>CM019068.1:156000294-156330667 GCA_009667805.1 Leptobrachium leishanense
AGGGTTAGGGGGTGATTGGAGTTATGGGATGCTCAGGGTTAGGGGGTGATTGGAGTTATGGGATGCTCAGGGTTAGGGGTGGAGTTATGGGATGCTCAGGGTTAGGGGGTGATTGAGTTATGGGATGCTCAGGGTTAGGGGGTGATTGGAGTTATGGGATGCTCAGGTTAGGGGGTGATTGGAGTTATGGGATGCTCAGGTTAGGGGGTGATTGGAGTTATGGGATGCTCAGGGTTAAGGGGTGATTGGAGTTATGGGATGCTCAGGGTTAGGGGGTGATTGGAGTTATGGGATGCTCAGGGTTAGGGGGTGATTGGAGTTATTGGATGCTCAGGGTTAGGGGGTAATTTTGAGTTATGGGATGCTCTGTGTTAGGGGTGATTGGAGTTATGGGATGCTCAGGGTTAAGGGGTGATTGGGGTTATGGATGCTCAGTTTAGAGGGGAGATGGGAGTTATGGGATGCTCAGGGTTAGGGGGTGATTGGTGTTATGGGATGCTCAGGGTTAGGGGGTGATTGGTGTTATGGGATGCTCATTGTTAGGGGGTGATTGGGTATGGGATGCTCAGGGTTAGGGGGGTGATTGGAGTTATGGGATGCTCAGTGTTAGGGGGGATTGGAGTTATGGGATGCTCAGGGTTAGGGGGTGATTGGAGTTATGGGATGCTCTGTGTTAGGGGGTGATTGGGGTTATGGGATGCTCAGGGTTAGGGGGTGATTGGAGTTATGGGATGCTCTGTGTTAGGGGGTGATTGGAGTTATGGGATGCTCAGTGTTAGGGGGTGATTGGGGTTATGGGATGCTCAGGGTTAGGGGGTGATTGGAGTTATGGGATGCTCAGTGTTAGGGGGTGATTGGAGTTATGGGATGCTCAGGGTTAGGGGGGTGATTGGAGTTATGGGATGCTCAGGTTAGGGGGTGATTGGAGTTATGGGATGCTCTGTGTTAGGGGTGATTGGAGTTATGGGATGCTCAGTGTTAGGGGGTGATTGGGGTTATGGGATGCTCAGGGTTAGGGGTGATTGGAGTTATGGATGCTCAGTGTTAGGGGGTGATTGGAGTTATGGGATGCTCAGGGTTAGGGGGTGATTGGAGTTATGGGATGCTCAGGGTTAGGGGTGATTGGAGTTATGGGATGCTCAGGGTTAGGGGGTGATTGGAGTTATGGGATGCTCAGGGTTAGGGGGTGGACTTATGGGATGCTCAGGGTTAGGGGTGATTGGAGTTATTGGATGCTCAGGGTAGGGGGTGATTGGAGTTATGGGATTTGCTCAGGGTTAGGGGGTGATTGGAGTTATGGGATGCTCAGGGTTAGGGGGTGATTGTGTTTATGGGATGCTCAGGGTTAGGGGGTGATTGGAGTTATGGGATGCTCAGGGTTAGGGGGTGATTGGAGTTATGGGATGCTCAGGGTTAGGGGGGATTGGAGTTATGGGATGCTCAGGGTTAGGGGGTGATTGGAGTTATGGGATGCTCAGGGTTAGGGGGTGGACTTATGGGATGCTCAGGGTTAGGGGGTGATTGGAGTTATTGGATGCTCAGGGTTAGGGGGTGATTGGAGTTATGGGATGCTCAGGGTTAGGGGTGATTGGAGTTATGGGATGCTCAGGGTTAGGGGGTGATTGTGTTTATGGGATGCTCAGGGTTAGGGGGTGATTGGAGTTATGGGATGCTCAGGGTTAGGGGGTGATTGGAGTTATGGGATGCTCAGGGTTAGGGGGTGATTGGAGTTATTGGATGCTCAGGGTTAGGGGGTGATTGGAGTTATGGGATGCTCAGGGTTAGGGGGTGATTGGAGTTATTGGATGCTCAGGGTTAGGGGTGATTGGAGTTATGGGATGCTCTGTGTTAGGGGGTGATTGGAGTTATGGGATGCTCAGGGTTAGGGGGTGATTGGAGTTATGGGATGCTCAGGGTTAGGGAGTGATTGGAGTTATGGGATGCTCAGGGTTAGGGGGTGATTGGAGTTATGGGATGCTCAGGGTTAGGGGGTGATTGGAGTTATGGGATGCTCAGGGTTAGGGGTTGATTGGAGTTATGGGATGCTCAGGGTTAGGGGGTGATTGGAGTTATGGGATGCTCAGGGTTAGGGGGTGATTGGAGTTATGGGATGCTCAGGGTTAGGGGGTGATTGGAGTTATGGGATGCTCAGGGTTAGGGGGTGATTGGAGTTATGGGATGCTCAGGGTTAGGGAGTGATTGGAGTTATGGGATGCTCAGGGTTAGGGGGTGATTGGAGTTATGGGATGCTCAGGGTTAGGGGGTGATTGGAGTTATGGGATGCTCAGGGTTAGGGAGTGATTGGAGTTATGGGATGCTCAGGGTTAGGGGGTGATTGGAGTTATGGATGCTCAGGGTTAGGGGGTGATTGGATATGGGATGCTCAGGGTTAGGGGGTGATTGGAGTTATGGGATGCTCAGGGTTAGGGAGTGATTGGAGTTATGGGATGCTCAGGGTTAGGGGGTGATTGGAGTTATGGGATGCTCAGGGTTAGGGGGTGATTGGAGTTATGGGATGCTCAGGGTTAGGGGTGATTGGAGTTATGGGAATGCTCAGGGTTAGGGGGTGATTGGAGTTATGGGATGCGCTCAGTTTTAGGGGGTGATTGGAGTTATGGGATGCTCAGGGTTAGGGAGTGATTGGAGTTATGGATGCTCAGGGTTAGGGAGTGATTGGAGTTATGGGATGCTCAGGGTTAGGGGTGATTGGAGTTATGGGATGCTCAGGGTTAGGGGGTGATTGGAGTTATGGGATGCTCAGGGTTAGGGGGTGATTGGAGTTATGGGATGCTCAGGGTTAGGGGGTGATTGGAGTTATGGGATGCTCAGTTTTAGGGGGTGATTGGAGTTAAGTGTGTGGAAAAGCTGCCGACCCCATCCGAAAAAATGCCACAAAACCACCGATTCAAACGCAATCCCGCAAAAAAAAATGTGAGCATTGGTTGCAGACTGCAACTTTTCCGTGCACTTCACGGACCGTGCGGTGAATGCTGAATTCACTGCAGGGTCGGGTAATTTGATGTTTGAATAACACCGATAAGGTCCTATGAATAAAAACAAAGACGTCTGTTACAGAAAAAAAAAACGGCTATGTAATAAAAATCAGGGAAAAAAAAGGTCACCGAAAAAAAACCTCTAATAATGTCTTAATGATCAATAAATAAAGAGACTTTTTGCTGCAAATTAAAAGATTAAAAAGTTTAATAAATATTTAATAAAAACGGGTATATTTTTTACATTGAAACCTAAGGGATGCGCATGATTAAAGCTGCCGAATGAAACCACCAAAAATGAGGACATTTCATGACATTTCTTTGCTGTTCGGTGTTCTCTGTATGAATGGATTAACCATTGCTTCTCCATGGGGAGTTCACTGCCACCGCACAGCACTGTATTTTGCCGGCAATATTTGGCAAACTGGCTGCTATCTGAATAGTCGAATGACCACGAAATTGCACCGTACGGGGTTCGGTGCAATTTCGGAGCCAATTCAGCTCTCTTTGAATAACTCCTTCTGCGTCTCCAGGTGTGATCAACTGAGCCCCTGGGTATAAATTCAGTGTTCAGCCTTGCAGAGTACCCAGGTATGGCCAGAAGTAGCATCCACTGGTATAGTTATATGTAGGGCCTACAATGGATAATGGTCAATGAACAAAGAACATGACTAAATTGGACCATTGGTGACTTTGTCAACTTGGTAAATCCTGGTGTTTTCTTCCTCTTTGATGTAAAAGGTGGTCACTCTAAGCATGGTAGACCTACAAAAAAATAATGAGAGGGTATATGTCTGTTAGATGTCAACCACCTGTTTCTAGTGATCATGTCCACAGTGGTGTGGGACATTTAGAAGAAGAGAATGACGAGTCAGTCAAAATAATACGGAGGCTTAAATTAGGTGTGGAGCATCTTGATGGAGAAGGGACGAGTCCCTGTATTGGCAGCCATTAGCTATGATGGACCTTCACGGTATACAGAGGCAAGGCCAAAACAAAGCTGTGGCCATTCCTGAGTACACTCAGACGATAGCTTGTGGTTTGGAATAATCCATTATAGTCGCCATTTGTTCTGAGTGCTCCTTGTCCTTTTTATTCCAGCTTTCCTTGTCACATTAACCTGACCTTGATCTCCCAGTTGGCCGAACAAAAACACCTCTCAAGGTGCGAGGAACGTGATTTCCTTCCCTTTATTCTCCATTGGCTGATGATGACAATGAAGTGCATTCAGGTTCTCATAATTTCAATAAATCATGAAGGAACTAGAGCTTTGTTTATTACATTCATTATTTTTTAATATTATTTGTTCTTTTTCAAAACAATCTGAATAGAACCATGGAGGTCAACCAAGATGGTCTGACTTTCATTGAGTTAGTCGTATCTGTTATTTCCGGAATTGTACGGAGACATTTTTAGCCTCGGTGTGAGTCGTTCTTGTGTTTGACGTGGGTTAGGCTTTCGACGATTTTTAACTGGTGGTCTAATTCAGGTGTCTTTCTTTATTTGACTTTAACATTGACCCAACAGTGGTGCCCTTCCAGTAGGATACTGGTTTGCATGAAAGGTCATCAGCTGTGGCCCAAATATTGCGATCAAAGGATCTTCCAAGCTGGCCCATGAGTTGGTGATGGTGAGAGGAACTGTCCAAATTCCCTCTAATAATTCACCTCCTTTACTCTCCATCCGCAACCCTGCCCAGGCTGGATCAGGAGCGATGTCTAATATGGTTCTGGCTTAATTATATGTGTTGAGTAATCGCAAGAATTTCTGGTGGCTCCACGAGTCACGACTAAAAGTTTATCGGATAATTATGGGATTCAATGGGATCATGAAGGGAGTTATCTTTTTTTATTGAGAAAGGATTTTACCAGGAAGAATACATTGAGATTTCTCTTGTTTTCAAGTATGTCCTGGGTGGCGAGTATGTACCATTAGGTGTCTTGCCCATGGACACTTACCAGAGAGGTGCTCTGGCCGGGATTCAAACCTGTGTCTCCACAGTTATAGAGCAGTGATATTACCTCTACTCCACCCGGCCAGCATAGGATATGAAAGAGGAACCCTTCCTGGGCAAGGTTCGAAAGTGGACAATCCATTAGCTTCCATAACGTATGTCCACCAAATGCCTTGACCAGTTGATACCCAACACCGTCTCAGCCACACCCTATGAATGTGTAATTAAACAAAAATCTATAATATCCTCATACTCGTCTAGGGATACAGCCATCTACCACTGGTGGACGTCTTCTGATCCCACCATCGCCTGTGACCCAACTCATTTTAGATTTTTCAAACCTTTCCATTGGCCTAAATATCTGATGAGGTGAAGGGTGGGGGGCATGGACTGAACTGCATCTTCTACAACATATCAGCATAATCCTTGGTAATGCAGCTTTGACGATGCCAAGGAAGCCAGTCGTAGAGTGACCATCTACGGCAGGGATCTCAAACTCTGGCCCCCCTGATGTTTCTGAACTACAGCTCCCATGATTCCCTAGCCATCTAATGCATTCAAAGAATTCTGGGACTTGTAGGCAAAAACATCTGGGGGGCCGTGAGTTTGAGATCCCTGATCTACAGCATAATGTAATTAACTTTCACCGCGCATGTTGGGTGTCTTGCCCAAGGACACTTATTGGAGAGGTGCTCTGGCCAGGATGCGAATCTGTGTCTCTACGGTCAAGAGCAGTGTTGTTACCTCTACTCCACCCAGCCAGTACAGGACCAGAGTGCCTATTCCTTCTTGTCATCAGGTGCCTTCTGGGTCAGGAAAGCAGACTTTATGTCCATATCGTCAACCTGTGGTGGATCTAAAACATGGACAGGATACACAATTTTGATAATTCTTTTTGGAAACTAAACAAAAGAAGTAAGTTCACCTATGGCAAAGTTGGGCGTTTTCTGCCCGGAGAGGTCATTCTATCCATTTCTGGCTTTATAAGAAGGATGGGATGTTTATAAAACACAGAATTTTAGGTTTTTATGTCCCCCATTTATGAATTAAGGTGTATGAATGAACGTGTGTACACAGGCATCTCTAGAATTAATCTAAATAGGTGGTCGCCTAAAGCCTCTCCCAAACAGGGGCCGCTCATAATGGTATCGCAATGGAGTTTTAGTATGTACATGTTCTTGTTGTTACTGTTATTCCACACAAATACACTACTACATTCACATACACAGCGACTGCTGTCCGAGCCTTCATTCATACTAGTTTTTGGGTTATTTTCTGCATTTTTGCACAATAGTAGGGGCTTTAAAGTTGAGCTTTGCTTAGGGCCACACCAACTCTAGAGCTACCTCTGTATGTGCATGATGGGGGATGCTTATACGTGTGCGTTGACGGTCAGAATGTTGGCAGATATTAACATTTTACCTTTACAAACACCATAAAAAAGCCAAACGATCTTGTTGATTGGCTTCATTCATGTTGTCCATGTCTGTCGTTAGCATTCGGCCTCGGGTATGTTGATATGCATTGATTTATGTTAGGTACATTAATGTATTCTGCGGTGGGATTCCCTTCCGGCTCGTTATTACCACTATATAGCTCCGTAATGTCTGTGCCGCTGTGACCACACGGCCCCCAGATGTCGATGCAGACAATTCCCAGAATTCTTTCAATGCAATAGCTGGCCTGGGAATCATGGGAGTTGTAGTTCAGAAACATCTGGGGGTGCCAGAGTTTGACAGCCCTGGTTTAGACATAATAAAATTAGGAAAGGTATGAGTCTCCCAGTCCGTCAGCTTCCAGTGTGTCGTCTGTAACACTTTTATATGGAACACTTAGCACAGCGGCCCCTGGGGGCCCGATATAAAGGAGATAATGGAAGCAGAGTCATCGTGTGTCAGCGGGGAGAGCAGCTATTACAGGAGGACATCGTAGGTGTGAACAATTAGAGGGTCACCTCGTCAATCGTGTCTCCCTGAACATCGTGTATTATGACTGCAGCCATCCACACAAGTCACTCAGATAGAACCAAGGCCCTTTGTGACATAATTGTGTCACCATAATGTGACACCAGAGATAAAAAAATAGGCTAATAATATAAATAATATCCATTCTGCCCCTCTGCTGCTTATCTTTCTTGCAGGGAAGCGGTTAAATCTCTGGTTGTCCTGGTTGCCTGTCCCACGTCTCATATCCATGTTGCTCCAGTAGGAACATCGCTAGGATCTGCAGGCGGCCATGATGATGCATCCATGTTGGTCCTACATCAGGGCAATGTGGGCTGCAGACCACGTAACGCTCCCTCTTGACCACTCAGTATAAGGTTGAGCACTCTCAGGGTTATCCAAAGAGATTCGAAAAGTCACCGCACGTTCGGTGACTTTTCGTTCTCTTCAATTCGGTTCCTTTTGCCGATTGCATTTCGGTGACCCTGCGGTGTATTCAGCAAACACCACAGGGTCCCCGAATTGCAGGGAAAAGCTGCCGTAAACTCACCGAAAACTAACCGAATGCACGCTGAAAACAAGCAAAAACATCTGGATTAACCTTCGAAGAGGAGCCGAACAGGAGCCGAAAAGGAGCCGAATCACACAGAGCCGAAGCAGCTGTGACGTAGAGGAGGCAGTGAATAAATTAGAAAAACCATTTGTATGAATCTGGGAAAAAGAAACGCTGTTTGCAAAGAAACTACTGAGCGAAAATGTCTGAAATTTTCAACAGGAGGTCCAGGGAATGATAATAAAGAGGGCTGTTACAAAAAAAATAAGCAAACTGAAAAAAAAATAAAAAAAAATCGGACTTTTAATTTTTTTTTAAAAATTCAGAAAAATGCTTAAAGTATCCTAAAAAATTATAAAAAAGAGACTTTTTGCTGCAGAATTTTATAATGAACGGTTTATTAGATATTGAATTAAAACGGGAATATTTTTAACATTGAAGCCTATGGGATTCTCCTGAATAAATTTGCCGAATTAAACCACCGAATGGCAGGGCATTAGGGGAACCTTTCACTGCTGGTTTGTGTTCTCTGAATAGCCGAAGCAGTGCTTTTTGATGGGGATTTCACTGCCCTCGAACAGGGACCGAACAGGCACCGTATGTGCAGGCAATTCGCCAGGATTTGGAGAATTGCCTGCTCTCTGGATAGCCGAAAGGCCAGGAAAGGTAACCGAACGCTGATTTTCAGCGTTCGGTTACCTTTCTCAAGCAATTCGAATCTCTTTGGATAACCCTGTCTGTGTGACCCAAACTGGGCACCTCGAAGAACGTTGCAAGGTCTGAACTAGGGATGAGCTGTTCGGGTTCGGACAGTTTGGAGTTCGGCCCGAACTTTGGCAGTTCGAAAGTTTGCAAACTTCGAACTTTTTGGGTGTTCGGTTCGAGTTCGGAAAAAAAAAGAAATTTTGAAAAAAGTATAAAAAATGCTTAAAAAATACTAATAAATCTAGAAATAAAGAGACTCTTTACTGCAGAATATTATAAGCAACAGTTTATTAGATATTGAATTAAAAACTAATGTCTAGGTGCAAAGATTCTCACCTCTAAATGACCTTTTTTTTTTCAAACGGCATAATAACAACAGATGTTTTAGTCTGGTCTAATCAATTTGATACATTTTATGTAGAATAAAGGTGTGGGGTGTCTGCTTCTGTTCTGAGTGAGTAATTTCCCTCCTAAAACTTCCTAATATGCTGCATTTAACTGCTGTGTGAAAAAATACAAAATTTCCTCATTGCCTGCTTTTAACATCTAAAGCAATGTTATTTTTGACCTCGGGATTAAACATTCACAGGGTTATTCAGAGAGCGGTGAAAAGCAGGAGAATAACTGGAGAATGGAAAATTCTAGGTCAAAATAGCCAAACCAGAAAAATTCTCCCATTTATCTCACTTTCCAAATCGGCTATTTGGTCTAGATTGTTCTCTTCTCCTGCCAGTTCTCCTGGCTTTCACCTCTCACGCAGGGTTGTTCAGAGAAAGGTGAAAACCAGGAGAATGGCAGGAAAAGAGAACAATCTGGACCAAATAGCCGATTTGGAAAGTGAGATAAGGCTAGGGTCAGACTAACGCATTTGTCACAGCGACCGTCAAAAAGTGCGTCCGAACACATTGCCGTATTTTTTCACGGAATGCGCGAAAACGGTCATACGATGCGCATTTTTGTGCGTGATTTTTTTACGGATCCAAACCAGGAAACGTTGGGTGTCTGGACGTTATCTTGGCCGGACATGAGCAGGGTCTGACGTCTCCAAATCACGCACGAGCGCCGTTAGTGGACGCAGCGCACTCTGTACGTCCGTACTAGCGGTTCTGCGTTCTCGAAAAAATGAGTTCATTTTCCACTTGCGTTGCGCAGCCGGACTTTCGTGCGACCGTACTTCGTATATTGGCCGTCATTGCCCGTCATTTGCTGCTAGTGCGGCCGTGATTAAGTGCGCCTAAATGCACGTTAAAAATTCGCTACTCTGACCCTAGTCTAAATGGGAGAATTTTTCTGGTTTGGCTATTTTGACCTAGAATTTTCCATTCTCCAGTCATTCTCCTGCTCTTCACCGCTCTCTGAATAACCCTGACAGGGTTATTCAGAGAAAGGTGAAACTCAGGAGAATGACTGAAGAGAAAATTCTAGGTCAAAATAGCCGAACCAGAAAAATTCTCCCATTTATTTCACTTTCCAAATCGGCTATTTGGTCTAGAATTTTCCATTCTCCTGCTTTTCACCGCCAAAAAATCAGTAAACTTTTTCTGCGTGTCCGAAAATGTCTCCTCTTTTCATACAGGCTGCCGCCCCAAGCAGTTGTTTATGGATAGATTAAAGCAAAAGCATTTACCATCATTTGAAACGTCATTTTTTTGTTTTTAAGTGTTTCTATACATCCTAGAAATCCGCCACTTCACGGGCAGGTTATGGGGACCTCCTAGGCACGATATTTGAAGGAATTTTTCGTTTTTATTTTTAACCCTTATTTCATGGAAAACTCACTGTCCCTTTAAAAACGTTTTTTTTAAACTTTTTGTCCTTGTTTCCTGTCCCCCAGGGCACTACCCGGACCCCCATACACCTTTTATGGCAAATATCTAGCATATATGCCCTCTTGGAGGGCACTCTAAAAACCGAATTTTCAGCCCCATTGACTTGCATGGAGTTCGAGTTCGGGTTCGGGTTTGGACCCGAACATATGGAAAGTTCGGGTTCGGCCCGAACCGAACTCGGGCGGTGTTCGGCTCATCCCTAGTCTGAACCAATGGAGGTGCAGCTCGCACTGTTACACCACAGGACCAACGTGGATACAATAGAAACTGGAGGGGCCTGGTGACTCCAGGGGGCCCCTATACCCAGGCCACCTCAAGCATTCGAGGGGCACTGGGCGAGAAAGGTTTTGGGGCCCCTTGCCATGCTTTCAACACCACAGCTCCTTATACTTCACCTTTTGTAACACACACATACATCCTGTGACCACCCTGATCTTCCGAAATTCCCCCAGATAGATACCTCCTCAACACCTCTCCATAGATAGACACTCCCTCTCCCCCTGATTGAGAGAAGGCGGTCACTGACACTCTGTAATCACCCGGAGGGTGTTGGCACTGGTGCAGGGGCCAGGGTGTGAGCCCTTCACGCCCCACCCAAAGGGCATGTCTGTCTGTGCCCCCTTGTCGACATGTGAAAGGTAAGGTTCATCCATGAACCATATGGACATATTTTTGCCCCTCAGTGACAGGAACCTCACAGAGGTTCCCCATGCTGACAGGAACCACACAGATCTACCAAGCCCCTCGCTGACACAGGGGCTAGACAGAGGATAGAGAAAAAGGATGAGATCGGTGGCAGGAGAGAAACCCACAATGAAGAGACGAGCTGAAATCCCAGGGCCGGAGAATGTCACAAACATGGTAGAACAAAACTAGCAAAGCCAAAGGTCAAGGGCAGGAGAGATACACAGGGTCAACAACAGACCGAGGTAAAAAAACAAAACGAAAAGGCAAACAGAATAGCAGTAAAACGCTCTGAAGGGAAAATCAACAACAGGGTAATGACAAAGTGAAAAGGAAGTCCTTATAAAAGACTGATCAAGAATTCCATTGGCCAGGAGATTAGAAGGTGGACTAGGAACACCACTGGCCAGGAGATGAGAGGTGTGATATCTCTGGGTCCTATTCCTATCAGGAAACCATGGAAATGATGCACATAGTATAGATGCCAGAATGGTGCACCTACAGAACAGATGTGAAACTGGTCACTGGAGACATGAGACACCGTTCAAGGTTCACACAGTGGGCATCACAGTAACATGGGACTTGTCTATCTCGCCATGCAGCTGTGATATCCCCTGAATATAAAACCTCCTTTTTTAATTGTGTCTCTGGTTGGATCTTTAGTCAACCAGACGCTGAGATTCTGCCTGGTCATTTAAACAATGTAAGCTACCAGCAAATGCACGTGAACTATACCCATGGCAGTGAGTCCTACAAAAGACCTCTCTCTTGTCTTCACATAATGCCTTGTTTTGTAATATGTAAGATTTGCTTAATGTCCATCATCCATCGTTGATTTTCTGTAATTTTTATTGCCTAGGCACCACCTATTGTAGAAGTTGTCCACCATGTCTACCCCACGGCTGATGTTCCAGACCATGTACATTACACGATTGGTGCAATTATTCTTGCGGTGGGCATCACTGGAACGCTGGGAAACTTTCTGGTCATATATGCTTTCTGCAGGTAACTCCATGGAGGAGCCATCTCTCTAAAATGTCACACTACCCCTCAAATACCTCTCTTTTTCCTTCTTCTAAACCATTAACTAATTCTTCTTTGTTTTTGTCCAGAGTATCTTCCTTAATGGTTTGGGTATTCATAGTAAATTTTCAGGTTGAGCATGGTCTCTGCCCGGAAAACTGGGGACTCTTATTCGTATCCTTTCAACTAGATCAAAACTAATCCTGTACAATTTCCCCCAACTGTACCAATAAAACTCTTTGCCACCACCAAACTCACTCCCCCACAGATTCTGACCTGTCCAGTTTCTAGACTCTTGGGACGTGTCATCACTACCGTTGGTTCTGTTCCTTTACCAAATGGTTGACTCCAAATGTAGAAGACGAAACAAGACTCTCATTTCACCATCCATAGAATCGTGTGATAGGTGGTGTCTACCAAAAATAATGGTGAACTTCAGAAACAATATACAGAGTCAATAGAACTTTCTATAACAACTGTCCATGACACATGGATGTTTTGTAAATGGGATCTCATAAAACAAGACGAGACAATAAATGGAGGTGTTCGAAGAAACCCTCATCCCATAACTCTAGTAGTTTAGTATGTGAAGAGCATGACACGCCACCATAATTATGATGTTGGACACCATATATGATGGAATGTTGAGGCTTTTCCATCTTAGGTCTTACCAGTAAGGTCATTGAACACAAAATGTAAACATATGTTAATGATATTTTGTACTGAAGCATCAATCAGGGCTTCTGGACATATGCTAGTCACATGTATGACACAGTCCATGGGTTCATAAATTCAAGTCTTGACAACTTGAGTTTTTGACCCTTTGTATTTGTAGGTTATTTGTAACGTTTGTTAGCTGTTCTATCCCTCTGAAAATCCATCTCTGGGGGCTTGAGGTTCTTAAAGACTTGGTAATAAAAAGAAACCGATGGTTCCCGAATTGCTTAGTGTAATCTCCACATTCGGAAGTCAACGTTAATCATGTTGAAAAGCCAACAAGCTTGACGTGACCCTAATCCAACCCATCGCCATCCTTCCCCCCAAAAAAAATGAAATAATCAAAGTAGCTCAATTTAATTTCATTCTGTCCTGCTGAGCTCAGTGAAAAAGGGTGGGGGAGATAAACAGGGATAATTAAGGCCCGGTGGCTTCCGGAACCTAATCTGGTCAATTGAGTTTGAGTGACAGCTGTTGTAGGGCTGCCATTTTAGTTTCAGTCATGACAATCATGTATATAAAACGATCGATGGGATATCACGTTCATGTGTCTTTGGTCTTCTAACCTTGTAGGAGCAGGAGTCTCCGATCCCCGGCCAACATGTTCATCATCAACCTCGCCATCAGTGACTTCTTCATGTCGGTAACGCAAGCTCCGGTGTTTTTCGCTACTAGTCTTCACAAGAGATGGATCTTTGGGGAGAAAGGTACGTCAATTGTGTTTGGATAACTAATCGTTTATTTTATAAAAAGTGAATTTTTTGAGACAAGGTGGGAATGGAAGCCGTCTCAGAAGTCATAATCTATCATAGGATCTCTCGATCTGTAAGCTGCTATACTGTCAAGAGATCACCTCGAACAGGGGTTAAGTCCAAAATAAAGATGTGCGAGAGCTCAACGAGAATTCTGCCCAGGCCACCTGGCCAAAAAAAATCGATTTCAACTCTCCCGTAGTCCACACAGAGATTTGATATTGCCAATAAAATCATCACAAGGAAGTGATTTAGGGAATTATAATCTAAAAAATTAAGCTTTTCAGTGTGTGGCCCAAATGGGAACTCAGTTCCTTTTGGAAAAAAATGTGGAGGAACTACGTTCCCATGTTCTCATGAGCTCCAGCTCGACTTGACCCCTGGCTTTGAATGCCTTAACCCAGGCATAGTGTTGAGTGTCCTAAGTAGGCCAAATCAAGTCCCGGTTTCTCCAATGTTAACATTAGGTTAGAATCCACTACTAATGCTATGGTATTTTGACATAGTGGCTTAACAGAGTATGGCCATATGGTGTGACCAAATCCTCAGAAATTGTGTTTGAGACAAACGATTTTAAGAGGACTTGGAAGATCCGAACACAGTAATCTCTGTGTTGTAGATAGATGAAGATGGATAAGTAGACGGATAGTGAGCCAGAGAGCTAAACAGACAGACAGATGATACATAGACTGAGAGATCGAATTTACAAAGTGCCGTAACACATATAATAAGGTTGAAGCCCTCAGACCAGAATTATATAAAACATTTGATATTCTGCCAGTAATGGCATAACTGATTTAAGTCACACGCTGTTTTCTTCAGACAAATGCAGCACTTAGTACATGAGCAGATAAGTGCAGTCTATTATCCCCTTCTCGGCATTGACGTTCCTCACACTGGCCTCCACAGTAGACTTTACACAGTAACCCATGAGTGTTTTCTGGGTGCAGCACGGGCTCCCGGCACAATTTTTAATGTCAGAACACTGGCCACTTGTTACCTTCTCTGAGATGTTTTTTAAGAACGTTCTGAGTCTGGTTCCGTGGACAATGTTTTTCTACACTTCGAGTCTCCTAATAAAATCACGATGAAGGACTTTAAGTGTGACCTGGACATTTTCGTTTCATGTCAATCCTGAGAGGTTGTTATTTTCGACCCTGGCTTTATGTCCTCAGGAGGATGAAGGGAACCCATGATATCCAGCAAAGGTACACTGCAGCTTTTGTTGGCTGACCATTGGTGGCAGTGGCATCGTTTCAGCCAAGACAAAAGCCATTCTTGGAAGAAACGTTGGCACTGCCACCAATGTTCATCCAAGAAAAACTGAGCTTGAACACTATTGGAGAGCCTGGATTCCCTTTCTTTTAACCCAAATCAGCAATGGAATTGACCAACCAGGATTCTGATGGAGCACCCTTATGTT
The DNA here is from genome assembly GCA_009667805.1 of Leptobrachium leishanense. Classification (NCBI taxonomy): domain Eukaryota; kingdom Metazoa; phylum Chordata; class Amphibia; order Anura; family Megophryidae; genus Leptobrachium; species Leptobrachium leishanense. Next base: position 156,014,871 of record CM019068.1, read on the forward strand.
CTGCATATACATCTATTGAAGTCGTGAGCAGGTTCAGAGTGCCTTGCCTCCTTGCCTTTCTACACCACTCTGAAGGATTAAAGACTGAGTTGAGACGCAACATTTCAAATGCTAACCTCTGTGATATCTCCTCAGCCAAGTCCTACTAGTGTTGGCCTGCTATGTAAATGATAAGGAACTGTGTGTCTCATGTAAAAGGATGATCTGAGATGATTCACCTTGGTTTCCTCCAACATTATCTGTGTTTTTGTTCATAGGATGTGAATTGTATGCTTTCTGCGGTGCTCTCTTTGGCATCACATCCATGATAACGTTGATGGTGATTGCCCTGGATCGGTATTTCGTCATCACGCGACCACTCGCCTCCATCGGTGTCATGTCCAAGAAGAAGGCAGTGCTCATCCTTTCCAGTGTTTGGCTCTACGCTCTGGGGTGGAGTCTTCCTCCCTTCTTTGGATGGAGTAAGTTGGATTTTTTTTGTCGTAGTGATCTTTTCAATAGTTCTGATTTAGATCAAGGCAATGGTGTTGCCGATTCGGCCACAACACAAGGAATGAAGATTATTAAGCTGGGGTATTTAAGAACACAAAGCTCGTACGTCTTGCTCCCTTCACAATAATTAAATACGGCTGTCAGAAAAGCATTAGTGGGCGAAAAAAGTTAAGCTGATTAAATAAAACCATGTCAAAATACATAATATCTTGTTACGAGACCAGAGAGATACCAATCAGTGAAGGCCTCTGCGGAGATTATTCCATAGGCTTCTTCTTATGTAGTATCCATGTAATTGGGCAGACTAGATGGGCCGAAAGGTTCTTATCTGCCGACATTTTCTATGTTTCTATGTTTCTTGGAACAGAAGCGCAAGGCATGAAGTAATAAGGTTGAAATAATCCTGAAGTCCATTGTTTCCAAACTCTCCTATTGTTGATCTATTTGTGCCAAATAAAAGACCAAAACAAGTTTTGTACAGTCAGAGCCACCTCTAGCATTTGAGGGACCCTGGTAGAGAAACATTTCTGGGGGTCCTCTCCACACTTTCAATGCTACACCTATTTATGCTTCACCTTTTGACACACACAGATACACACAAATATCCCTCCTTATCTTCCCACATCCCCTCAGATAGACAACCCTGACCCCTCTCACTCCCCTCAATACCTCTCCTTAGATTGGCCCTTTCTCAACACCTCTCCTTAGATAGGCATCCCCTTAGATAGACACCTCTGACCCCTCTCGCCCACAGATAGACACCCTCTCAGAACCTCTCCATAACGAGACATTCCCTTCAGATAGACACCCCTGACCACTATCTTACCAGATAGACACCTCCTCAACACTTCTCCTTAGACAGACATTCCCGCAGGTGGGACCTTCAGATCAAGACCTCTCCTTAGATAGACATCCTCTTTCCCCCCAGATAGAGAGGTGACAGTCACTGGCACTTTTTATCACACAAAGGGTGTCAGCAGTGGTGCGGGCCACTCAAAAGTGTGGAGCCCAGGGAGTGCGCTCTGCTTGACGAACCTAAAGGGCAGGCTTGTGTACAGCATATGCCTCATTCTGTGCATCATTTTTGCTGCATATGCCTCATTTTTCTGTGCATCATTTGTGGAGCATATGCCTCATTCAGTGCATAATTTTTGCAGCATTTGCCTCATTCTGTGCATCATTTTTGCAGCATATGCCTCATTCTGTGCATCATTTTTGCAGCATATGCCTCATTCTGTGCATCATTTGTGGAGCATATGCCTCTTTCTGTGCATCATTTTTGCAGGATATGCCTCATTTTTCTGTGCATCATTTGTGGAGCATATGCCTCATTCAGTGCATAATTTTTGCAGCATTTGCCTCATTCTGTGCATCATTTTTGCAGCATATGCCTCATTCTGTGCATCATTTTTGCAGCATATGCCTCATTCTGTGCATCATTTGTGGAGCATATGCCTCTTTCTGTGCATCATTTTTGCAGGATATGCCTCATTTTTCTGTGCATCATTTGTGGAGCATATGCCTCATTCTGTGCATCATTTGTGCAGCATATGCCTCATTCTGTGCATAATTTTTGCAGCATTTGCCTCATTCTGTGCATCATTTTTGCAGCATATGCCTCATTCTGTGCATCATTTTTGCAGCATATGCCTCATTCTGTGCATCATTTGTGGAGCATATGCCTCTTTCTGTGCATCATTTTTGCAGGATATGCCTCACTCTGTGCATCATTTGTGGAGCACATGCTCAATCCAATGCATCATTTTTGCAGCATATGCCTCTTTCTGTGCATAATTTTTGGAGCATATGTCCCATTCTGTGCATTATTTTTGCAGCATATACCCCATCCAATGCATCATTTTTAGAGAATATGCTCCATCCAATGCATCTTTTTGGCACATATGCCCCATTCTGTGCATCATTTTTGGGGCATATGTCTCATTCTGTGCCTCATTCTGGAGCCATTCATGTATCATTCTGTAGGTTTTTGATATTGGAATACAGTGAGGTCCCAAATATCAGAAACGGATGAATATATCGGACCTTCCTTCATTCAGAAATGGTCCGATCTGAAATATTGGAAGCTTCCGATCGCCTGAATTGCCTGTAGACCCACAATCTATTGTCTGGTGGAGGAGGGTTTTTTAAAAAATTGACTTTTTAATCATTTTAGAAAAATTTGGTAAAAGAGTCACAGATTTGTAGCTCAGTCTGATGGAATCTGTTGCATGGTTTATAAAGAGCATCACGCGACACTATGTTTTTCTTTCTCTTTCCCTTTTTCCTGGCCGTTAGGCGCGTACATCCCTGAAGGCCTAATGACATCTTGCACATGGGATTACATGACCTTCACTCCTTCAGTCAGAGCCTACACAATGCTTCTTTTCAGCTTCGTCTTTCTCATCCCCCTGTCCACCATTATATACTGCTACGTCTTCATCTTCAAGGCCATCAAGAACACCAACAGGTGACTCCATTCACTGCATTGCTGTGCTTACCTCCACAATTCCTATTGTGCTTTACATCATCAGCCGGACCAAGAAAGAGTAACAGCAGGAAATGCATCAATGTTCTACTACTATTTATTTCTATTCAGACTGTGATACTGTAGGTAGAGAGGGTAAGAATGCATGAATGGGGTCATAAATATCATAAAATAAGAAAAAAATAGAGAGAAAGACAATGAAAGGAGAAAAGAAAAAAAGAGTGAGGAAGGAAGAAAGTAAGCAACAGGCAGAAAGAGAGGGTAAGAAATTGAGAGGATAAAGAAAGAAAGGAAGGAAGGAGAAAGAAAGGAAGGAAGGAGAAAGAAAGGAAGGAAGAAAGGAAGGAGAAAGAAAGGAAGGAGGAAGGAAGGAAGGAAGGAGAAACGAAGGAGAATGGAAGGAGAAAGGAAGGAGAAAGAAAAGAAGGAAGGAAGGAGAAAGAGAGAAAGGAAGTAATGAAGGAGAAAGGAAGGAGAAAGAAAGAAAGGAAGGAAGGAGAAAGGAAGGAGAAAGAAAGGAAGGAGAAAGAAAGGAAGGAGGAAGGAAGGAAGGAAGGAGAAAGAAGGAAGGAAGGAAGGAGAAAGAAGGAAGGAGAAGAAAGGAAGGAAGGAAGGAGAAAGGAAGGAGAAAGGAAGGAATGAAGGAGAAAGAAGAAGAAAGGAAGGAAGGAAGGAAGGAAGGAAGGAGAAAGGAAGGAAATAGAAAGGAAGGAAGGAGAAAGGAAGGAGAAAGGAAGGAAGGAGAAAGGAAGGAAGGAAGGAGAAAGAAAGAAAGGAAGCAAGGAGAGAGAAAAGAAGAAAGGACGGAAGGAAGGCGAAAGGAAGAAATGAAGGAAGAAAGGAGAAAGAAAGGAAGGAAGGAGAAAGGAAGGAATGAAGGAGAAAGAAGAAGAAAGGAAAGAAGGAGAAAGAAAGAAAATTATGAAACAAGGAAAAGAGAGAAGAAAAAAGAGATAAAAAGAGAAAACAAATATAGATAGAAAGATAGAGAGACAGAAAGAAAAAAATAGAGTAGAAAAGAAAGAAGGATTAAATAGAGAGAAAGAAAGTAAGCAATAGGCAGAAAGAGAGAAGTTTTAAAAGAAAGAGAGGCATTTAAACAGAGAAGATAAATGAGAGAGAGAAGGAAAGAGAGAAGTACGGAAGGAAAAACAGAGAGAATTACAGAAAAAAAGAGTACGTGAGGGAGAGGGAACAAGGGACAGAGAGAAGGAATGAAAGAGAGAGAAAGAAAAACAGAAAAGTGAAAGACAGAAAAAAAGGAGAACAAGACAGAAAAAGAGCGAACTAGAGGAGAATAGAAAGAAGGGGGAAGAGAGAAGGAGAGAAATAAAAAAGACAGAGGAAGGAAGGAAGGAGATAAGAGGCAGAAAGAGAGAGACGGTATGAAAGAAAGAGGGGAAAGAGGATGAAGGAGAGAGAGAAAGAAAAAGGATAAGAGAATAATGGAAAAAGAACGAGGGAGAGAAGGAAAGAAACAGAAAGAGTGAAAGTGAGAGAAAAAATAGAGAAAGAAAGATAGAGAGAAGGAGACAGAAAGAGAAAGAAAGGGGAGAGACAGAAATAGGAAAGAAGAGGAAAAGAGGAAGGAAGCAACTATCAGAAAGAGATGAGGTAAATAGAAAGAGAATGATAGAAATAGAGAGGATGAAGGAGAGAGAAAAAGAAAGTAAGAAATTGAGAAAGAAAGAATCAAAAAGAGAGAATTACGGAAAAAGAAAGTGGGAGCGCGAGAAAGGAAAACAAAGAGAGAGGGGGAAGAGAGAGACAGAGAGAAGGAAATAGAAAGAAAGGTACAGAGCTAAAGAAAGGAAGAGGGGAAGAGAGAGAGAGAGAGAGAATGATAGGGAGAAGACGTGAGATAGAACACAATAGTGTAACATCGTTGATAATGCCACCAGTCGGTTCTAGCTTCACCCTAATTCGTTATTTATATATTGTGACATCTCATAGCATTTTAGACCTTTTTATAAAAAATTCTCACATTTTTATCTTTGTTTCCCCTTAATTTTATGAATGAGATCATTTTCCTGTCATCTTTTCTATTCCAGTAACAGTGTTATCACAGATATTACTCCAATACAGTGTGCAGCACGGGTGCTTGAGGAAGTCCGGTTGAGGCCGAAACGTGGCATTTTTTCATCTGCAGTTTATGTCCTAAATAAATTTTCCGTGGGATAATAACTGTGTTGCACGCCATATTGGATTTATAGTTGCTTTGGAGAGCACCGTGGAGCACCGTGCTGTCCTGCTGGCCAGAAGATGGCTATCCCTTCTATGGACGCCGCGCTACTTGGTATATTAGTCATATCACAGAGATACTGATTCTGCCTCCTCTCTCCATACAGGGCTGTTCAGAAAATTGGTTCTGATGACAACAAAGAATCCCACAAGCAATACCAGAAAATGCAGAACGAGTGGAAGATGGCAAAAATCGCTCTTATCGTCATCTTCCTCTATGTTATCTCATGGTCCCCATACTCTACGGTGGCCCTGGTGGCTTTTGCTGGGTACGTTCCAGTGATGTGTTACATTTCTTTTACGCTATTTGAGACATAAATGTATTGTTTTTATGATGAGGGCTCATGGTCACCTTGTTCAGTGTGTTCCTTGATATGGCCACTGATGCTGACCAGTTGGACAATATCAACATCAAATATGCAATGTCTTTCTTGGCATCCGGATACATCAGGTAACTACAATGACATCTGCTGAGGGCCAAATTGTTTCCAAGTTCTTTAGAAACCAGTTGATAAGAAATTTGATTTGACAGTAGTTTCATGAGTGATGGGGTTTGAAGCCCTCATAGTTGTGGGGATAATGTCTCATTTTACCATTATTTTTTCAATAAAACAAGGTTAGAATAAAATCTCATGGTCCTAAGACATAATTGTTAGGATTACCAGTGTCAGGGCTCCTTCCCAACGCTGATGTCTGACGTGGAATGCTTATCCAAAGCATCAGTACGTAGCCGACCAGACGTCATCATGTGCTTAGTGCCTGTGGACGATTTGACACACAAAAAAGACCCGGGTGAGCCCTTACCACCTATATAGACCCTGTTGCCCTGTTGTGATTTCTTTTGGACCCAATAGCACGTGTTATATATCTATTGTGTTCCTCTGTGTACCTAACTGGCTTGCCCTTGACTACACCCTGTATCCCCTGTCTACTATGACTACGTTGTTCTCTGTGTCCCTTCATGTACCAGCCCGACTTGTCTACCCACTGCCTGTACGTCTGTGTCCCTGACCTTGGCTTGGCACTTGACATCCCTATGACCACCACCAACCACTCTCAGGACTGGTAGACACTCCATTTTGGTTTTTGCCCTATCTCTGGGGGTTCTACGACGTGTTATAAGCCCATCCACAATAGGGGCTGGTGGTAATCAGGCACGTTGTGGTATTTGTATCTCTCTTCTCCATCATTGTTAAACCCAGTTGAATTAAGGACTGGTACCACTCATGGGTGAAAGATTTTCTGTGCTGTGGGGGGGGGGTATCCTGTTTCATCCCATAGCCATCACAATAAGGTAAAGCTAACAATTACACCAGCTTTCCATCCGACACATACTTTGGGGTTTCTATTAGGTCACCTCAGGACCTCTGTTTGTAAAGATAATTGTGCCACCAACCAAAACAAGCTCTCCACCAGACCAACGAAACAAAGTAATATCTAATAGAACATAGATTTGCTGTTGTTTTTTTGTACTTTACTAATCTGGTTTTATACAGTTGATACAGTAGGAATAGAAAATGATCAGCTTGGGGTAATTCGGACAATAACCAGTTGAGTGTGGAGCATGTTCTTCAGTTAAGTCCCATTGTCTGGAATCAATCAAATTTAGAACATAAACACTTAGCTATAGATTTTCTTTGTAATGTATATCGCCACTAGTTGCCCCACCTAACCCTATCCTGCCCTACCTGCATCTGCATTCCCACTCACCCTCATGTAATTTCCACTCGCCAAATGCTAGTAGGCGAGTGAAAATTTTGAGGCCTTTAGTATATAGGATTATGTTGTGCTGAAGTGGACATCTGTCTGAGAAACGGATTGAGACCCACATTGACACCTTGTACTAACCAATCCTTGAGAGAATCAGAGGAGGCTCTCCAGTTGACGAAGCTGGTTGACTGTTTGTAGTTCTGCTCTTTTCCGTTTAGGTACTCGAGTGTCCTAACGCCATATATGAACTCCGTGCCTGCCGTGATCGCGAAGGCTTCTGCCATTCACAATCCTATCATCTATGCCATTACTCACCCTAAATACAGGTAGGTTCTCATAGTCTGGATACCATGAAGTCAACCGTGTTTTTTGATGTTTTCTTCCTGGTGAATATTTCTTGGAGCTTCTACAATGTTAAGTGACATCTATGTTGTGTTGAACGTCTCCGAGTAAGTTCAATGAGCACTTGGGCATTTATCATTTAGAGCATTTGATATCTGTTCAAAGAGTTAGGTATATCTTTAATAATAAAAAATATTCAATAAAAAAAATTAACATCATATCAGAAAACCAAGTAACTCCAAGCTCACTTTATGACCATGAAGAACCAAGTGAACTTATAATTAACGTACGGGGCATCGAATCTGCTCTTCCACTGGTCTGAGCAATGACCACTGTTGTGTGCGATTGCTCAGGAATGAACGGTACATGGCGTCCCATGGATTAAAGCTACAGAGAATGGGCAGGTTTAATAAGGGTGGTCATCATTGTTGGCCAGGAAGGACGCTTGTGTCAGAAATTAACAAAAGCTGTCTCCTGTTTTGGGCAAAAAAAGTCTGGTACGTCATGTCCTTTCATGCCACGCATCTTCACAGCAGGTATCCCCTTCATTCGTTGCTCACTGGCTTTCGACGTCTCTCTTGGCATCGGAAAAGGGAACAAAACCCTTGCCAACGTCAACAGAAGAAAAGATGAAAGTTTCACAGTCAGGCGGATGTAAAATCAGCCATTTTTTGTTGTCTCTCCTTGGGTGCCAAGCCATGACCTAATCTTCAGATCTAAAAATACTGCCAATTTTTAGAACTAGAATCAGATAATATTAAATGGCAACCATAAAGACAAAGGGAAGCATCCTGTAGACTGTGAATGCTGGACATTAATTGGTGAGGATAATATATCTTTGAGTAGATTGGAAAGCATTAGTCTACTTCTGTATGTAGTTATTTTGCTCAGAACATGTTGGAGGAACATTTTTGGGTTGTAAGAGACATCATGGACTGTGCATCTTAACTCCTTAGCTGCCCTGATGGCATAGTCTGCCCTGTGGCATTAAGGGGTGAATGGCATTCCAATCTGGAATGGATCATTTATTACCGGTTTAATGGACATAAGTCACAATCTAACACTTGATGGCCACCATCACATTCTGCAATATTCTATCATCGCAATTGTATTTTGTGTCTGCATGTACTAATTTCTGGCTGATTATCCTCTAAACTGCTGCATTTTTAGATAGAATATGTAGCTAGTATTTCACTAGTGCCCCTCCCCCCATTACAAAGGCCTCCGACACCTAAATACTTACCTGAATTATAACAAGGAAAAAAGGTGTCATCTGCGCTCGTTTCTATGTGTTCCATGTAAAACAAAACTGAGGTTTTTGTTTGTTTCAATGGCCATTGCAACGTAAGCTCACTCGCCACTTCACGGCACCTCTTTACAGAGTGAGTACCTAACAATTGTAACCAAAAGGACGCTCTACTGAGCAGCTCCAAGCCCCTCCTGCTGCTTTTCAGCCAAGGAGAGGCAAAGATATGGTGGGTTTTATTTATACACGCACCAAACACTTCCCATTTGGGATTAAAAACAAAAACATGGAAAGAGGAACAGCTGCAGAACGACGGACTGGTGTTACAAGCATGATATACATAAATACAGAAAAAATGGCGTCGCGCCCATACTCACCGGAGTGGCAGCAACTGCCAGGAGTAACATTGCAACGTAAGCTCACTCGCCTCTTTCCATGTTTTTGTTTTTAATCCCAAATGGGAAGTGTTTGGTGCGTGTATAAATAAAACCCACCATATCTTTGCCTCTCCTTGGCTGAAAAGCAGCAGGAGGCCTTGGAGCTGCTCAGTAGAGCGGCCTTTTGGTTACAATTGTTAGGTACTCACTCTGTAAAGTGGTGCCGTAAAGTGGCGAGTGAGCTTACGCTGCAATGGCCATTGAAACAAACAAAAACCTCAGTTTTGTTGTACATGGAACACATAGAAACGAGCGCAGATGACACCTTTTTTCCTTGTTTTGTTTTATACATTAACTGGGCTGTTACTCCTGGCAGTTGCTGCCGCTCCGGTGAGTATGGGCGCGACGCCATTTTTTCTGTACTTACCTGAATTAATTTCCTTTTCACACAGAAACACACAGTAAATGTTTCATTTTCATACTGATCGGTCCCACCCCCCCCCCCACCCAGGATCGGCCTCGAATTAGAGGCATCCTTTCCAGCTGTCTCCACTTCTCTCTAATTACTCTTACTAATCCCAGGCTTCTTGTCTCTTCCACACAAGTTCTGCAGTGGTTTTCTTCTGGCCACCAGCTCCCCCTGCTGGAATTGGAACTGCAAGGTCCACATACTGCTGCACAATGCGCTCCCTGTCTCTTCTACTCTTTTACTGTGCATTCATCCTAAAATGGAACTCCTGCCTCTGTACCACCAACCTCTCCACTATTTTCATCTCTCCCTCTCGTATAAGACATTCCCATACGGGGAAGTCTGCCACCCAACTCACTAATACACATCACTGCCCCAACCAGTCCATCACTCTCACATTGCAGTCCTCTCCTCTTGTTTCCACCCAACCCTTCTAGATTGTGAGTTCCCACGGGAATAGGGCCCTCGTTTCCTCATGTATCAGTTTATCAAATGTTGTTCAATGTATTGTAACCCTGTCTGTATCATACCCATTGTTCAGAGCTGCGGAATATGATGGCGCTTTATAAATAAAGTATAATAATAATGAAGCCTTGTAGAACAGGTCCATGGTGGATCAGCTTTGAAAAGGTAGACTAATCAACGAGACATCCATTTTGAATAGTTGATTTGGTGGACCTTGTAGGTTAAACCATTCTAATTGGTGGATTTGACAGACTCCCTAGTCTCTGAATTCCAGATTTCAGGTTATGCACAAAACAACAGATAAAGACTTGACTTTGACGTGACTTTTCTTCTGATCTTCCCTCCTTGCATTTCATTTCTATGATTGCTCTTGTGTTTCGGATTGTAATATTGGACTTGTTTCTCCATCTGACTTTTATGAAGAATGTCTCAACCATAACAAAAAAAGGGCACCAGACACTCCAGAAAAAATTGTGACATATGATCGAAAGCACACAATGTTTCAGTACCATGGACCACTCTCAGGCGTGAGAAAGGCCAGTGGGATGGAAAAGTTGCATACCTTCCATTAAACTGGAGTGCCTGGTTCTGTTCTTTGCTGGTTGAGGTGTTATGGTGGTTGGCACCACCAGTGAATAAAGAATGTGTAAACGTAATTTTTTTTTTACCCTATTCGTCGGTTTGTCAGCTTTTTCCGGCGGCTGGTCGCCGCTGGGTTTGGTGGATAGTCAGCTTTTTTTCGGACATGTTCGGGTTTTTTTGGCGGTTTCGCAGCAGATGGTTGGCTTTTTTTGGATGCGTGCGTTGTTTTTTTGGTGTTTTTGCGGTGGTTTTTCCGTTCGATGTGGTGGATTTTCGGATGCGGTCGGTGGACTTTTCCTGCATTTCGGGGACTCTGCGATGAATGCTGAATTCACCGCAGTGTGGAGAATTTGATTCCCTGAAGTGCGGGGAACGAGAGAGCACCAGATTTTGGTTGACATTCCGGTGCTCTCTGAATAACCCCTTAAATGTTGGCTCAATCTGACCGATAATTCTTCTCAGTAAGGGCCCCAAAAGGCACGGAACCCATGTGAAACATGGAAGGTTTACTACACGACAGCAGCATCTTTTGTGATCAAGGTACGTTTTATCTTGGGATTGTTGTATGAAAAGACCATGGCTCGATAGACCTCAATGATACGACTATATCAGTCCTCTTCTGCCCGGTCTCCTTAGGGGTTACATAGGGTGGATGCCATTGTCCCTGAATTGTGTATGTCCAATGTAATTAAAATTTAGAGGACACTTCACCTTTTGCAAAGGTTCCACAAACACGTCGTTGTAGTAACAATGGAAGCTGTTCTGTTTTTGTTTTCTGTGCTATCTTAATCTTCTGCCGTCTCGTCCATTGAAGACTCGACTCAAAAGTAGTGAGCAGTTCAGAGTGAGGACAATTTGTGTGAATGAAGAATGTGCCTAACAATAGGAAGGCACATTATCTGTGTTTAACAGAATTTTATAAAAGTGAATGCATCCTGTAATGGCATGTGTGTAACTGACAGAACATGGTATTGTGATCAAGGTCTTCAAGAGTCACGGGTTCCTAAATGGTGTTGGTGGTGATTAAGTGGCACATGTCCTTATATTCTTTATGGTGTCCTTCCTGGAAATCACATATTAGAGTTATATATATATTCATGTTTGTTAGTGAAAGGATTGGAGGACACAGAGTGTAGGTGCCGCAAGAGATAGACTTGCTGTAGTATCATTGCTTCCTCGATGCAAAGGGAATCCCAAAATACGGATTTTGTCATCTCACTTGTGACACATGGTTGAGGCCATCAGACAGGGTGGGTGAGCATTTCCAGAGGAATACACTGATATGTGTGAAAATTATTTAATTTACTATGTTCATCATTAGAGGGGGACCTTTTGCTAGATCATCAATCAGGTCGGGGTATAGATACTACTAAATAGACTTGGAGGAACATTAACATGTCCAGCAGGTCTACTTCCATTTCCATTGAAATTGGCTGATTTAGGTCAACATTTGGCCAACTCAACCTCAGTACAAAAGGGTGAGAAGCAACAATTTGAAGTGCTTGAGTTCTCATTTACCCAAATACTTGTATATGTCTGGATATTGGGTGTTCTTCAGCTCATTATAGACCTTGTGAAATGTTTTCTTGCCCTGTGCTAGTCACAACTCAAACACATGCAAGACTCAAGTGGAATGAGACACTTACTTCATATATTGCATCGGGCATACATGGAGTTGTTGGCATGGAGATGAGGTAGCAAAGTGCTCATTAACTTGGTTAGTGGGTGCCTCTTAGGGTTTCTTGATTGCTTTGTCCAATAATCTAGGTTTCAGGGTAGCCATGATGGACCTGTGTTGTCTCAGGGTCACTGGTTGACTGAGGTTACCTAACGACCTGACCTGTATAGACCATGGCTACTCTACCCAGGCAATGCTCTATCACACACGAGCAACTGGGTCACCCCCACCCATGGCCACGTCCATCTCTCCATCTCTGTCATTGCTCCTTGCCATGGGTAGAAAAGCTGGCCACAGCTGTGTCTGTTTAATGTGTGGGGTTGAGGAAGATAAGGTGCTGCATTTCTCCATCAGTTCTACAACTATATTTGAGTTGTGATCTCAGGCTGCTGGTCAGCTTAAAATCTGGTAGTTTTATTATGAGTCCGTGTCCTTGATAGAGAGGACAAAACTTATTCCGAGTTACGTATTTTCGATTAACATTTAAAAACCTGTTAGACCTTTTCACACTTGCAGGCAATCTGTCCACACAACTCAGCTCTGGAGAAACACTGGACTCCTCAGGGGAATTTAGGTAAATACAGTACTGGGCAGACTACGACATGATTAATGATCCTACTGCTTAAGGCTGATGCCCCGTACAGCTCTGTAATGTGTCCCTAAGGTTGTATGATGGTCCTGGGTGATTTGAAGTGAGTGATTTTCGGATTAATGAAGTTTGACAGACGTTGCCTTTACACTTCTTAAAATATCTCAGGAGTTACAGGAGGACATGGAGAATTTAAAATCTTAACAGAAAGGACAATCCAATATCCATTAGAACTCTGTTCTACATTTAGATTATTATAACAGTAAAATATTCCATGGTCATCCATAAGGTCCATAGGAGTATCATACCCATTGAACGCAAGACAATGATCAGGGGCTAGACAATGGATAAAGCTTCTCTGTTTCCGGAAGAAGCTGGAGCTGTTGGATTGTTTTAGCCTTGTCTTGAACCACAACCCAACGTAACATCTCGTCGTACGTGCTTCATGTCTTCTAGAATGGCTTTAGCAAAGTATATTCCGTTCCTGGGTTCTTTGTTGAGAGTCAAACGCAAAGATTCCAGGACTTACAGCAGCTACGCGTCATCCCGCCGCTCCACAGTTACCAGCCATTGCAGCCAGTCTTCTGATGTCACCGGCCATCCTAAACTGAAGGCTCGTATGCCGTCTGTCTCGGATAGCGAATCGGTAAGACCAATAGCCTGTAGTGTCATCAATGGATGCCATGCTAATGAACCACAACCATATAACGAGGGTATTATGCTGACTTGGGGTCTTTGTAATAACGTGCAGAAATATAGGTTGCTTGGCGACAAGAAGATAGCTCGGAGTCTGACTACCACAATCAGTTTTAATGACCAACTGGTGCTATGGAAGCTAGAGATTCACCGTAGCCAGATGGCTGTTGTTGGCCAATGAATGGAGAACTGCAGAGAATCTAATTTTTTCTATAGGCTTCTGACATCAAAAATATAAATTCTGTCCCAGTTGCGTCCATTAGTTCGTGCCCACGACTCTCCACCCAGTGTCATTTCACAGCTCTCCTACATTATAAGCTCCTGATAGACCCAGTAACAGAGAACCACTAGTGTTTAATTACGTTTGCCATATTTTTGCATTTGGGGCTCCCTATTACCATATTGGCCAGTTTGGTGGCCCGTGTGTTTTCTTTCCTGTAGGTTTGTTATGAAATAGTTGATATTTGATATTCCATCTCATCCTCCAATCCTCATTTTTCCCCTGTCGTTCTCTCCTTCCCATGCAAAAAAAATATACAGTTCACCCCCGTGTGGTTTAGTGATTGTCTCTGATGTTCGTTACAGGGCTGGACTGATACCGAAGCTGATAGTAGTGTGACCTCCAAACCAGCCAGTAGGCAGGTGTCCTATGAAATGGGAAAAGACACCACTGAGACCAATGACATAATATCCAAAACTAAGTTGAAAAGTCACGATTCGGGAATTTTTGAGAAGGTAAATCGGAATTATTCACTTATGTACCTCGCTGTACCATCACCACCACCGATGCATTTTGCTTCCAGAATTCTGTATCCAGAACCAGTATAGATAATCCACAACACAAATAACCAGTGTTGGTCCATCCAAGTCCTCATTTTCTAATTCACGGTGTAGCCCATTTGAACCAGAGTTTTGTTATTTTCCATTGCGCTGTCGGCCATTGTTTTCGACCGATGTTTTGTGTTTTGTCTTTAGTTATTAGTTTTCCTTTTCATCATAAAGTCAGGATTTCATTAGCTCTTTTTATAATCTTATAATTTCCTACACTTTTTCATTGTATATTGTTGAACATAACCTCCCTACACAGCACTGAGTTAGGCAAAGAGGTCCATTCATGTCGAACCTGAATTTAAGACTGTGAAGGCACAAAGGAACACATTGTATCATTTAATTTTGCTCAGTGTTTTCTACAACCCGGTGGTAGAGTATTAATGCTTGCTAAATACTCTGTCAACCCTATTTCTTAGACCTCAATGGACGCGGACGATATTTCCCTGGTGGAGATTGGCTCAGCGAGTCGCAGTTCTCCTTTCACTGTAAGTTCACATAAAGTATGGATCGTTATTGGCTGGACTTGGTAGAGATAAGAGGGTAGAAGATTGTGGGTCACAGAAAGTACTGGAAGAAGAAAGGCGGTCTGGCACTTGAGTTCATAAAACGCCATTTTGCTGAAGAAACCATCATCTTTTCAGCAGGACTACCAGTCTTTCTCAAGTCTTATCCAGCCGAAACATTGCTGGTTTCCTTCATTATTATGAAAACCTGAGTGCCGGCTTTCCTGTCTTCTTTCACTGTTGCATGTATGGAGCTAGAACTACTCCTGGGATCATTAGGGACCTAGTACGTATTTTAAAAGAAAATGATATATTCTAGAATGCCATGTGATGGTCCTCTCTAGTATTGGATACGACCGAAAAAGGATTGAGTGTTTCAATGGAAAGATGGGAGAGGAAGATAAAAGAGTTGGAGTAAGAGGGTGGAAAGGGCCAAGTGGACCAATTACGGAGAGCGAAAAAAATTTGAATATGGAGGGTAAAATGATTTAAAGGTACTTAGAGAAGATGAGAGGTCTCTTAGGAGAGGACCTTTTAAACCATATGCTGCCTTCTCATTGGCCAAGCCACATGTATACAAAGAACATATGATGCAGTCTTTAGATCCCATTCATAGTATCACACTTTGTATTTTTCTCTTCTCTTTCCGTGATTAAGACAGGTAAAACGTTAAATGGCTTTGGGCCTAGGAGAGGAGAGCCTTTTTCTAGAACAGCACAATCAAAGATTCCAAGCATCGTGGTGACCTACAACAATCGCCAAGGTGGTCAGTCGGCAGTGGTGGAGCACAACTCTCCCTTGCCGGGTCAAAGGTTCAACAACCAAGATCAAGAAGCCAGGAACGAGAAGGAGAGGAAGAAGCAGAATATCGTAACAATCAGCTCCGAAGTTATACCTGAGAACAACACGGATATGTTACTGAAACTAACTTCTCCAGATAAAGCCTGAAAACCAAAAAAAAAAGAAAAGGAAGCAATGTCATAGTATCAGCTATAATATGTATGTCCTTTAATTTTTATCATTTGCTGTGTTAGATACATGATACCATGTTCCACATGTTAGAAAAGGCTATTCCTTAAACATTCATTGAGATCGACAAATGTCGTACACAATACGAGTTGTAGGTAGCGAACGCAGGTGACCATATGAGTTTGGCCGGGTGTAAAAATTTGGAGAAAAGCAGATAGAAAGTATATTTTGTATTTTTAAGCAATCATGAGATGGTTCCTAAGGATTAAGTGGAAACAAAAGAGTTTCGAGGCAAGTTTGTGTTGGGTTTCTGCCTTTGCCCTGAAGAGGAACCCGGAAAAACTCCACCTGGGCGATTGGCATAAGCATCATCATTCAGGAGATAAAACATTTAATAATAGGGCTGGGTCCTCAAGAAATACATTGGATTGAAACGGGAGGTCCATATTATTTATGCTAAGCTTCTTCAAAATATTAATAATGGACCAGTTGACATCCTAGATTGCCACCCTATCTGCACCATCTCCAGGTGGACCTGCTACATGCCCGGCGATTCAAATTGATTAGTAAAAACCATATGTTTATACTTTTCTTTTAAAGAAATACTTCATTTAATTCTCTTATATCACTCGAACAGATATGAGTTGTCTGAACACACCCATAAATAAATGCCACCCATTCTTCTAAGCACCTCCTCCTGTTTACTCCTCGGTAGACAAATAACGAGGAAAGATAATCAAGTCTTGTCTTGTCTTGTCTTCTACAGCTAGTGAGGATGTTTCCACTGGCAAGTGGGAAAAATTTATCTCCAATACTCAATTATTACCTACACCTAGGCACTTAGCCCCTTGGAGGTTTGCCATGATAAGCCCCGCCCACGAGCTTCACTTTTATACCCTCCATACCATGAAAAGTAATGTTTTTTGGAAACTAAGAGCCTCATTTCAAGTGATTGTAAATCCAGATGACTTGTGTTTATGTACTAGTAGTTTCAGCAGATAAAGTAATAATATAAGGGAAGCTCATGGAAGGGGATTAGTATGTCACACCCCCGAGGAGACAAAACCGTTGTTTCTTTAATATCTCTAATGCCATTATGTGGGTCGACGATATACTAGTGAAGAGCAGTTTCCAGAACTAAATCCCAGCATTCAGTACTAGTAACAGGGGATGAGTTTACTACTTTTAGTCCACTTACTTTATTCCAAGGGTAATAAACAGACGTCCCTCTGTATAAACCCCGAATGGATGTATAAAAAGGAGGAACAGGCGTAGAGGCACAACCACTGTAAACCGGCCAATCAAGAATGTTTTATTAATTTTGAAACAAATACGGAAGACTAGGAATAGGTCAATGATAAATCTCAGCGCTAAAGGGACACGCTACACATATGAGGAGTGTCCCTCTTCTCTGCACCCCACCCAGCATCACCAGCAGCTGGGATTTTGGAATTTCCCAGCTGCCGGTCACCAGATCAGTCACTAAAGAGATCATGCCGATGTCACCCTCTGAGACCAATAGCGTTGGTGGGCGGTCCCACTCCATCACTCTGCCCAAGTGCACAAGTCCCGTTATTCTGCCTCGCTAGCAAAGCTGTGAGGCGTGGGCGCTTGAGACTTGCTAAGTCTGTATTGACCAGTACTCACACGATGAAAGTTCAGCAGACAGTGTCAACTCAGCAAAACTGACACATAGAAAGATGAATCCAGTTGAAAACTTTAATGATCAGACTGACAATCTTTGTAATAGTGTACAGCAATGCAGGTGAAAAGACATTAGTTCTGTCCAGCATTGAGCAAAGATGACTGCTAGGTGACCAGTAAGTACCTCACCAGTAAGTACCTCACCAGTAAGTACCTCAGAACTAGACTAAACAAAAAGGGATGGAGGTAGCTGGATACAGCAAGGCTAAGGGAACCCAGCAGGAACAAAATAGCTATGAAAAAATAACTGTAAGCAGCAAAAAGCAGAGTCAACACATAACATTAAAATATATAAATAAACCCTAAATCATGGGGCATGACATCCGTAGCGCTGCACAGTTTGCGACTCCTACGGTAGACAAGTTGCATAGGAACGCAAATTGTGCAGAAAAGCTTTAAGGGACTTCCAGGTTCTGGAGTTCTTGAGCCGAAGAGGAGGAGCTGCGCTCTGAGATGGACGAAAAGTGAGTAAAATTACCAAGAATATAATTTTTTTACCGAGCAGCGTGTCTTGAGTTATTTAAGGGCGAGATAAAGGGATCTCTGTTTTTAATGGCATATCCCTTTAATCCGTTTATTGATGGTAGTGTACGTTTCAGCTCTTGCGTTGTCACATTTTCACTTCTTGCCTCCTATGTCAAACGTTATGTGTAGAAACTAATGTAAACTGTGTTTAGTGCCTTCTCTATACTCATAACCGAACAGGCCCATCGTATATCGTATTTTCCATAGGATCAGTGCATTATGTACAAGAAACCAGTGAAATCACTGTGTTAATGCTGGACATATTAATAATAAAGTAAAACATGCACCTGCGTCTCACAGAGTAGTAGCGGAGTTGTTTACTTTTGGGAAAAGCAAAACCAGACTTATATATAATTACATAAAAAAGGGCTTTTATTATTGTATTAAACCGTATCATATGTTGTGTTCTTTTATTACAATTTAAAGATCACAGTGTGTCTCTCCGTGACATGTGACAGTGAATTTAAGGGTGGATTCTGGGTATATGTTAGTATCTGTAAGTTGCCTACATGCTGAAAACCAGCCAAAATCAACAACACAAGTAATAAAGGAAGTATCCGATGTTAAAAAAAATCCTTTGTCATGACTGGTGTGTACATAGAGGTTAGTGATGACAAAAACGGGGAGATTCATACAGAAGCAAATCCAAAAGTATAGATATTAAATGAATGAATGGGAATTAAAGAGAGTTTCAGAGAACGTACCTCCTCTTATGTTGAGCACATTCCATTACAGCATATGCTGGAAGTGGCCACCTTTTCCTATTGAGACTGACGAGTCTCAATATTACCTCACCAATGTTTTGGATCTCATTTGTAATTGTAAACCATTAAGGCAGCAGTTCCCATCGTGGTCCTCAGGTACCTCTAACAGGTCAGGTTTGCAGCACAGGTGATAGGATGATTTGCTGCTCGGCAGGGGCGTACCTAGAACATTTGCCACCCGGGGCAGATCCTATATTTGGCACCCCCCCAACTTTAAAATGTAAAAACTTTTTTAAAGATAAATAAATAAATAACACACACTTTTTTAATTATTTCAAAAATATTTTTAGTTGTAGCATTCTGGCAGGACATGATGTATATACATATAATACTGACATATTATGAATCTGCCGATGGTGAATCATGTATCCTCTGTGCTGTGCAATAAGAGGTGAGTGTAGATTTTTTTTGAATAATTGTTATTTTTAAGTGATTTTGCAAACTCACAACATATCCATCCTAATGCTATGAACAAAAGTACACATGTGACTGCTTTTGCTGATGGGAGTTGTGTGTGTGTTGGGGTGGCTTGTTTTGTGTGATAGGAGTTGTGTGTTGGTGGCTGGTGTTGTATGATGGGGTTGTGGGTTGGTTGGTTTTGTGTGATGGAGCTCTATGGGTGGCTGGTTTTGTGTGATGGGAGTTGTGTGTGGGTGGCTGGTTTTGTTTAATGGGAGTTGTGTGTGGGTGGCTTGTTTTGTGTAATGGGAGTTGTGCGTGTGTGGGTGGCTGGTTTTGTGTGATGGGAGTTGTGTGGGTGGGTGGCTGGTTTTGTGGACTGGAGTTGCTGAACAGAGAATGGGTGTGTGTTTTGCAGGTATACGATGTTGCTATGGTATTTTTCTTTACTTTTCCAGTTTTTTAAGACTCCCTCTTACCTGTCCATGTTTACCCTGGGCTGCCTATTCACTGGTGATGCAGTGAATGCAGCCTGGCCCCCCTTTATGCAGGACCTCACCAAGAACCAGACAGCTCAATGACAAATTTCTGATCACTTCAGTGCTGGTTAAGGAAAGGTCCACTTTAAACAGCAGTAAGCAGACAGGGCTTCATATTCTGCTGATACCCCCCCCCCTTTACCTGCCGTTTACTGTCATCTTCTCTCTCTGCACACAAATCACATCCCCCTCCCCTCTCCCGAAGCTGCTGCAGGGCAGGGGAGGAGCTATGGAGGCAGGAGAGGAGAATTTTTATTCTATTCTATTTTATTCCTAAAGCAAACGTCCTGCTCCAATGCTCGTTGTTTGAGAAAACAGCTCAAAGCTGACACACAGTGACAGTGGCACCTCCTAGTACCCCCTAATGACACCCCAATAATCACTGGTACCTGAGGTGACCCGCCACTCCCCTAAGTACACCACTGCTCTGTGATATGCTCACACACAAATTTTGGCGAAGTGCCAGGAAGTACAGCGCTGTTCGAAGGCAGTGCAAATCCCCATAGAGAAGTAATAGTTAATCTATTCAGAGAACACCAAACAGCAGAGAAATGTCAATGAAATGCCCTGATGTTCGGTGGTTTCATTCAGCAGGTTTATTCAGGCGAACCTCATAGTTTTCAATGTTAAAAATATTCCTGTTTTTATGCAATATCTAATAAACCATTTATTATTTATTGATTTTTTTTTAGTACCTTTTATTCATTTTTCAGAATTTTTTTCCGCAAAATTTTTCCCCCTTTTTTTTTTAATAGCGGTTTCTCTTTTTTCTGTAACAGAACTTTTTATTATCAATCATAGAATCTTATAAGTAAATTCCAGACATTTTTGTTCGGTAGTTCTTTTGAAAACAGCAGGCCACGGGTTTGCGGTCGCGGCATTTGGCGGCCGACTCCCTGCACTTTGAGGACCCTGCGGTGAATGGTGAATTCACTGCAGGGTGGGGAAATTTTATTCCCCGAAGTGCAGGGAACTACAGAACACCAAAATGTAGGTGTAATTTCAGTGCTCTGTGAGTAATCCCTTTAGTGGTGAGGTTTTTTGCCGCCCCCTGGAAAGTGCCAGCCTAGGCCTTGCCTACCCAGGACATACTTTAAAATGAGTGAAATCTCAATGTATCCTTCCTGTTAAAATACTTCGCAAAAGTAAAAAAAAAAGCAGCCCCCGCCCCCCCTAAGTACGCCCCTGCTGCTCGGTGATTGCAGGATTCAGTCTGCATTTCCCCCAAGGTGATCCTTAACATCTGGCTGAGGACCAAAGTTGGGAACTACTGTGGGAAGATGTCAATGGCACGGGGTATATTTGTGGTACACTCGATCCTTCAAATAGTCCAACAAAAAGAAGTACAGGCTGGTAAGATCGGAAGACCAGGGTGGCTGCAGGTTCATGGACATGACACAGTCCTCAAAAAATGGTGGTTTGATGCCACTGACTCATGCATCATCTTGATGGACATAACCTTGTATCAGTTCCAATGGGTAAGCCTTTCTGTTGGGTGCATACGCTATTGAAGTGGGCTGCACACACCCTATTGAAGTGGGCTGCACACACCCTATTGAAGTGGGCTGCACACACCCTATTGAAGTGGGCTGCACACACCCTATTGAAGTGGGTGGCGTGCACCCTATTGAAGTGGGCTGCACACACCCTATTGAAGTGGGCTGCGCACACCCTATTGAAGTAGGATGCACACACCCTATTGAAGTGGGCTGCGTGCACCCTATTGAAGTGGGCTGCACACACCCTATTGAAGTGGGCTGCGCACACCCTATTGAAGTAGGATTCACACACCCTATTGAAGTGGGCTGCACACACCCTATTGAAGTGGGCTGGGCTACACACACCCTATTGAAGTAGGCTGCACACACCCTATTGAAGTGGGCTGCACACACCCTATTGACGTGGGCTACGCACACCCTATTGAAGTGGGCTGCACACACCCTATTGAAGTGGGCTGCACACACCCTATTGAAGTGGGTGGCGTGCACCCTATTGAAGTGGGCTGCACACACCCTATTGAAGTGGGCTGCGCACACCCTATTGAAGTAGGATGCACACACCCTATTGAAGTGGGCTGCACACACCCTATTGAAGTGGGCTGGGCTACACACACCCTATTGAAGTAGGCTGCACACACCCTATTGAAGTGGGCTGCACACACCCTATTGACGTGGGCTGCGCACACCCTATTGAAGTGGGCTGCACACACCCTATTGAAGTGGGCTGCACGCACCCTATTGAAGTGGGCTGCACACCCTATTGAAGTGGGCTGCGCACACCCTATTGAAGTGGGCTGCACACTCCCTATTGAAGTGGGTGGCGTGCACCCTATTGAAGTGGGCTGTGTCCACCCTATTGTAGTGGGCTGCACACACCCTATTGAAGTGGGCTGTGTCCACCCTATTGTAGTGGGCTGCACACACCCTATTGAAGTGGGCTGTGTCCACCCTATTGTAGTGGGCTGCACACACCCTATTGAAGTGGGCTGCACACACCTTATTGGTAACATCACCTTCTACACATACCGCAGTGAGTAGATTTTCCACTTTTAAAAATAAAATCATGACTCTTTTCCAGTTCTTTCACATTCTTAAACTGAAGGTTTTTTTTGGGAACTTTAATGGGTTCTTAAAGGTTTTTTCGTAAATAAAAATATATTCCTCTCGTCACCATCAAGAAATAGCTTTCCTGCAGGTAACAGCATCATAATAACATAGTGTGGGTTAACTCTTTAAGTGCAGGACCGCGTGGCCTAACGGATAAGGCGTCTGACTTCGAATCAAAAGATTGAGGGTTCGAGGCCCTCCGTGGTTTTTACAGTGAAATCGTTTCTCCAGACGTAATCTTGCGATGTCATATATTGAATGCGCGAGAGACGCTATCTTACAAAAACATCCCGTGTCCGACGCATTCCACTGTCCTGTGTCTTTCTGTGAATTAATTCACGAGGGTAGTTACAAACTAAAAACACGAGATCGTTCAAATGACTGAATGACCCTTTAATGGTCATTTTTTATTCAATCCGTCATAAAAACAATCTGGTAATTGAAGCATTTTAGCAATTTACACAATTTACTGAATTTTTTAGCTTTTTTTTGTAATGAATAGGCTTGTATTTCCATCAGAGTCAAATCGTGAACGGGGTTGGTTGAATTGTTCATTTGTATGCACTTATTTTCTGCGTATAAGGACTTAACCCTAATTCTTCAGCAGCTTTCTGCATACCGTGGACCTGTGGCGTGTATAGCGCGCCTGGAGAGAGGGAGGCGGATTGAGGGAGATTCTGCTGTGCGCACACCACCATCGTACACGATGCTCAGTTGGTTTACCGTTTATTGTCTTCTTTTCAATAACACATATTTTGAAATTCTTCCCGATGATTCCCACTGACAATGATGGATGCTGTCATTCAGAGGGTCATGGATGGAGCCGGGAGCAAGGATAGGGCAGTTTGGGACACTTTAGAGCCTTTCACTTGAGACTTCAGAGCCTTTCCACTATGATTTATGTACCAGGAAATGTCATTTAGAAGAAGACAGACTGTTTATACAGATCCATGTGTCACTAACACAGTTACAGACAGAAGCCCCCTGCTGGTGAACCGTACACATTGCAGGTTCCTGCTGCTGCTGCGGAATGTTGTGCCAGTGTCAATATAACCACGTCATGAAGCCGTGAAGCAATTATTTACTGCGCCAGGGCTGTCTCACTCCGAACTACAACTCCCATGACTCCCTGGCCATCTGTTGCATTGAAGGAACTCTGGGAATTGTAGGCATCAACACCTGGGCTTGACAGCCTTGATCTACACGTTACTATGGATTGATCTGGTCTCACACTAGCTCGTGTTCTGATGTATCCCATGTGTTTTGTTACAATCACTCCATGTGTTGTGCTGCGCTACTGAACATGTTGGCGCCTTATATATCTTAATGCAGCTGACAGCTCTGTTACGCGCTCAGCCATAACGTATATTCAGAAATATAATGGATCCTAGGTTGGAATGGTTTATTGTTAGATAACAGGGAGGATCCTACAATGCAGAGGATCAGCAAATCAGAGCGCATATGTGTGTGAGAGGGAGGGGCTAATTAGGCTTGTGTGCGTTTTGTAGACGTGTGTGTGTGTATATGTAGATTTGTGTCTGCTCTATGTCTGTCAATCAATGTGTGTGCATAAGCACATTATTTAATATTACACTCCTCCTATCAGCTCGCGGACACAGGAGGCCCCGAGCATTTTAGGGAATGTCGCTGGAGGCGGGGCCAGAGACCAGGCAATCATGACACTTTTTAGATGACGATACAACATATTGAGGCTAATTATGCAAAAAAAACACTATGGAATAAAATCAAAGTATCTTATTTACAGCATTTATTATAGTTCAGAGACTCAATGCTGAGTGTTTCATTGTTTCGCAGCTCTTTTATACACCCGTACAGCATAAATATACGGGGGAACCCCTAAAAAGACAACCGCACACCCTGAATATATGGAGGAGCCACTAAAAAGACACCCACACACCCTGTATATATGGAGGAGCCCCTAAAAAGACACTCGCACACCCTGAATATATGGAGGAGACCCTAAAAAAAAACACCCACACACCCTGAATATATGGAGGAGCCCCTAAAAAGACACCCACACACCCTGAATATATGGAGGAGCCCCTAAAAAGACACCGGCACACCCTGAATATATGGAGGAACCCCTAAAAAGACACCCGCACACCCTGAATATATGGAGGAGCCCCTAAAAACACACCCGCACACCCTGAATATTTGGAGGAGCCCCTAAAATGACACCCACACACCCTGAATATATGGAGGAGCCCCTAAAAAGACACCCACACACCCTGAATATATGGAGGAGTCCCTAAAAAGACACCCACACACCCTGAATATATGGAGGAGCCAATAAAATGACACCCACACACCCTGAATATATGGAGGAGCCCCTAAAAAGACACCCACAAACCCTGAATATATGGAGGAGCCCCTAAAATGACACCCACACACACCCTGAATATATGGAAGAGCCCCGAAAAAGACACCCGCACACCCTGAATATATGGAGGAGCCCCTAAAAACACACCCGCACACCCTAAATATATGGTGAAGCCCCTAAAAAGACACCCACACACCCTGAATATATGGAGGAACCCCTATATAGATACCCACACACCAGTGATGTGCAGTGAGGTCAGTGGCTGGTGAGGCACTGGCTAGTATCAGAGCTAGATATACACAGGTTTACGCAGTCACAATTTACGCATTTGATTATCGTTATATAGGAGAATAGAGTTTCACTATTTATAAAGTAAAGTTCGCATTTCTTTTTTTTACAGTTCTAAGAGCATCAACTTACAATACTGACAAATAGAGGGCGCTATTACAACTCTTACTTTAAAATAAAGTTTGCATATAGGTTTTTAGTTCTAAGAGCATGCACTTACAATACTGACTAATAGAGGGCGCTATCACACACATGCTGACTGCTGAGCTCTGCCTGCCTGCCCCCCCATGACTGACTCACATGACTGTCCTGTGTCAATCAATCCATGGGGAGCTCTGCCTCCTTATGGGGGGCGTTTTTTTTAAAAAAAAAGAATTGCTTGAGACCAATGGAGCTTTCCCATTGGCTCAAGCTTTGAATTGCTCTCCGTGCCTCTGGAGGCACTGAAAAGAGTAGAACCAGGAAGTCAGCTTGAGCTACGCAATTAGCGTAGCGTTCAGCTGCGCAAATTGCGTAGGCTATGCTGGCTCAGTGCTGCCCCTGCTGTCTGTGTAGTGAATCAGACACACACACAGCAGCCGGCAAACTGAAAGTACAGGGAAAAAAAAGTGGAGGACAGAGAAGCACATGGAGGGAGCATGGAGAGGTGAGTATGAAAACTTTTTTCAATGAATAACATTTTATTTACAGATTAACTATACATACATGTCATTGCAGCAAAATGAGCACATTAATTTACTGAAATGGCAGGGGAGGCCCTGCCTCACCTGCCACCCCTGACTGCACGTCCCTGCCACACACCCGGAATATACAGTTGTGTTCAAAATTATTCAACCCCCACTGAAATTGAGTGTTTTGGCCAGTTTGACATTGATTTTGATCATTCAGTCATCTTGTTTACAATTAAATCAAAGAGGCACGTGTAGGTCAGACAAATATAACATAACATTTATAATGAAATAACCACAAATGTCTTTTCTGTGCTCACATCATTATCAGTTTTATTCAACCCCTAAGTGACATTCAATCTTAGTACTTAGTACAACATCCGTTTACAGTTATAACAGCTTTTAAACATGAAGCATAGCTTGACACAAGTGTCTTGCAGCGATCTACGGGTATCTTCGCCCATTCGTCATGGGCAAAAGCCTCCAGTTCAGTCACATTCTTAGGCTTGCGCACTGCAACTGCTTTCTTTAAGTCCCACCAGAGGTTCTCAATCGGATTTAAGTCAGGTGACTGCGATGGCCACTCCAAAATGTTCCAGCCTTTAATCTGCAACCATGCTCTAGTGGACTTGGAGGTATGCTTGGGATCATTGTCCTGTTGAAAGGTCCAACGTCTCCCAAGCCTCAGGTTTGTGACGGACTGCATCACATTGTCATCCAATATCTCCTGGTACTGAAGAGAATTCATGGTACCTTGCACACGCTGAAGCTTCCCTGTACCTGCAGAAGCAAAACAGCCCCAAAGCATGATTGACCCCCCGCCATGCTTCACAGTAGGCAAGGTGTTCTTTTCTTCATAGGCCTTGTTCTTCCTCCTCCAAACATAGCGTTGATCCATGGGCCCAAACAGTTCTAATTTTGTTTCATCAGTCCACAGAACACTATCCCAAAACTTCTGTGGTTTGTCCACATGACTTTTGGCATACTGCAGCCGACTCTTCTTATTCTCTGGAGACAGCAAGGGGGTGCGCCTGGGAGTTCTGGCATGGAGGTCTTCATTATGCAGTGTGCATCGTATTGTCTGAGCTGAAACTTCAGTACCCACATCTGACAAATCTTTTCTCAGTTCCTCAGCAGTCACACGGGGACTTTTCTCCACTCTACGCTTCAGGTAGCGCACAGCAGTCGAAGTCAGCATCTTCTTTCTGCCACGACCAGGTAGCGTTTCAACAGTGCCCTTTGCCTTGAATTTGCGAATGATGCTTCCTATGGTCTCTCTTGGTATGTTTAACATCTTTGCAATCTTCTTATAGCCATTGCCCTTCCTGTGAAGAGTAATCACCTCTTCTCTTGACTTCCTGGACCATTCTCTTGACTTCACCATGTTTGTAACCACACCAGTAAATGTCTAGAAGGAGCTGAGTATCACAGTCATTTTAAAGCTGCCTAATTGGTGCTTATTATGCTTTATTGCTGCTCCGTGACATCCACAGGTGTTTTCAATACCTGATTGAAAACACTTGAATGAACCTCTGTTCTTCAGAGTGGTAGTCTTTAAGGGGTTGAATAATTGTGTCAATGAAGAATTCACAAAAGAAACATTTACTACTGTATTGCAAAACCAATTGATGTCATTTTAGTTGCATATGGTTCTTTAAAAAGTCCTCGTAGGATTTCATTCTGAATACAATTACAAATGTACACTAAATTCCCTAAAACCCTTTACAGCATTGGGGGTTGAATAATTTTGAACACAACTGTATGCTAGTCTGATTTCAGTTTGTTCGTCTCAAGTAGTAGGACTCTATAGGACATCATGGCCTGACCATAGTAGTACGACTCGAATGGCACAACCTGGCCAAAGCAATATGGCTATACAGTAGATGAGATCACGACCTGGCCTTTGCAGTATGACACTAGATAATATCACAACTTGGCCAAATTAGTGCTACTCTAGATAAGGATATCACCTGGCTGATGTAGTACGACTCTACATGAAATCATGACCTCACAAAAAGAGTGTGACTTTCATGAGATCACAACGTAGCTAAATTGGTAAGACTCTGATATGACCATGTAGACAAAGTGATACAACTCTTTATGACTTATTGGCCTGATAAAAGCAGTACGACTATAGATAATGTCATAATAACCTGGGCAAAGCAGTAGAATATAGATGAAGTCACGACATGGTCTGACTAGATGTTGTCACAATCTGGCCAAAGCAGTATGACTCTAGATCAGTGGTTTCCAACGGCAGTCCTCAAGTACCCCTAACAGGCCAGATTTTGCAGATCACCTTGGAGTAAAGCAGACTGAATCCTGCAATCACTGAGCAGCAAATCCTATCACCTGTGCTGTGCTTCAGATATCCTGCAAACCTGGCCTGTTAGGGGTACTTGAGGACTGCAGTTGGGAACCACTGCTCTAGATGACGACATGACCTGACCAAAATAGTGTGGCTCCAGATGAGGTCACGACCTAGCTAAATTGGTACAACTCTAGATGCAGTCACCATGTGGCCGAAGTAACACAACTCTAGATGAGACCAGGTCTGGCCAAAAAAGTATGACCCTTACCAATGGATCTTGTGGAGAAAGGGACAAGTACGTGTGGCACTTGTCTCATGTTGCAAGCATCCTAGAAGGAGGCATGGTCCATACTCAACCGGAAATACATGAAAAATGATCACGGCATTCCTCGGACACTTGCTTTCCGAACCGGTAGCTCTTACGACTCTGGAAATTAGACTCATCCAAGCTCATCCTGGCTGCACGTTTGGGGGCTGGCACAGGGACGGACGATGATAGACGCACCTCCTGTAGCCAAAATGCAGTTACAGATCAGAGAAACTAGACGGGTGATAGAGTTTACCGCTCTTGCTCTCAGACTTCCACCTCCATCTATAATGTATGGGGATTGGGGACTGAATTTAGGGAGCGTAATTGATCGCAACAGATGGAGCGGGAAGAAGACTTTTGGGGGTAGGGAAGGAGTGGTTGGCCAAAAATTGTGGCATGTCTACTTAATACACAATATCCCATGTATTCTCTGCTTCGTCCCTTTCAAATAAAGTCTTAAAAATCGGAACTGTCCCTTATGGACTTGGCGGTATGATGTTGTCTATGTTGGTATGTGTCCGGACGTATGCCTATACTTGTACATGAATTTAAATATTTGTGTATATGGGTACGTCTGTGATTGTGTGTCAGTATATACTCGTGCATGTATCCACTCCATTACGACCGAGGCTCTATGTCCGCGGCTCGAGTCGTAACCAGATGGAGCAGCAAATATGGAAACCTATGACAAGGTCAATAAACATCCCGGTATAAGGAAGTCGCGCAAGGTGTCAGCCATACTGTACTATGTGTATGTACATATCTAGATATAAAACACATATACGTAACATATATAATGTGTATTTATGTGTGTGTTTCTTGGTCAGTAGAGGTCCTGCCTCCCCGGTATCTGGCAGGTTCCAGATCTGCTCCTTTTCAGACGTGTTACAGGGGCCTCAGTCACGTCTGGGTTAATTCCCACATCGACACGTAATTATCCGTAATCTACTTATTGGTCAGCGCCTCCTGTGATGCCAGTCCGTGTGGCTCCTGAAGCGACTGCCCTGGGATCTATGCTGCGAGGGTACCTAGAGTCTTCTGTCTCCGAGAGAAGCAATTCTAAAAGTCCACCTTAAGATCCCCCCTCCTCCTAGTCCCCTCTCCACGAGCGTGACATCATGCTGGACGCAGGGATCAGATAAATGTGCTTATGGAGCAACTGATGAGCTACAAGAGCTTCAGACGGTGGATCTACAAGCAGAGAACTCCCAGGTAGAAGCTAAGAGCCTTGCCACCCTCGCCTACACTAACTCTTCCACCCAAAGCCTTGAAATACCCCCAAGGCTGCTTGTCTCCTCGCTCTAACTTTGCATGGTCTCAGTTGCCCGGCTCTTAGCTTGTCGTTTATTCCTCTAGCCAGTCCCTGACAAAGAGTCGTGTTGTTTTGCAGCTCGCTGGGGTATTAGCCGTGCCAGCCAGGGCTTACAGGAGTCCATTTGTTCTGTAATCGCTTGTTGGTGGTGGTGGTGGGGGGTGTTGATCAGACGTTTCTCCAAAACCCTACTAGCAAGCTCCGTGGCAAGCTAGCAGATGTTGCAAACTAGTTCTCCAGACTAGAACATCTAACTGCATGACTTCTGTCTTGGTAGCTCTGGGCAACTTGCCACAAAGGTCAACACCTTTACGGAATCGGTGGGATGTCTAAAAAAGTGCCGAAACCCAAAACTGATACATTGTAACTAGCAAAGTGATCCTTTTTATCAATTGTTCTCAAGATCTTAGCATGAATATTTTTGATCTTGTTAATCAGAACAAAGTATTTGCTTAACACGGTGCTCGGCCGGCTCCGAGACCCAATTTACGGAAAATTATTGCCAACCGGAAAATGGCGACCAAATACTTTTTGAACGTAGTAAATTTTATTGTCGGTGCTTTTCCTTTACACTTGGCATTGGTGTTATGACTCCGACGGGATTATAGGATCGACTGAAGACTTGTGAGGAAAAATGTGCACATTTTAGGGCAAAATAACACAATTTGAACAGTACCTCAGTATTCCTTCAGTTTGGCTATTTTTACCGTAAAATTTGCATTTGGACAACATGACAACGTGCAAGTTAGGTAGTAACACAGTTCGGACAATTCTAGATTTTTCCTACATTTTCACTAGACGGCAAATGGTTCGGGAAATTAGTTTTTTGGGGGAAAAAATAACCAACGTGACAATCTTCTCCCATTTTTCTTGTGTACTGAAACTTTTAAATTGGACAGTGTCCATGCCAATTGAATGACCGTTTTGGAGGTCAAAATTATTATTTTTTTGAGTAATCCAGTAAACTTTCAAATTTAGGAATTTTAGGAAGCTACTTTGACCAAAAACATGTCTATGATAGAGATGGTAATTGGCATTGGTATAAGTGTCCTGCCCTATGTGGGGCACTCACTCATGTCTCATAAGGTATTAGCTTGATGGTGCCATTACAGAGAAGACATTACCATATGCAAATCAGTCTGCTATCACCCAGAAAGGGTGGCCAGAGCTGAAATGCCAAGGACGTCTCTTCTGCTCTAGAGATACAGCAACCCCCAATTTCCACGTCAGGCGGGTCTAGCTGATATCTCTCTAGGCACTGGAGACGCAACTGGAGTATCCTCTACACTCATAGCGAAAAGACAGTTTATAATAATAATTCATAATTTGTTATTGTCCATTTGGAGTCTAAAGTGTAATCCAGACGTGGACCACTTTCTCGAAGTAGGGAGATATCAGCTATGCCCTTCTGATGAGGCCTAACATGGCCAAAACGATCATCGGGGGATGCTGCACCTCTCATACAGGGGAGGCTTCTTTGGCAACTCAGGTCTGGCCATCCTTTCTGGGTGATAGAAGACTGACTTGCATATGGTATAGTCTTCTCTGTAATGGCACCATCTAGATAAAACCATTTGAGATCTGAGCGGGGATCCACAGAAGAGTAGATCACGTTTGCCGTTTGCCTTTGGCCAAAATAACTGGTATGCCAATACTTTATTTTCAATTTTACCCTAAAACAACAATATTTGGTAGCATTTTCAACATTTGAAAGTTTACTGGATTGTTCTGTACGGCGTACTGGCTGGGTGGCGTAAAGGGTGGAGTAAACATCACTGCTCTATAACCATGGAGACTGTGGAGACACAGGTTTGAATCCCAGCCAGAGCACCTCTCCAGTAAGTGTCCTTGGTCGAGACACCTAACAGTACATACTCGCCACCCAGGAAATACTCAAAAACGAGAGAAATCTCAATGTATCCTTCCTGGTAAAATGCTTTCTCAAAAATATCAAAAGATTAACCTCATTGATGGCCAACACAGGTTAAACCAGTTGGTGTAGACCAGTGGTTCCCAACTGCGGTCCTCAAGTACCCCCGACAGGTCAGGTTTTCCAGATATCTAAAGCACAGCACAGGTGATATGATTTACTGCTCAGTGATTGCCCAAGGTGATCTACAAAAACTAGACTTGAGGGCCGTGGCTGAGGGCCAATAGTGTAGACATTTCCCATCTTAACATTTTAGGTTTTATACCTCGGAGGAATGTTTGATTGTGAAGCTAGTGATACTTGTTGAAGCCAATCTAAATTATATAGCCGAGCTAGAAAACTAGTTTAACTGGAGAGTTTTTCCAGATTGACTAGTGTTACCTCAAAATGGTTGCCCCATTCAAAGGGTTGGGGCGAAAAAGCTGCTCGAACAAACCTAAGGGGCACTGAACCACAGATGTCCAAAATTTGATGTCCTCTGCAGATATTAAAAATAATATTGAATTTAAAATGATATTTTCCGATATTTACGACTTACGAAGTTCACGGACCTATGACCTGAAAGCTGACTTGGTGGAAAAGTGGACTCTCTTAAGGTGGCCTAGGATCAAGGGAGGACATTTTTCTTTTAATCGAAAGGAATAGTGTGTTGAGTATTAATTCATAGTTTGGGTTTGTCTAGACATGTAGAGGGAATGTTAAACATATTGACCTCCTGGAACCAACCCCAACAAGAGAACATAAGTGTGGATAATAGTTCTTATTCACGAAAGCTTGAATGGTGGACGGAAAGAATTTTCGGAAGTGAATTTCTTTATTTTTTCAATTTTGGCCTAAAATATACAATTCTCCACCAATTTGCCACTCAGTGAATAGCTCTGAGAGTGTTCACAGCCTTGGATCCACCCGAGAAGACATCACCGGGCTAATTTAAGACATCTCGTCCCAGGTTATTGGGTTACCCAACTGGAACGGGCCCGACCACCCTAATAAACGTCCACTAAAACCTATTTTTAAAACCCACGTCCATAGTTACGTTGTGAGGGAAACATACACTGGTTTTGGACAAGTCTGTGTTCGCATTACCGATCCCCTGATTGTCTGGCCAGCTGCTCAGGGCAGCACTGGAAGGGACACTGCGTGGTATGCGTGGCTCCGACTCTCATTTAAATCTGCCGTTTGCAAAGGGGGTTGCGGGGGCCGCTCCACAAGATTAATTATAGCAGCACCTGCTACATTCAGCACAACGTGCCGTCCATCCGCTCCACAAGACGCGCAGAGTTGGAACCAGGCCACCTCCGGAAAAAAAAACTAATATCGAGAGGCTTTTTTCCAGAGAGGACAATTTTCCGAGAATTGTAAACTTTAGGTAGAATAAAGCGAATATAAAGAGTGTACCATTGGGGTTGTTTTCGGATATTCTACCACGTTGGACACCACGGAGGGATAGTGACATTCCCTTCTTTGATTGCTCGCTCGGCCAAGGGGCGACGGGTCATCTTGGTGACTTGAATGTCCCTTTTATAGCACAGTTAACTTTATATTAAGTCCTATGGTTTGTTTTGGCTCTGTAATTATATGATAAGGAAGGGATGGTCGACCCTGGCCCTCCAGATGTTTTGGAATTACAAATCCCTAGTGCTCTGCTGACCTGATGAGTGGCAGAGCATTATGGGACATGTAGTTCTGAGCAATCTGGAGATCCACAGTTGATCACCCCTGCTTGCTCTATTGTATGAACACAGAAACCCACGTCTCCTCTTCAATGTATAAAGACCTCCTCGTCCCTGTATTGTGAGATGGTGCCCAAACGTCATGCTACTGTTACAGTGTAAGGAACGCGGCCCTGTATATATGAGCCTGTGAGGGTATTAAGGGAATTAATATCAACCCATGCCCTTAAGTCTTCATCTTCTATAACTGGGAATGGAATATTCTGACATTAAAAGCAAGGAAAGTAAGGAAATGGGAAAACAAGAAAAAGATGGCCGCCTCCATGAAAATGTAGGCTGTGGTGGTAGTTTGTTACAGGCCATCTGATTGGCTGTTGTGCAACTTACAGTCACGTTGCTCTCTTATTGCTGTAATGGCAGAGGGGGATCACATATTGTGTAGCGCAGATTACACAGCCACCAGTGAGTTATATTGACGTTTGCGCACATCACATGACCCTTGTTTTGCGTTTTGTGATTACGTAAGTTAGTGACCATGTCTGTACCTTATGTTCGGTCTTTTCAAAGAGCGTATAATTCACTCTGTACGCTCTGAGCTGCAAGCAAGGTTTGCGGCTCAGCTGGAATAGCATGGGAGCCATTATGATTTAGGGGTGGGACCATTTGAAATGGGGCCCCAGTTTATTTGTTTTTTAGTCTTTACCTCAGTTACTATGAAGGGCCATAATGTCAGCATCTTCCAAGAGTTATGCATGGAACTGGACCAAACGTTATTGCATTCCCAGGCTCTCCCAGAGATCCCCATGAGCTCCTCAGCCCTGATGAGCACAGCAATAGAGCAAGGTGATTGCTGTTGAGGTGGGGTTGGTAGAACTGGTAGTGGGACACATTTGGATATGTTGTGTCACCACAACATGGACTGAATTAGGCCAATTGTCAGGTAGAGAGCTGTGGTTCGACAGGAAGCCCCACTTATATCGTGGCTGGGTTTCTGAGGTTGGGATCATGGGTGGACAAGCACCATTGATAAGCCATAGGCTGATAAAGGCAGTGATAACCAACCTTACACAGGCCAGCTTGGAGGATCCTTTCGTCTCTCATTTACAATGCAGCCCACCAAGCTACTGCCCAGTTTGCACAATATCTAGTTCAGGCTTGGTCTCATTTCAGACCTTTGTCCTTTGTCAGAATGAAGTCATGGCTCCCAGTATGGTGTATAAACATCAGAGATTGTTGTCTTTTTCACCCCCCCTCTCCAAATGCCTCACGGGTCCAATTGTCCAATGGTCTCATTTAAATTTGGCATTGTTGGATGGTGATCCCTCAGCTGTTGTATCTCTACAACTCCTGTTATTTATTGATGTTTCAATGTGGACAAACCACCATGAATTTCTTTCGGGTAATACCTTTTGGCTGGTCCATACATGCTACAAGAAATAAATAGAGGAACAGGAGTTGAGAAAGATCATTAAATTTAATTTATCAACCATACCGACCAAACAAAATCGAAAATAGACTTTCGTTTGTTTCTGTAACTTGTATTTCTATTATGTCTGCAAAATGTATCACCTTTTTATGGGTTTTACTGACCGTACAACAATGGGGCCTCTTCTTTAGTCTTCCTTTATCTGAAAACTATAATTTCTAAGGTGAAACCACTTACCTTTCGGTAACATGAAATTCGTGTTCTACTTATGCCCTATGTCAGGCGGTGTCAGGCCTAGGGATGAGCTGTTCGGTGTGATGTGTTCGGAGTTCGATTCGAACGTCGCCAGTTCGTATGTTCGCGAACTTCGTATATTTCCGCATGTTCGCCCACAATGGACCACAATGCACTTTTCCACTGGCCTGAAGCTTGTAATTGGCTACAGCCTGCACCTGACCACAGTTTAGGTGCAAGACAGGTGCAAGACTATGCCAATCATGGCTCAGAGTCCTGATTGGGCAAATTTTGCCCAATCATGGGCTCACAGAGCTAAGTCCCGCAGCACACTATATAAGGCGTCCCTTGCAGCCCCAGCACGTGTTTTTTGAGAGGAGATTGTTGTGTTAGTGTGTGTTCTCACTGCCAGTCTGCCAGCAGCTATTGGGGGGGTCTCATTTCTACAAAATATCTGGGAATTGTTGTGATCTTCGTACCAGATTTATATCATTTAAATTTTTTGGACTGCAGGGTCCAACCCTTCACTCTTCCACAATACCACAAAAGGGTTACGGTGTGAAGGCACTTGCTGCCACCAAAGGCATAATATTTGGCTGCACTGACACTGACGCCTATATTACCAGATCTATATCATTTAAATTTTTTGGACCGCAGGGTCCAACCCTGCACTCTTCCACAATACCAGAGAGGGGTTACGGTGTGACGGCACTGTTGCTGACACTAAAGGGCCAATTTTAAAGCACCTATTGTTACTTTCATCCAAAGCCTGCATAAGTTTCACCATAATTTAGCCAAAAAATCACTAAACTTGTTCTGCGTGTCCTAAAAGGTCTGCTCTTTTCATACAGGCTGACGCCCCAAGCAGTTGTTTATGAATAGATTAAAGGAAAACCATTTACCGTCATTTGAAACGTAATTTTTTCGTTTTTAAATGTTTCTATACATCCTAGAAATCCACCATTTCACGGGCAGGTTATGGGGACCTCCTAGGCACGATATTTGAAGGAATTTTTCATTTTTATTTTTAACCCTTATTTCATGGAAAACTCACTGTTCCTTTAAAAATGTTTTTTTAACTTTTTGTCCTTGTTTCCTGTCCCCCAGGGCACTACCCGGACCCCCATACACCTTTTATGGCAAATATCTTGCATATATGCCCTCTTGCAGGGCACTCTAAAAACCAAACTTTTGAGTCCCATTGACTTGCATTGAGTTCGGTTCGTGTTTGCGTTCGAACTCTAACTTTTGAAATTGTTCCAGTTAGAATGCGAACCGAACACGGGGATGTTCGGCTCATCCCTAGTCAGGCCTTCATATGTTGTGTTGTCGGGTTGAAAGGAACAGATTCCCAGGAAGTGAATGAGGGTCCAACAGCAGGGGAAATGATGAGTTAGACTGAACTGCTGTTGGGTCTTGAACCTGGTCCAGGGTTTTGAAGAGTCTGAAGTTGCCCTGATGATGAGATAAGAAGCTGTGCAGTCCAATTTGGCCCAATGGTAAGTATTGGTTTTGATTCAATGTGATAGAGACTGGCAGGGGTTATAAGGTAGGAGGTAAGGTATATCAGAAGGCTCTGAAGGTCAACTGGAAGATGATGACTTTAGGCATTGGGGTACCATAATAACCAAGCATTGTAACATGGTAGACTTGATGAAAACCAATAGAGAACCCTGTGCAATCGGTATCACTAAGTACACCCAGATTGTAGTATTAGTAAAGACCATATTACAGCACCATGTCAGAGATAATTATAGGCTTGATGTCTGCTAATGATTCTACATGAGTGCTCACAACCCTGGCTTTACTGATAGACTATGGTTGTGCTTGAATCCTTAAATTGGCCCAGGATCACAAGATATACAACAGTATTTTTGAGTGTTGACCAATATGGTGGTGTTTGAGTTGACACACATATGTTGAGTACCAATATAGTGGTGGTTGTGTTGTGACACCTATACTAGGCATGAATATGATGGTGGTTGACTTGTGATGCCTGGACTTGCCATATAAATGGTCTTGTATGAGTTCTGACTCTACTACTCAGCTTCTGTATGGTGAGGTTTGAGTATTGACGCGTGCACTGAGCATCTGTATGAGGGTGTTTGTGTTGTGGCACATGCACTGATTATCTGTATGGTGGTGGTTGGGTTGTGACACCTATACTCTGAATCAGTATTATGTGTATGAGTTATAACTCTCCTGCTGGGCATCAGTATGTTTATGTTTGACTTGTGACACTCATCTTCAAAATTATAATGGTGGTGGGGTGTGATTTACGATACCCTTAATTTGCATTGGTATGGTGGTCTTTGTCTTTCAATACCCGTATTCTGCATCGGTATGGTGGAGTTTGAGTTATATTTCCCATACTCGGCATTGGTATGATGGTCTTTGTGGTTCGATACCGGTTCTCTGCATCGGGTTGGGGGAGTTTGAGTTATATTTCCCATACTCGGCATTGGTGTGATGGTCTTTGATTTATGATGAATTTCATGCAGTGACTGGAAAGGAAAACCAGCAAACTATGATGTGATACTTCCATAAATATGACTTTATGGTGAGTTTTGGGGTGTATGTAAGTGAAGTGTATGTGTGTGTGTGAATGAAGGTGTTTTTTTGTGTGTGATCTCAATGTGACTGAGTTCAGGGATGTACTTGAGCAACGTATCAATGTAAGTGAATGAAGGAGTGTACTTGCCTGCCTACCGGTTGTCTCCGCCTGGATGAAATCCCCTTTCCTAAAGCTCAACCTCTCTAAAACTGAACTTCTCGTCTACCCTCCCTCTAAATCCTCCTTTCTTGCACCAATTCCCCTTCAGGTGAATGGTGCCACTATTACTTCTTCCTCTCAGACTCGTTGCCTCGGTGTCCTCTTGGTCTCCGATCTATCCTTTACTTCTCACATTCAGTCACTCATCAAATCTTGCTGCTTCCACCTAAAAAACATTGCACACATCCGTCCCTGTCTTAATCAGGACTCTACTAAAATGCTCATCCAAGCTCTTATTATCTCCCGCCTTGACTACTGTAACTTCCTTCTCTCTGGCCTTAAGAGATCCCAGACTCTGCCTCTGCAGTCTGGAATGAACAGCTGTGCCAAACTCATGCACCTCCCATCCCGCACCTCTCACACCTCACCCCTTTGTCAACACGGACTCCCTGTTTCCTTTAGAATCTACTTAAAATATTGGTGCTCATGTAAAAAGCTCTCCATAACTGCGCTCCTGCCTACATTTCCTCCCTTCTTAGCAGGTACATCCCGTCCCGAACACTTTGTTCGGCAAATGATCTGATGCTATGAGTTCCTCATACCCACATCCCCAACTCCCGCCTTTAAGACTTTTCCAGAGCTGCCCCCTTTCTATGGAACTCCCTCTCCCCCGCAACATCAGACGTTCCTTGTCTCTCCAGTCCTTTAAGAAGTCTCTGAAAACACATTAATTTAGAGAAGTCTATCATCTCACTCCACAATCCGCCATTGTTCATATCTTGCTTCTTCTTCCCACACTGCCCACATGCGCCCCGCTACTTCTTGTGCTCTATTCACCCTCACCTCACCTAGTGTGTCACCCCTCTCCTCTTAGATTGTAAGCTCTTGAGCAGGGTCTTCTCTCCTACTGTTTTGTGTGTAATGTGTATATATATTTGTTATTCTGTCTCTCCCTTTGTACAGCGCTACGGAACTTATTGGCGCTTTATAAATGCTTGTAACTGTAACTGTATTTAGGGGCATATTTGAGCGATGTGTCAGTTTGTATGAATGCATGTGTGAATTTGTGTAGCAACATTGTGAAGGAATGACGGCAAACGTTACCCAGTATGACTGAGTTGGATATATTGCCAATCCTTTATCATATCACATAAAGTTCCCTGCTCCACTCCCACTCTACACCTATAATGTGTGCTGCCGTTCAACAGCTGTAGGAATAGAGTGAAGGAATAATTCAATATATTTTTGAATACTTTATTTTGCAGCTGGATCATATTTGCTTCTGTCCCTGCCATGTTTTCTTTGTCTATGTTTGTAGTATCAATATGTCTGAGTTCAGGGGTGTATTTGAATGAGGTGTCAGTGTGTGTGTGTGTGAATGCAGGGCTATATGTGTGTGTGTAATCTTAGTGTTTATGAATGCATGAGTGTATGTGTGTATAGTGGGTCAATGCGAGTGTGTACGTGTGTGTACTGTCAGTGTGTATGAATGCAGGATGTGTGTGTGTTGCCAGGCTGTGTGAATGCCAGATTGTATGTATGTTTATAGTCAGTGTGTATGAATGCAGAGCTGTATGTGTTTGTAGTGCCAAAGTGTGTGAATTCAGGATTGTATGTGTGTATAGTGGGTGAATGCGAGAGTGTACGTGTGTGTACTGTCAGTGTGTATGAATGCAGGATGTGTGTGTGTGTGTGATTGCAAGATGTATGTATGTTTATTGTCAGTGTGTGTGAATGCAGAACTGTATGTGTTTGCAGTGCCAAGGTGTGTGAATACAGGATTGTATGTGTGTATAGTGGGTGAATGCAGGAGTGTATATGTGTATAGTGGCAAGGTATGTGACAGCAAGATTCATGTATGTATGTGCAGTGGCGTAGCGTGGGTTTTCAGCGCCCGAGGCCAGCCAAGAATTGTGCTCCCCCACCTGTGGACACGTTATCGATATTGCCCCAGCTCTCACATGGATTTGCCCCAGCTCATGGATTTGCCCAGCTCATGGATTTGCCCCAGCTCACACATGGATTTGCCCCCAGCTCACACATGGATTTGCCCCAGCTCACACATGGATTTGCCCCCAGCTCACACATGAATTTGCCCAGCACATGGATTTGCCCCAGCACATGGATTTGCCCCAGCTCATGGATTTGCCCCAGCTCATGGATTTGCCCCAGCTCACACATGGATTTGCCCCAGCTCACACATGGATTTGCCCAGCTCATGGATTTGCCCCCAGCTCATGGATTTGCCCCCCAGTTCATGGATTTGCCCCCCAGTTCATGGATTTGCCCCCAGCTTACACATGGATTTGCCCAGCTCTCACCTGGATATTGCTCCAGCTCCGGCAGGGGTTGAGGGGACCCAGATGCCGGGCAGCGCGGGAGTGCCTGCCTGGTCCTGAACAGTCCGTCCTGTTGAAGGGGATGCGGCTGCGTGGCGTGCGTGCACAGGTCACGCGGTCCGGCCAATCAGGTGGTACAGAGACTCAGTACCACCTGATTAGCCGGACCACGTGACCTGCGCCTGCACGCAGCCGCTTCCCTTTAACAGGACGGACTCTTCAGGACCGGGCAGGCACTCCCACGCTGCCCGGCATCTGGGTCCCCTCAACCCCCGGGCCAGTTTTAGGGGCGCAAATGCGCCCCTAACAAAACTGCGCCCGGGGCCACGGCCCCCCCAGCCCCCCCCCACGCTACGCCACTGTGTATGTGTACTGTCAGTGTGTATGAATGCAGGAGAGTATGTCTGTCTAGTGCCAGGCTGTGTGAATGCAAGATTGTGTATAGTGTATAGTTAGTGTGTGTGTGTGTGAATGCAGCAATGTATGTGTGTGTATGACAGGTGTGTGAATAGAAAATTCTATGTATGTATATTGTCAGTGTGAATGAATGCAGCAATGAATGTTTGTGTGTAGTGCCAGGGTGTGTGAATGCAAGATTGTTTGTATGGGTATTGTCAGTGTGTATGAATGCAGGTGTGTATGTGTGTGGTGCCATGGTATGTGACTGCAAGATTGTTTGTATGTGTAATGTGAGTGTCTATAAATGCAGGAGTGTAGTATGTGTGTGGTGCCATAGTGTGTGAATGCAGGAGTGTATGTGTGTGTGATGCCAGAGTGTGTGAATGCAGGAGTGTATGTGTGTGTGGTGCCAGAGTGTGTGAATGTCGGAGTGTATATGTGTGTGTGGTGCCAGGGTGTGTGAATGCAGGAGTGTATGTGTGTGTGGTGCCAGAGTGTGTGAATGCAGGAGTGTATATGTGTGTGTGGTGCCAGAGTGTGTGAATGCAGGAGTGTATGTGTGTGTGGTGCCAAGGTGTGTGAATGCAAGATTGTATGTATGTTTATAGTCAGTGTGTATGAAGGCAGAGCTGTATGTGTTTGTAGTGCCAAGGTGTGTGAATTCAGGATTGTATGTGTGTATAGTGGGTGAATGCGAGAGTGTACGTGTGTGTACTATCAGTGTGTATGAATGCAGGATGTGTGTGTGTGTGATTGCACGATGTACGTGTGTTTATTGTCAGTGTGTGTGAATGCAGAACTGTATGTGTTTGTAGTGCCAAGGTGTGTGAATACAGGATTGTTTGTGTGTATAGTGGGTGAATGCAGAAGTGTATATGTGTATAGTGGCAAGGTATGTGACAGCAAGATTAATGTATGTATGCGTACTGTCAGTGTGTATGAATGCAGGAGAGTATGTCTGTCTAGTGTCAGGCTGTGTGAAGGCAAGATTGTGTATAGTTAGTGTGTGTGTGTAAATGCAGCAATGTACGTATGTGTGTGTCTGACGGGTGTGTGAATAGAAAATTCTATGTACAGTATGTATATTGTCAGTGTGAATGAATGCAGCAGTGTTTGTGTGTGGCCAGGGTGTGTGAATGCAAGATTGCTTGTATGGGTATAGTCAATGTGTATGAATGTAGGTGTGTATGTGTGTGGTGCCATGGTATGTGAGTGCAAGATTGAATGTATGTGTATTGTCAGTGTCTATAAATGCAGGAGTGTATGTGTGTGGTGCCAGAGTGTGTGAATGCAGGAGTATATGTGTGTGTGTGGTGCCAGGGTGTGTGAATGCAGGAGTGTATGTGTGTGTGGTGCCAGAGTGTGTGAATGCAGGATTGTATGTGTGTGTGGTGCCAGAGTGTGTGAATGCAGGAGTGTATGTGTGTGTGGTGCCAAGGTGTGTGAATGCAGGAGTGTATGTTTGTGTGTGTGGTGCCAGAGTGTGTGAATGCAGTAGTGTATATGTGTGTGTGGTGCCAGGGTGTATGATTGCAGGAGTGTATGTGTGTGTGGTGCCAGGGTGTGTGAATGCAGGAGTGTATATGTGTGTAGTGCCAGGGCGTGTGAATGCAGGAGTGTATGTGTGTGTGTGGTGCCAGGGTGTGTGAATGCAGGAGTGTATATGTGTGTAGTGCCAGGGTGTGTGAATGCAGGAGTGTATGTGTGTATGTGGTGCCAGGGTGTGTGAATGCAGGAGTGTATGTGTGTGTGTGGTGCCAGGGTGTGTGAATGCAGGAGTGTATATGTGTGTAGTGCCAGGGTGTGTGAATGCAGGAGTGTATGTGTGTATGTGGTGCCAGGGTGTGTGAATGCAGGAGTGTATGTGTGTGTGGTGCCAGGGTGTGTGAATGCAGGAGTGTATGTGCGTGTGGTGCCAGGGTGTGTGAATGCAGGAGTGTATGTGTGTGTCGTGCCAGAGTGTGTCAATCTCTGCTGTGTTCTATATGTTAACAACACTCTCAACCATCCGTATAGATTTGAGGTTTTCAAATTGCACGTGACTACTTCTGTCACCTCAGGTTCTTGACTAAATTTCAGGAAGTCAGAAGAAAACACCCAGGGCCATCAGGTGGTGATGGGTATGAGTTTCTTCAAGTGTCTGAACAGAGACGGGGGTCTGGGTCATGGCTGCTATCTATGAGAATATGGTCTTGGAAGCAGGATAACGGGAACTTGGATCCTGGTGGTTTGCTGAGGAGACAACCTCTCATTCTTATTATTCAAAGGTTGGGGCCCGAATCCAGAAACGGAGAAGGACTGCTGTAATGGAGGAGAAAAAGGAAAGATCGGTCAA
This sequence comes from Leptobrachium leishanense, assembly GCA_009667805.1. NCBI lineage: Eukaryota > Metazoa > Chordata > Amphibia > Anura > Megophryidae > Leptobrachium > Leptobrachium leishanense. The sequence continues at coordinate 156,057,362 of CM019068.1, forward strand.
AAAAAACATATTGTAGGAACAGGAACGTATCGGTCCCACACTCAGACTTCAGAAAAGTCCTGAGTGTAGGACCGAAATGTTGATGCACCTACAAATAAAGCTCTTGGTAAACCCAAGCCTCGTGTGACCGGTCTTCCTTCTTCCTTTGTTGTCCACGTCAGGGCTGATGAGTCTGGACCGTCAGAACCCTGGCTGATGCAGTAGACACCAACAAACGTGTCCTTCTATATGTCTCTGAGATATAATGGGGGAGGACATTCTTACTCAGTGCTTCATTAAGGTTCTCCTAGATTGCTAGTGGTTGACTTTGGATAACCTAAACCATATTTTGCCCTCCTTAGTTGGGACACCTACCAAGTCAGGCTCTGTGCGCTCCCAGAGAACTTGAGACCCAACAGCCGCTCATATCGCAGGAATACCTTGACCCCACCTATTTGTCCTAGTACAGCTGCCAACTTGCCATCGGTGGAGCGAATTGTGCCAATTCCTTTGGAATGTCCAACCATCTGCACCCTCCCGATCATTATAGGACAAAGGAATCTATAAAGAAGATATTATGATATGGCCGGCTATACCAAACATGTCTCTGATGGGAAGATTTAGTCCGGGGTGTTAATCCCAGGCACTCGTAATACTGGGACCATTTGGCCAGGAGCTAAGTCTTGCTAAGGCATCACATCCGCCAGTGAATCTATACATTTGTCTGGAGGAAACCTTATCGTTTGGGCACTTAAAGGCGGCCATTTTTAATTATATAATTATGTTTGTTTTCTGGGTTGTATCGACAAGTGAGTATGAGGTCAAGGAGGGGAATGCCTGATATTTAGGAAGATAAACCTGGGATAATTCTGTGATGAGGCTCTCCTTGTCCACAGATAACATACAATATTTTATATTATATTGTCGATTGTCCTAAAAAATAACAAAAAATTGAAAATCTGATGATCTGATCTTTATTTTAAAAGGAATAAAAGTACAGCAAAAATAAAGAAAAAAATGACATTTTAATATTGTGAGCAGGCTTAGAAAATTGACTGAGGTACTGGCAATCTATTGTATATGCATTGAAATAAATAATAAAAAAATATATAAAAATAAAAAATAATTGCAGCGTCCACAAAATATAATATTTAGAATTATTGGCTTCTGGAAAAGATTGCAAGAGCGTCAATAATAAATATAATAAATTGGTAAACCTATCACAATTTTAATTTTTAGGATTTTTTTAAGTAAATATATTAGGAAAATTGAACTTTAATTTCTATTTTATATTTTTTTTTTAAATTCAAAATTTAGATTTTGTTTAAATTATAGAAAATCTATTTAGATTTTTTTTAAACAACAATATTTTGCCAAAAAAATACCTTTTTATTAAATAATCGCACTGAACCCTTTATACGCTAATGGTCATAATGTCGAAATTAATATTGAACGTAGACACCTCCACCTCGATTCTTGGGTGATCCATCACTATTGCGACTTTTTTCGGTTGTTAAAAAAAAAAAATATTATTTAAATATATTTTTATTATTTATTTATTAAACATTATGTAAAAAAAAAATATTATTTATTTTTTTAAAGATATTTTTATTACTCACGCTGGGAATAAGTACTTTAGGAAAACTATGTAAAATTTTAAAATTGCCTTTAAAATTCGGATTTTGACGTCTCCTATAGGTCGGTTGACGACGATACGTTGGTCAAGCCTACTTTTGTTACTGCATTTGTGTTTTTTTTAATTCATGTAGAGCTGAAAAGTGGGGTGGGGGTCCGGAGGGGGGCTTGAGATGCCTGGAAAGATCCTATGAGGCAATAATAGCTCTCTGAGTCATGGAATCCTTTCATGGGAGGTATTTGGTTACATACCTTTTATGGGGACAGCTCGTCTGGGATAACTGTATCGGCATTATACCTCCCATCTATTCTTAGGTGGCACTTCGAGCCGACAGAACAGGCAAGATCACAATTACTTTATAACTCTGTTTTAAAAAAAAAATAGCGGCAGTGTTTCTCCTCTCGTCGCAGATTTTTTTAATCGGTTAAAGTTTGATTTTAGAATTTTTTTGTATTTTTTTATTATTATTTTTTAGTCATTTTTTTTCACGTATTTATTTTTCCGACAGAGCCTTTTCCAGTGGCTTACCTTTAAACCGCAGGTGAAAAATGGCTTACAGCGTGTCTCTTGCCGGACCTGGCCCGTGGGGATTCCGCCTTCAAGGGGGGAAGGACTTTAACATGCCCTTGACCATCTCACGGGTAAGTGATAAAAGTGATTAAAAAAATCCTGAAATCAATTTAAAAAATCCTGAAATCTACCTGACTGGTCTCACCTGGCGTTGATTTAAGTGCAGGCTCTCCCTACTGGCTGATAAGTGTTTGGAAAGGAGAAAATGGAATGCGTGCCCCATTGAAATCACAGACGGCACAGTCCTGATATGTATATGTGTATATATAAATATATATATATATTTATTTATTATTATTATTATTTTAGATAATTGGATTTTTTTATTTTGTGACAGCTATCCGACGGGCATGGTTTTCTTTCCCTCATTTATCATGTCCATCTCATGTTTGTGCTTCCCTTTTGTAAAGCGCTACTGAATATGCCGGCGCTGTATAAATGCCTGTAACTGTAACAATATATATATATTTATTTATTATTATAATCTTAGATAATTGGATTTTTTGATTTTGTGAGCATTTTTATTACTGGTAATATTATTTGATGATTGCACAGTAAATCAGCTGGGTTAGTTAAAAGATCATATAAATATATATATATATATATATATATATATATATGTTTGTTTATCACAGCTATTTTAATATGCACTCAGGAAATAATAATAATGGTAATTAAAAATGGTCACAACATAATAAAAAAAATGTAATTATTAAACATATTTTCATTTTACAAAAATATATGTAGAGGAGATGTACATTCCCATCTCCTGTACATATATTTTTGTAAAAGGAAAATATGTTTAATAATTAAATTTTTTTTATGTTGTGACCATTTTTAATTACCATTATTATTATTTCTTGAGTGCATATTAAAATAGCTGTGATAAACAAACATATATGTATATATTTAAGGAAGGCTACACACACATATATATCCATCCCCATCTCCTATATATATATATATATATATATATATAATATATATATATATATATATATATTGGCACACATGAAATATATTTTTAATAATTTGTTTTTTTATTTTGGGACCATTTTTAATTACCATTATTATTATTTCCTGAGTGCATATTAAAATATCTGTGATGATAAACAAACATATTTGTATATATCTAAGGAAGGCTACACACATATTTATATCCATCCCCATCTCCTTTATATATATATAAATTGGCACACATGAAATATATTTTTAATAATTAGTTTTTTTATTTTGTGAGCATTTTTAATTACCATTATTATTATTTCATGATTGCACATTAAATCAGCTGTGTTAAATAATATATATATATATATATATTATATGTGTTATAAGAATATTTATTTTTGTGTAATATATTATGCGTGCACTTATTATTATAATTAATTTATATTTAATATCATTATACTTCTAAGTAAATTGGGTTATCCTGATGAATTTCTTTCTGAAATAGTGCGAAAAAGGAAACAATAAATGTTGGAATTTTCTGCACAATTCTAAATATAACAGTATATTCAGTATATTTTATATAAGTAAAAAAATATTAATAATAATAATTAATAGACTGCACTGACTATAACTGAAAAAACAGATGTTACTGGAAGAATATATTTAACATAAATTATGTTCATTTTTGCTCACATCCCTGGGGCTTCTTATCCTTCTCTGAGGTCCATTATGCCATCCTATGCCATCCTATGAAATACCCTAGACAAACACTGCCCCCCCCAGATGTTTCTGATCTACAACTCCCATGATTCCCTGGCTATCTATTGCATTGAAAGAATTCTGGTATTTGTAGACGTCAACATCTGGGGAGCCACCCTTCCATGATAATACGTACATTTATGAGGTCACACGCATTCATGCTACAGAATTTTTCATGTTTGTTATTGGTACCTATTACCATGTTTTTATTGACGTTGGGGGGAAAATTCATAAAATAATAAGGAAAAAAATATAAACCCACCACATAGAGTGACAATTGGTCCTCTATATGAGGTGGATGTCATTCATTTCAGGAGAAAACGCATTGGAGGCTTTGGCGAAATGTACAGTTGGGTTACCTGCTAGATCGTCTATGAGAGGGGCCGGCAACCTTGGACCTGCAGATGCTTGTTTTGGGACTACATTTTCCATGAGGCCATCCTAATGAGAACAGTTGAAAGACATTGAGAACGGCATATGTGTTTTGTGAATACTACACCAGCCAGGGTTTTGATGGTCTTGGGTCACCAGCCCCAACGTGGACAACAGAACGAGTTGAAGGACTGGTCGCACAAGACTTGGCTTTAGCGGGAACTTTACTGCAGGAGCAGCAACGTTTCCGTCCTGCACTAACTGGCTTGAGAAAGGATCTTAGTGCAGGACTGAAACATTGCTGTTCCTACAATAAAGGTGCTGCTATAGCCAAGTCTTGTGTGACCAGTCCTTCTTCTCCTTCTGTTGTCCAACCTAATGAGAGGCTGAACATCGTGGGAGTCATAGTATGGCCAAGTTAGCCATATGGGAAATCCAATCTCCGACACTCCATCTACTTGTGGAGGACCAAGGTTGTTGACCCCTGGTCTATGACTCCCTCCTGGAGACTAGAGAACATGATGTAGAGTTATAGTTATATATATATATTTTTCACTTGATCGTTCCTTAGGGGTCTGTTTCTTCGAAAACTTCAGAGCAATATCCTCTGTAGTGCGTTTTCTGGGCAATGCTTTTGGAGTGTGGGAGAGCTTTTTATGTGGCTTTACATGAGGTGGATCTATACAGGGTTCCTCTGACACACCTTGGACATCTGTTATCTGGGTATAATGCATGTGGAAAATCCAGAATTGAAAGGGTCCAGTTCATTCATGGGATTTTGGTCCTTTCACCTTAATAGGGCTTGGTGAACCCTCCACCATAACTGTTGGTAGGGCTTCCTGGACATTTTTGTAAATGGTGTGACTCATATGGGCCACTGGTTCTGTCTTCACTGCTCATGGTAGACTTTTGTAACGAGATAAAGGGCTATGAAAGGGAGTGTGTCAGACTATCCAAATGACAAAACCTAAATTTAACCAGTGAAACATCAAACTCATATTGTTGAGAATTAGAAATGCACATCTTTGGCCAAGTTAGTCGTATCAGAAAACCAATCTCCGACACTCCGTCTTCAACCTGGCTATATTGTCCTCAGATTTGAAAGTCCCTCTTAGTTTCCTCTAGTTTATTAACCGTTTAGTGAATAACTGTAGAACACAAAAAGATTAACTGTCTAATCTGCAAAAGTCATTCCAAGATGACTGACCATGACTTATTGTCAAGTTCTACAGAATAACAGACTCCCAAAATTAGCGAAGAACCGACCTGACGTATTTTTCCACCTCGTTTTTTTTTTATTCCGTTAAGGGGATGGCTAGTGTGCTGCGCTTACTGAGATGTGAGCATTTGCACTTATCCTTTGATGGATACGGAAATTCCAAGAGTCGTTGAGTATTTCAAAGTGTCGGAAAATATCGGCGGAGAAGGATGGTCCTGTCTTTTAGAGAACTCGGAGAAACAGAACAGAGCAACGGTCACAAAGGAATGTCGGAACGAGTAAAGGATTGTGAGGGCGGGTGAGACAGTGAATACACCACACCAGCTCCCATCTCTTGGGGGACTTGAAGACAACTTTATAAAGACATGACCACTGTGTCGATAAATATGTAAGGGGAGATGGTGCATCATACTGCTGTAGACTAGACGGTGGATGGAGGTTTTAAGTTGCAAATTGAGGGGAATTTACTTGCACCGGGCAAATCGTCTGACATTTTATAGTCATCTACTGGTTTCATGAAATCTATACGGTTATATAATGCAATTTCTGTCCACACAGCTGCCAGTAATTGCTGAGGAAATTCTGCCCTTGAAAATATCGTTAGGGTCGCGTTGCCCGAGGAATGTCAAATACGTGATCTTGATAGCACAAGACGCAGGTTTTACGGTTCCTGTACACCTGGGGTCAGCAATCTCAGCCCTCCAGATGTTTCGGAAATACATCTCCAATGCTCAGTCACTCATCAGATTTGCTGAGCCTCATGGGAAATGTAGGTCCTAACCATCTGGTGGGCCAAGTTTGCTGACCCATGCCTCACACTGTGTTAGTTGGAAACTCCCATTTAGGAAACGATAGCTACACTTAAACCTATAGACCGCAGACGTGAATGGTTGTGGGTTTGCCCTAATGTTTCTCGGGTCATGCCCCTGCTGGGACACTCTTTGTACCTGGCTTTTCAGCGATTAGGAAGTTGAGTCTTTTCCTTCTCAATCAGGGAAATCGCAATAGAACACCTAAATGTTGAAAATGTCCCGTGAACTGTCAAAAATTTAGAAAAGAACCCTTCCTACACCAATTTTGAGGCCACTTCAGCCTGGAGCATAAAAACCTTGCAGTTGGTTCATGAACAATCATGCTCTGGTCAAGATAGAGCCACCACCAGGCTGGGAAAAACTTGGCAATTTCCACAACTTGCTCGGAGAGATGCTAAATACTTTGTGGAGTTAGTTGACTTTTTCAAATTACTGGCCTGTGATCAGACAAGTGCATTTCAGCTTTCACTCGATCATGATTGAAAACACACATGCAAATTTCTGAGTGTTTTCAAGGTCTGGTTTCGACCTGGGTAACCAGATATCCTATGTTCACTGGCCACGTGATCTCCACAGACAGGTGCAAAGAGACAGGACTTCTCTAACTAAGAGGAGAGAATAGAATCCAGAGGAATGTTGACAAGGGCTTTTGTTCTTCTGTGGAGAACCACTCTTCTCTTGGCCTTTCTCCTAATCATCGAGTTGAAGCCGAGTAGCACTTTTTGGCTGACCAGACTGAACTGAACTCTGCGATATTGTCAGGTTTGTCCGACGTTGTCAGATTTGTTTTACTGGTGACGTGAAAATGTTGCTTACACAATGCATATTTTGACGTATAGTATGATGTTGAAGCCCACATCCTATATCATCTCATTGATCTATTCTGTCTTTGCCCTGTTGTAGTTCTGGCCTTGTGTAGCCCAATGGTGTGTCATTTCTGTGACCCTCATTTACTGAGTTGTCCACTCCGACCTTCATTATCTTGACATTGGCTTTTGTCTGTCATTCTTGTGTATCTCTGGTTGCCCATTGACCTGGCTTAGCATTCAGTTTTATGTCCCTCTGTGCTCCTGTCTTTGGCTACGTTATTGGCTTCCATTGGCTCCATCTTTTTGGACCTACTGTTCACCCTAGCCATTATAAGGACTGGAACACGATCTTGGGACAGTTTAGAGTTCAGGCTCTGCATGCTGGGTTGTGAGATCCTGACAGACATCCACTTGGGTTATTGCACAAAGAACAGTTGACTAATGTTGAGGATTGCTCCTTGGCCAATTACTTGGGTCAACACTAGAAAATGTGACTTGGCTATGACAAACAAGTAACTCTTGTGTCGACCCAACTGTTTGTGGTGCTTAGATCCTTTTGTCATCCTGTGATGTAGATTGGACTTTCACAGGACTAACTCATTACAAAGTGCTTCCACCACATGCCAGACCTAAAATATCTTTTTAGATGGTCTAAGGGCAGGGTTTATACAAACACAAAGCAGGACCAACACATCAACCTTGATACACAAAAAAACAGGTGCACCACGTCCTGGAGAGCACAACTTCCACAACACATAAGGGGTTATTTAGAAAGCACCAAAATTTCCAAAAAATTTCAGTGCTTTCTAGTTCGGCGCACTTCGGTGTTTTGTAGGTAGATTAACCATTACTTCTCTATGGCACAATTTCGCTCCCACTGAAGATCGTCGATATACAGTGAACTGCACTGTATTTTGCTGCCATGAAATTGCACCGTACGGTGAAATTTCACATTCGGTGCAATTCGGTGGCAGGTTCGTCATTTTCTGGCTAACCCTTTATGAGATTTTGTAAGCCACATTCAAAATATTAGATTTTTCAATTGATGGGCAATGCTCTTAACGAGAATATGACCTATCAAAATCCTGGTGGTCCACCTCAAGGTGGACCTTGATTGATGTTCACCAGTTATGGGCCACAGCAAATTCCAAGAATTCTGGATATTAAAAAATCCAAATCTGATTACTAATCTCTTTCCTTTCTGAGATTCTTATACAGAACCCCCCCAACGTATTTCTGCACGATCTTCTAAAGAAATAAGGTGGCCTCCAAAATACATGAACAAGCTCTAGGCATGTCCTTTCTAAATGAGGTGGATAGCAGTGGGACATTTTATTGTATATTTTTTTTTGTGGAAAAGATCACTAGTCTTAACAAGCTCAGATTTGATATGTTGACCAAAAATTATAGCTTCGTCTTTGTCATGGATAGGTCAGATGTTTGAGCTACTGGCCTTTATGTTTACTCATGTGGATATTATGTGTGGAAGTATAGCACATGTGTGTGTGTGTTATTGACACCTTGGAATGGTGAAAATCCCATTTTCCTCCATCCCTTTGAAGATCTGCTGTCTCCTAATTTTAGACCCAGTGATTAAGCCTGGTTCAGGTGATTAGTGAGCTTCAGGAGGCCCTGGGGTAGTCAGTGCAGGAGGTCATAATCAATCAAACTATGACAGGGGAAAGTACTTTTGGGAGCCCTAGTGAGAAGGGGCATTAAGGATTGTCTCCCTCCTCATCTATAAATAAACAACAGTGAATAATTTGCAGAAGAGGTCTATATGGGTAAGATGGCTGTCACGTCATCTTAGATGGGCCTTGATAAAAGGTACAACTGGCTCAGAAGAGAAACTGGAGTTATGGAGTAATTTGACCCTGAAGAGCTCTAAAACGAGCTCACAGATAGATCAGGTACACATTAGATGTCCACTGGATGCATAGCCATACAAATGATTGGTCGTCAGATGATGGATGACCCAGATCATGCGAATACGGATCCAGTGGGCCACCAGCCGTAGGCTGGAGTCTGAGGAGTGGCAGAAGCTGTACTGTCTCTGTCGCTTTTTAGATGTAACTTAGTGAAATGCCAGGAGTTTTCGGCTACAACTGTGATTTTTGCTTGCGTTTCCAACTTCCGTTGACACCGGCGGTACCTGAGCAACCCCAATATACTCCAAGTTGGTGTTTCCTAATCATGGTCCTCAGGTGCCCATAACAGGCCAGATTTTAAGGATTACTTTTGGGGAAATGCAGACTGAATCCTGCAATCACAGAGCAGCAAATCATATCACCTGTGATGTGCTTCAGATATCCTGCAAACCTGACTTGTTAGGGTGATCTGAGGACCAGGACTGGGAGCCACTGCTCAAAGCATTATTGCTCTGGAGCTAATTGGATACATTGTGTTTGCAACAATTCTTATCTATCTTTAGTAGACATGTGCATTCGTTTTAGTACTAAAACGATTTAGTCCGAATTTTGGGATGAATTTTTGTATGACTTAAGAGATACGAAACTGCTCAGTCCAAAAAACGAAAGAAACTATAATAAAATACACTACATTTTAGTTTCAGTCCTTTTTGTGATATTACAGTGATGAGTGAAGGAGACCAGCAATGAAGGGCGCATCATCGCAAAGCTGCAGAATAGGTTTGTATGCGGAATCCTTACCAACCCCTACCCGAAAATCTTACAGTGATAGAGCTCCAGAATACTCACTCGCAGCACAGACAGCCAGCACAGGAGAGGAAACCTTTACTTAACCCATGCATGTCTATGAGGCAGACAAGATGATAAAAGCAGCTGGAGAAGGAAAACATTCAAGTAAATCACACTGAAAGCTAATGACAGAGGAGGGCTAGATAGTAAAAAACCCCTTTATAACAAGCAGTGCTGGGAGAAGAGAGGGACTTTATAAAAGGTGTGTTATCTCCCCTCCCGCTCTGCATAATAGGGGCTTAGGTCTGATACATTTTATATTATCCAGGAGCACTATTCCCCTTTCCTCATCTATAATACACGTTTTATATAAAGTCCCTCTCCTCTCCCAGTGCTGCTTGTTATAAAGGTTTTTTTACATCTGATACATTTAGTATCCAGCTCTCACAGTTACTCTGTTGTCATTATGAGCCTTCAGTGTGATTTATTTGAATGTTTCCCCTGGATTTGAAGTGCTTCATTTTATTATAAAAATAAATTTGCACCAGTCATCTCTTCTCTGAGCTTACAGACCGATTTACGTTAATATTTTCCCTCTCCCCTGCTTTTATAATCCTGTCTGTCTCCCCGATAGAGATACAAAGTTTAAGTAAATGTTCCCTCTCCTGTGCTGGATAAGCATTGCATTCCGAAGTTCTGCACCCTCCACATGCCACTGCAGTAGGATGTTCTATACAGACAGGGACATTAATTTAGGAGGATGTTCTATACATTATACAGAGAGGGGTATTAATTAATGCAGGAGGATGTTCTATACATTAGACAGAGAGGGGTATTAATTAATGCAGGAGGATGTTCTATACATTAGACAGAGAGGAACATTTTTTTGAGCCCTTTAAATCCAGTGGCTGTGAGTGCTGAGATTGGCTGCTTGTTATATTACCTCTCCGTACAATGTATCAGGCTCAGCTGTTACAGTAGCTGACTGCTGCTCATCACAGCGCTCAGAGTTTCAGTAAAACAAGGAATATTGTTATAACCTCTTATATATAAAAATATTATTTACTAGTTTTACTGAAGCTGAGCGCTGTGATGAGCAGCAGTCAGTTACTGTAACAGCTTTGTCTGACACATTGTCCTGAGAGTGAGAGATACTGTAACAAGCAGCCGATCTCAGCCCTCTAAGGAGCCACTAATTGTATCCGCTGGTTTTTGGATGAATGAAATTAGTTTTCATACTAAAGAACGGAAAACAAATTTATTTAGCAACTAAATAAATTGCGTTTTAGGACTAATCCATTAGTTCAAAACGAAATTTTGTGCTGTGCACATGTCTAATCTTTAGGCTTAGACGGCATGAATGCTTGGCGTCATCACCAAGAACATCTTCTCCAGGACATAGAAGGCTTTTCCAAAATATCATCTCAGCTTTTAATGTTCCGCCAACCTCCAGTGGTGCTTTCGTTTGGAATGATTGAATGTTCAAGAGTGTAGTTTCCATGATGCCCCATCTTTCATGAGATTCCATTAATGCTTTAATTTTGTCGCCATGTTACGTGGCGTAAAGAGGATCGACATTTAGCTGGTCGAAGGGTCCCATGAAGAGCCAGTCCCAAAAAAACACTGGCTATTTTGAATGTTCCCCAGTGGTACAGCATTCTATTCTGGTCGATATAATCATTCCCGTGGATCTTCTGGAATGCTTGCTGAGGACAGGACATTTCGAACCAATTGCATATCTAGCTCTTGGTTAACTTAGGTTACTTGCTCTCGGCAACAGATGGATGGGTCAACACTCAATGGACCTTCACCGGCTGATATTTAATGTAGCTAGGTGTTTGGCCTTAGACCAGAAATGACTTCAGTTGGTGTCCTACATGAGTGCCAAGTAAAGCACATGTGAGAAACAGTCCATCTTGTATCACTGTTATCTACTCAGGTTTCCAGAAGAAGAATGCTTAGGGTGTTTGCATGGAGGTCTTGCTGGTAGATCATCAGTGGGTGGTTTCAAGGTGGATGTCTGGTCTTGGACATGAAGTTACTCCAACATATGGCTTGATTTAATTGCGCTCGATCCCCTGATATTTACCATATTTTCAGCAACAATTCGGCCAGTTCTCTGTTTCTGTATTTAATTAAGGGATTACCGGCTCCGGTTAAAATATCAGCTCAGATACCGGCACTCACGCCTATATTCGATAATGGAAATATCGGCTTTCGTGAATCATTTTAGTATTTTTTGGCACACCTAAGAGCCGGTTATTTGCAAATTTATGGGCATATATCCAAAATGATTCCACACCCAAGTCGCTACCCAGGGACCGGGGTTTTTGGTCTCCTGAAGGATGCTTAGTTGATCTCCGTTGGTGGTGAAGACCCCTGAAAACCAATCTTAATGTAATGAATGGAGTGGGAGAACTTGTGGAAATGCTCTGAGCGTTCAGGTTCGGTACTTCAGGTTTGGATTTGTCATAATTCTTTGAGGGTTAACCACTAGTTACTAACTATTGGCGAACACTACTGATCAACTAAGGCCTGACTATGGGGAACTCACTGTATGGTGAACTGCAACCAGAGATTGATAGTTTGCCCCATTCTTGCCACCGTAGTTTCTGCATTAGTTTCTGTAGTGCTCAGTGTAGGTTCCAGTGGGCTTTCCACCACTGCTCTCCGTACATTTCTCCATTGTTGTTCCTATGGTTGATGTCACTGTAGCTTCTATTGGAGGTGATTGTCACCTTAATGCCGCCATTGTGTCAAACACTGGTAACACAACAGTAAAGAAAGAATAGCCGGAGTTTAGGATGGATGAGTGAGAATAACACTGGTAACATTGGTCAGATGGGTCCTCACTGGTGGTTGATGAAACTTCGCCGGACGATGTTGGTGGTCCCTCTCTGGATCACTGTAGTTCAACGTAGCTGCAACAACAGTGATTATACCATTGTTTGCAACATCTGGGAACAAACGCACCTAGTGAAGGGCCTTCTCTGTGTGGACGTGGAGAAGGTGAGTAGGTCCATTATGTCTCAGCTGAGTGATGGTCATCATATCTGCTAAGGTTGGTTCTGAGCCGTGTCCTGCAGATCAGGTTCCATGCCTGAGTTTCCTTGTAAATGTGACTTTTTACAGAAAAATGACTTCACCAAATCCAGGCAATCTTACCCTGCAGAATCTGACCCTATAAAGAGAGTGACACGTAATACAAAGACTATATACAAAATGGACAATATACAGAGAGATGTTATATGGAGACGATAAATCGTCCCGAGAAACAAACTTTAAGATGACCCGCTATACAGAGACACAAATACTATACTATATAAGGGAGACACAGACAGTCTAAAACATGATGCACTATACAGAGATGTGCATTATATAAAGAGAACACATGTTGTGGCACACAGTACAGACATACATATGCTATATACAGATATTGTGAGCAGGGGCGGACTGACAAGTAATGGGGCCCCTGGGCAATAGGAGTTAGTGGGGCCCCTTGTGCCATGCCTACACAGAAGGCCACACCCATAAACCCCTACCATACAATGCACAACCCACATGCCCCCAGCAGCTCACACATGGGTATATACTGCCCCCAGCAGCTCACACATGGGTATATACTGCCCCCAGCAGCTCACACATAGGTATATACTGCCCCCAGCAGCTCACACATGGGTATATACTGCCCCAGAAGCTCACACATTGATACATATTGCCCCCAGTAGCTCACACATGGATATATATATTGCCCCAGTAGCTCACACATGGATATAAATTTCCCTCAGTAGCTAACACATGGATATATACTGCCCCAGTAGCTCACACATTGATATATATACTGCCCCAGTAGCTCACACATTGATATATACTGCCCCAGTAGCTCACACATTGATATATACTGCCCCAGCAGCTCACACGTGGATATATATTGGCCCCAGCAGCTCACACATTGATATATACTGCCCCCAGCAGCTCACACATTGATATATACTGCCCCAGCAGCTCACACATTGATATATACTGCCCCAGTAGCTCACACATTGATATATATACTGCCCCAGTAGCTCACACATTGATATATACTGACCCCAGTAGCTCACACATGGATATATACTGACCCCAGTAGCTCACACATGGATATATACTGACCCCAGCAGCTCAGGGGCCCGGTTTTGTAAGGGGCGTTGCGTTCCGACCATGGCGGCGCACTACCAAACCGCCTCGTCAGCGGCGCTCCAGCGTGCCTTCCTGGGCCCCATGTGCACCCTGCATTGATGCCGCCCCCCACGTAATGCGCGCGCATCATGTGAGGGGGCGGCATCAATGCAGGGTGCACGTGGGGCCCAGGAAGGCACGCTGGAGCGCCACCAACGAGGCGGTTTGTTAGTGCGCCGCCATGGTCGGAACGCAACGCCCCTTACAAAACTGGGCATCCCTGACCCGTGGGCCCTCGGGCAGCGCCCGAGTGCCCGATGGGTCAGTCCGCCCCTGATTGTGAGGCTATGTGAGATGACTATACAGGGACACACTGTACAGGCACAACAACACATAAAGGTCTATTCACTAAAAGGTGAAACTCAGGAGAACTGGCAGGAGAAGAGAACAATCTAGACCAAATAGACGATTTGGAAAGTGAGATAAATAGGAACATTTTTCTGGTTTGTCTATTTTGACCTAGAATATTCAGTTCTCCTGCCAGATCTCCAGATTTTCACCTATGCAGGTTATTCAGAGAGTTCATCATTCTCTGATTCACCAATTCAGCATTCACCACAGGGTCCACGAAGTGCAGCAAATCGCCCATCAAACGCCGCCACCAACCCGCTGTAAACCCGTCACTCACTGCCGCAAACCCGCTGCCGCCAACCCATCAGAAAGCCGCCAAAAACAGCCAACGACCCCCAAGTACAGCGCGACCAGCCATCGAAAAAAGACGACAAGCCGCCGGACGGGTAATAAAAAAAAAAGATTGAAAGTGTCAAATTTGAAATGCTGCTTGCGAAAAAACTACTGCATGAAAATGTCTGTTACAGAAAAAAGAAACGCTATTTTAAAAAAATCCAGAAAAAAAATGTTGGCGAAAAAATCCTGAAAAATGCCTAAAACATCCTAAAAAAAATAATAATAAATAGACTTTTTGCTGCAGATTAAAAGGATAAATGGGTTGTTAGATAATGAGTAAAAACAGGAATATTTCTAACATTGAAGCCTATGGGATTCGCTTGAATAAACCTGTCGAATGAAATCACAGCACAGCAGGGCACTTCGGTAACGTTTCTCTGCTGTTCGGTATCTCTGAATAGATTAACCATTGCTTCTCTATGGGGGATTTCACTGCCGTCGAACAGGCACCGTAGTCCGTACGTCAAAATTTGGCGAACTGCCTTCTCTCTGAATAGCCGAATTATCACCGTACGGGGAAAATCACTGCTCGGTGACATCCCGGGGCCAGATCGTCTCTCTCTGAATAATCCCTATAGAGTGACACACTATACAGAGACACCAACACTATATACAGAGTGACACACTATACACAGAGACACCAACACTATATACAGAGTGACACACTATACAGAGACACAGATACTTTGTAGAGAGTGACACACTATACACAGAGACACCAACACTATATACAGAGTGACACACTATACAGAGACACAGATACTTGGTAGAGAGTGACACACTATACACAGAGACACCAACACTATATACAGAGTGACACACTATACAGAGACACAGATACTTGGTAGAGAGTGACACACTATACACAGAGACACCGACACACTATATAGAGACACAAATACCATACAGAGAATGAAACACTATACAGAGGCACATATACTATATACAGAGTGACACACTATACAGAGAAACATACACTATATACAGAGTGACACACTATACAAAGACACATACACTATACAGAGAATGAGACACTATACAGAGACACGTATACTGTATACAAAGTGACGCACTATACAGAGAAACATACACTATACACAGAGTGACACACTACACAAAGACACATACACTATATACAGAGTGACACACTATACAGAGACACATATACTATATACAGAGTGACACACTATAGAGAGACACATACACTATATACAGAGTGACACACTATACAGAGACACATATACTATACAGAGAAAGACACACTATATACAGAGTGACACACTATACAGAGACACATGTACTATATACAGAGAATGAAACACTATACAGAGACACATATACTATATACAGAGTGACACACTATACAGAGACACATACACTATATA
Source organism: Leptobrachium leishanense (assembly GCA_009667805.1). Taxonomy (NCBI): domain Eukaryota; kingdom Metazoa; phylum Chordata; class Amphibia; order Anura; family Megophryidae; genus Leptobrachium; species Leptobrachium leishanense. The sequence goes on from CM019068.1 coordinate 156,073,413, forward strand.
CAGAGTGACACACTATACAGAGACACATATACTATATACAGAGTGACACACTATACAGAGACACATATACTATATACAGAGTGACACACTATACAGAGACACATATACTATATACAGAGTGACACACTATACAGAGAAACATACACTATATACAGAGTGACACACTATACAGAGAAACATACACTATATACAGAGTGACACACTATACAGAGACACATATACTATATACAGTGACACACTATACAGAAACACATATACTATACAGAGAAACATAAACTATATACAGAGTGACACACTATACAGAGAAACATATACTATATACAGAGTGACACACTATACAGAGAAACATACACTATATACAGAGTGACACACTATACAAAGACACATATACTATACAGAGAAACATAAACTATATACAGAGTGACACACTATACAGAGACACATATACTATATACAGAGTGACACACTATACAGAGAAACATACACTATATACAGAGTGACACACTATACAAAGACACATATACTATACAGAGAATGACACACTATATACAGAGTGACACACTATACAGAGACACATATACTATATACAGAGTGACACACTATACAGAGACACATATACTATATACAGAGTGACACACTATACAGAAACACATATACTATATACAGAGACACATACACTATATACAGAGTGACACACTATACAAAGACACATATACTATACAGAGAATGACACACTATATACAGAGTGACACACTATACAGAGACACATATACTATATACAGAGTGACACACTATACAGAGACACATACACTATATACAGAGTGACACACTATACAGAGACACATATACTATACAGAGTGACACACTATACAGAGACACATATACTATATACAGAGAAACATACACTATATACAGAGTGACACACTATACAAAGACACATATACTATACAGAGAATGACACACTATACAGAGACACATATACTATATACAGAGTGACACACTATACAGAGAAACATACACTATATACAGAGTGACACACTATACAGAGACACATATACTATATACAGAGTGACACACTATACAGAGACACATACACTATATACAGAGTGACACACTATACAGAGACACATACACTATATACAGAGTGACACACTATACAGAGAAACATACACTATATACAGAGTGACACACTATACAGAGACACATATACTATATACAGAGAAACATACACTATATACAGAGTGACACACTATACAAAGACACATATACTATACAGAGAATGACACACTATATACAGAGTGACACACTATACAGAGACACATGTACTATATACAGAGAATGAAACACTATACAGAGACACATAAACTATATACAGAGTGACACACTATACAGAGACACATACACTATATACAGAGTGACACACTATACAGAGACACATACACTATATACAGAGTGACACACTATACAGAGACACATATACTATATACAGAGAAACATACACTATATACAGAGTGACACACTATACAGAGACACATATACTATATACAGAGTGACACACTATACAGAGACACATACACTATATACAGAGTGACACACTATACAGAGACACATACACTATATACAGAGTGACACACTATACAGAGAAACATACACTATATACAGAGTGACACACTATACAGAGACACATATACTATATACAGAGAAACATACACTATATACAGAGTGACACACTATACAAAGACACATATACTATACAGAGAATGACACACTATATACAGAGTGACACACTATACAGAGACACATGTACTATATACAGAGAATGAAACACTATACAGAGACACATATACTATATACAGAGTGACACACTATACAGAGACACATACACTATATACAGAGTGACACACTATACAGAGACACATATACTATATAACAGAGTGACACACTATACAGAGACACATACACTATACAGAGTGACACACTATACAGGACACATACACTAATACAGAGTGACACACTATACAGAGACACATACACTATATACAGAGTGACACACTATACAGAGACACATATACTATATACAGAGAAACATACACTATATACAGAGTGACACACTATACAAAGACACATATACTATACAGAGAATGACACACTATATACAGAGTGACACACTATACAGAGACACATGTACTATATACAGAGAATGAAACACTATACAGAGACACATATACTATATACAGAGTGACACACTATACAGAGACACATACACTATATACAGAGTGACACACTATACAGAGACACATACACTATATACAGAGTGACACACTATACAGAGACACATATACTATATACAGAGAAACATACACTATATACAGAGTGACACACTATACAGAGACACATGTACTATATACAGAGAATGAAACACTATACAGAGACACATATACTATATACAGAGTGACACACTATACAGAGACACATGTACTATACACAGAGTGACACACTATACAAAGACACATATACTATACAGAGAATGACACACTATATACAGAGACACACTATACGAGACCACATGTACTATATACAGAGAATGACACACTATACAGAGACACATATACTATATACAGAGTGACACACTATACAGAGACACATATACTAATATCAGAGTGACACACTATACAGAGAAACATACACTATATACAGAGTGACACACTATACAAAGACACATATACTATACAGAGAATGATACACTATATTACAGAGTGACACACTATACAGAACACAATACTATATACAGAGTGACACACTATACAAAGGACACATATACTATACAGAGAAACATAAACTATATACAGAGTGACACACTATAACAGAGACACATATACTATATACAGAGTGACACACTATACAGAGAAACATACACTATATACAGAGTGACACACTATAACAAGACACATATACATATACAGAGAATGACACACTATATACAGAGTGACACACTATACAGAGACACATATACTATATACAGAGTGACACACTATACAGAGACACATATACTATATTACAGAGTGACACACTATACAGAAAGACACATATACTATATACAGAGACACATACACTATATACAGAGTGACACACTATACAAAGACACATATACTATACAGAGAATGACACACTATATACAGAGTGACACACTATACAGAGACACATTATACTATATACAGAGTGACACACTATACAGAGACACATACACTATATACAGAGTGACACACTATACAGAGACACATATACTATACAGAGTGACACACTATACAGAGACACATATACTATATACAGAGAAACATACACTATATACAGAGTGACACACTATACAAAGACACATATACTATACAGAGAATGACACACTATATACAGAGTGACACACTATACAGAGACACATGTACTATATACAGAGTGACACACTATATACAGAGTGACACACTATACAAAGACACATATACTATATACAGAGTGACACACTATACAGAGACACATACACTATATACAGAGAAACATACACTATATACAGAGTGACACACTATACAAAGACACATATACTATACAGAGAATGACACACTATATACAGAGTGACACACTATACAGAGACACATGTACTATATACAGAGTGACACACTATACAGAGACACATATACTATATACAGAGTGACACACTATACAGAGACACATATACTATATACAGAGTGACACACTATACAGAGACACATACACTATATACAGTGACACACTATACAAAGACACATATACTATACAGAGAAACATAAACGATATACAGAGTGACACACTATACAAAGACACATATACTATACAGAGAATGACACACTATATACAGAGTGACACACTATACAGAGACACATATACTATATACAGAGTGACACACTATACAGAGACACATATACTATATACAGAGTGACACACTATACAGAGACACATATACTATATACAGAGTGACACACTATACAGAGACACATATACTATACAGAGAATGACACACTATATACAGAGTGACACACTATACAGAGACACATATACTATATACAGAGTGACACACTATACAGAGACACATACACTATATACAGAGTGACACACTATACAGAGACACATATACTATACAGAGTGACACACTATACAGAGACACATATACTATATACAGAGAAACATACACTATATACAGAGTGACACACTATACAAAGACACATATACTATACAGAGAATGACACACTATACAGAGACACATATACTATATACAGAGTGACACACTATACAGAGAAACATACACTATATACAGAGTGACACACTATACAAAGACACATATACTATATACAGAGTGACACACTATACAGAGAATGACACACTATATACAGAGTGACACACTATACAGAGACACATATACTATTTACAGAGTGACACACTATACAGAGACACATACACTATATACAGAGAAACATACACTATATACAGAGTGACACACTATACAAAGACACATATACTATACAGAGAATGACACACTATATACAGAGTGACACACTATACAAAGACACATATACTATATACAGAGTGACACACTATACAGAGACACATACACTATATACAGAGTGACACACTATACAAAGACACATATACTATACAGAGAATGACACACTATATACAGAGTGACACACTATACAGAGACACATATACTATATACAGAGTGACACACTATACAGAGACACATATACTATATACAGAGTGACACACTATACAGAGAACATACACTATATACAGAGTGACACACTATACAGAGACACATATACTATATACAGAGAAACATACACTATATACAGAGTGACACACTATACAGAGACACATACACTATATACAGAGAAACATACACTATATACAGAGTGACACACTATACAAAGACACATATACTATACAGAGAATGACACACTATATACAGAGTGACACACTATACAAAGACACATATACTATATACAGAGTGACACACTATACAGAGACACATACACTATATACAGAGTGACACACTATACAAAGACACATATACTATACAGAGAATGACACACTATATACAGAGTGACACACTATACAGAGACACATATACTATATACAGAGTGACACACTATACAGAGACACATATACTATATACAGAGTGACACACTATACAGAGACACATATACTATATACAGAGTGACACACTATACAGAGACACATATACTATATACAGAGAAACATACACTATATACAGAGTGACACACTATACAGAGACACATATACTATATACAGAGAAACATACACTATATACAGAGTGACACACTATACAAAGACACATATACTATACAGAGAATGACACACTATATACAGAGTGACACACTATACAGAGACACATGTACTATATACAGAGAATGAAACACTATACAGAGACCCATATACTATATACAGAGTGACACATTATACAGAGACACATGTACTATATACAGAGAATGAAACACTATACAGAGACATTCCGATCGCTAACGGGTTAAAAAAACATTACCGCATCGGTGATTGCGCTCCCTTCCGCGAGCTTCACTGTACTTTGCGCTCCCTTCCGCGAGCTTCACTGTACTTTGCGCTCCCTATACTTAACATGGGGAGGGAAAAGAGTAAGCAGCGATAGTTTACAAAGTCATAACGCTAATTTCCGCACCGCTGCAGTAACGAAAAAGTTAGCCACAGCTCTAAGCTAACTGATTCCGCTTCTGAAGAGTCAGTTAGCACCAGCTGAAATCCCCCCCCCAAAAAAATCACATACTCACCTCTCATCCCTCGGCAGGAACGGTGGCCCAATCTGCCGCATCTGGCCGACGGGAGCAGAGTGAGTCTGGGGACAATAAGTCCCCAATCTCCCTCCGCGAATCACTCTGTGGCCGTGCAGAGCTCACAGCCCGGCAGCACAACCCTCCATGGAGTCCTATGGACTGAAGGAGGTGATACTCATGGCGGTGCATTAGCGCTGTATCCAGGAAGGTCTCGCTGCATTATGGGGTAGGCGTCTGAATTAGCATCTGCCCCATAATACGGTGCTTAAACGGGGATGCTAAGGGGACACATGCAGGCACAGGTTTTCCCTGTTAGTGTCCCGGTATGACTATTTTGTAACTCCTGCTACTTTTTTTAGTTGCAGTTACAAAGGTTGACCAGGAGAAGGCAACCTTAAACTGCGATACTGTCGTCACTGTCCTAAGAGACCCTGTCACTCCTCTCTCTCTGGAAACACTAGTAGAGTCTGAGTTTAGGGTGAGATGACCTGTCACATATACTAGCACCACCGAGCCGTAGAGCATGAGATATCAATAAGAGATATTGTTAGCATTCAATGGAGGACTATAATCATCTCTTCATCAGCACCTGTCCACGTGCCCAGGCCTACATCATAGAGACATTGGGTTGTCTTATGCCATCTTGTCATAAAGTGACATTGTGACTTGTTGATACAAAGATGCATCTTAATAACAATATCTCAGGTAAGGAGATGATTGCGACCGTGCCTTTACCACCACATATGCATATGCCACCAATCACGGTCATTACGTACATAATGTCCTGTTTATTTAGAACGTGATATGCGGCTTGCTTCTCGTTTCTGCATTAATTTCAGACAATTTTTCGGCATTGACATTGTTCCACGAATTCATGCAAAAAAATCAGAGGATGTGTAAACTCTGAACGGCCTTAGCTAAGTTCATGGACAGCTGCCATGTTTAACGTGCTCAATGATTTATTGCGTACGTTGAGTCAATAGAGAAATTGTTTCTTCCTTTCCATGTACAGTCCAGTTAATCCCCAGCGATAAAAGACACATTGATGTTTTGTTGGAAGCTCGTGCTAGACATGGTAAATTAACGCCTGGAGGCACCGCTGAGATAAAGCCATGCGTACGCAATATCGGATATTCCAATTCTTAAATCCTGTGACTCGAGACGTCTCCACACGCAGTGGGGATACCAGAGGTCACTAGAACAATCGTTCCATAGTTTGGTCTCACCGTGTAAGTAATTGTAAGAGGGATTTAGCATTTTAATTATTTTTATTAATTTTTATAATTACATCTTATTTGATGTTTACGACCTATTTGATGTTTTAGACGTTCTGTTCATCACAGCGGGATATTGTGAGAAGTTTCAGTTGTAGGGTGGTAAGGTTTTGATTGACCATCGGGACTGCTTGATAACTTTGCCATAATGGAGTGGAGCTCCGCTATATGTCAGACAACCCCACGACCACACCAAGCCAGAACTACATTAGCTGTGTGTCACGGTTCCCGGATCCCACCTCGCAGCCCTTAAAGCCCAACACTCCACAGAGCCCAAAAGCTACCAACAGGGTAGCCGTAGAAGAATCCCTAACTGTCTGGTCCTTAGAATTGGCCAGGTATACTAGCTAGACAGAAAGGGTTAAGCAAAGACAATGTCGTAATACAAAACCAGGTCAGCAACACGGGGGTAGTCATTCGAGCCAGAGTCAGGAATACAGAGAATAGAATAGTCAAATGGAATAGCCGGGTCGATATCAGTGCAGTAGCGTAGTACAAGGAAAATAGACTAGGGCAACGGAAGGCAGAATGGTCAGAAAACAAGCAGAGGTCAATAACAGGTTAAATCATGAGACAATTCAGGTACAGGGAGCTCAGGTATGGATAACCACAATCTGGCACTGCTTAGAAGGAACTGTGGGTTTTTAAAGACCTTCACCAGACCGCGCCCCCCTCTCAAGTGGCGCCTCATGCAGCCACCGCCCTGCCTGTCTCTATTTCAACCGGGTGTTGGTCAGTGAGCAGCATCAGACATGCTGCCTTCAAGCACAGTGGAGAGGCTGGAAGCCCCCAACGTTACACTGTGGCCCAACAGGAAGTCTTGCTTACTACCTCATATGTACTACCTGGTAAGGATCTAATGTTTAGCCAGCCCTATCCTACATGGTGGTCATCATTTGTTTGTAGTTGGGAGGAAATTTCCTTCTGCAAAGACATTCTGTGGTCACTCAATATGGTAGTCTTCCACGGTGATGAGGTCTTCAATGTTCTCTCAATTCTTGGCAATTTTCCTCCTCCTTGATGTTGATGTAGCCTGATGTCTCTGACCTATTTATATTGCCATTTCATCCTAGTTATATCCAGCTTAATTGGCAGTGACATGTGTCTGCGTCCTCATGTTGAGAGACAAGCGTCAGGGTCCAATCCCAGTCCTGCGTCGGGAATCACCTCAAGACCTCTTATGAAGCCTACATCATGCTAATTGTTATTATAAACAGGCCGACTGTCAAATGACAAAGAGCCTCCTATAAGAAGAGCAAAATCCTAAAACTATATGACAGAAATGTGGGTATATGTAAAATATTTAAAGGAAGCCATTTGTCTGATTTTGCCTCTTTTTTTTCCCTTCGTCCTTTCCATCCCTACCGAAGAACACCTCTTCCTCTTCCTTGAGTCTTACGACTCCTCTCGGAGTCTCAAAATATTCTTCTTTCAATGACAATGTGTCTTTCACTAATGAGGGTTTGAAGTGATGACCCCTGAGCTTGCTCCTGTGCAGGACTGCGCAGATGAAGCAGCCTGCTGGTCGTGCTAGGCCCCAGGGCACCCTTAAATCTGAGAGTGTCTGCTGTGTTAACGCTCACCTCCAGGAATTCCAGCACAGACAGAGCTGCGATTCCTGCTTTATGTGAAATCTCACTTGGATTCGATGACAGTTGAGCTCTGTTTTTAGACTAGCTCTGAAGGTCAGGAGAACTTTTTCCAAGTGCATCGAGCTTGGAGGATTTATTCTAAAGATGGAAAGTGAGTTTATATTTTTCGTCACCCAAGGAAATAGTTTGATATTCACAAACGTTTGTTTTTGTACAGGGACAGAGGTTCACTTCCACCTATACCTCTGAAGTCTCCATGAATATTAGATGGACGGACCTTCAAACAAATGGTGGTTTTTTTCTTATGTTTCTACCTCGTTTATACTGTCACAAACAGCTAGAACTCTTGGGTCATAGCGTTAGTGTGGCCAGAGTCCAATAATGCAGTGCCCGGTATAGGTAATCCAATATTGAGGTGCTAAGTAAGGGACAATCCAGAGTCAACGTCAACAGGGAAAGCCAAAAATTAGGGCAGGCAATCATTCTCCAGAGGAATAGGGCAAATAGTCAGATAGTCAGGAGATCAATAAGGAAGGACAACTGCAACAAGAACTGTGAAGAAACGGTAACTGAGCACCTCTCACCTGGCAGTGCAGGCATATATAGGGAGCTTCGCCCTCACTATACTTCCAGAAGATAGGCCCAATTCCAAAGTCCTGTCTCCTGTTCTACTGAGTGGGTGTGACTTCCTAGTGGACCATTCCTAGCAGAACACCTGCGAAGACCATGAACCCTTGACGGGATATGGGGCCACAGTCACCTCCAAGCCCTGCAAAGGTGGATACGCCCCTGTGAGGGTTGGATGAGCAGTTGCCGCTCCATGCACCCACTCAGGACACTAAGGCCTACTGACGCATGCTTAATGGATGTGCACAAGTGCGAAAGGCCAGGCGGATCATGGCACTATGATCAATGGGAAACCAGTGCCCACTGCAGGATGTGGTACACACTCATGCCATAGCACTGCTCCTTGCCATGTCAGAGGAGAGAGGGACCATTGCGGCAGGTGAGAAGTGACAATACCTTAAAGCTGTTGCACCCGAGGCATATATATACATTTGCTATTGTCAATATAGATCGATTCACAAATAATAAAGGTTTATGGATTTCCTCAGAGTATTATCTTGGTTAAGTAGAACATGTTGTAGAAGATGATGTGATATACTTGGATCAGATATAAGGACTTCAAGTCTTGTAGACCATTGGACGATGACGGCGGAATGTAGTGGACGGCTTTTGGATATTGGAGTATTGGAGGAGAAAAGGTCTTAGGTTGGAGAGAGTTGGAGGCTACTAGAGTGATTGGGAAGAACACGAGTAGACATAACACAGAAAAAACGGTGTCGTGCCTGATCCCCACCGGGGCGGCTGCAACTACCAGATGTATCCAGCCCAGTAACATGTATAAAACATACCAAGAAAAAAAGTGTCATCTGCGCTAATCCCTATAACACCGTGTGAAACAAAACACAATTAGAGGTTTTAGTTTAATCAAGTAAAACCTTTAATTGTGTTTTGTTTCTCACGGTGTTATAGGGATAAGAACAAGAGTAGACATTTCCCTGGGAAGGAAAAGGAGACAATAGGCAATAAAGTAGAGCAATGGGAAGAGGCTAGAATAAAATATCACACATGGGAATATTTAGATACATGTCCCGAGAACCGTCGGTGACAAGCTTCACAAATTAGGTCTGATTATGAGGAGGAAAAGGCCAGGCATAGATATGTCAAACGTCGTTGTTTTTTTCACCGTTATTTAGGTGTAAACGTCAGGACATTATTGACCAAAGCTGTAGAAGAACTTTACTGAATCAACAAAAGGAGAGATAATTATCCATTATATCTAAAACCACAAAAAAACCTTAAAATTAGATATAGTTTGAAACCACTTATTGAGTTTTTCCAGTAATCTGTCGGCTGTGTCTTTAGGGTCAATAAATTCCCAATGGCGCTCATAAAATGCATATTTTCACGTTGAATTTTATTAAATCCAATTATTTTTTGATACACGTTCGCCAATGCATCATATAGGTAGTCATTTTAGTTGGCTGGACGTCATACGGCAAATAGACAGTTTGGACCATACCCCAAAATATCACTGAAGGAGGCCATGGGAGCTGATGCCACTGGGCACCAGTTGAAGGATGATTGGTATGAAGAGTAATCCTCATACATTGTCGACACTTACTTGGTTGCACCAGGTTCTCGCTCGATGTTACGTGGTGCTGTGTTCCGATGCCTCCCCCGACTCGGGTCGCTCCTGTGCCTGGTTCCCTGTGGTGGCTCCTTACAGCTATGATCAGCACTGAGCCCACAGTATGTTCTTCTCGGCAGGGGCTTGGTGATCTGATGTAGACATTTGGCATTCACCCTTACATAAATCTCACAACGTAGTGGCCACACCGTGGACTGCCTCAGTTTGGGTCTTGTCCTCACCAGGGTTAGAAAAGTGGGTGGCAAAAGCAGATGAGAGGTTGGCTTATGAGGTTTGTCCCTGGAGTATGCATTCCAGAGAACCCCAGGGGCCACGGTGAACAGCTCTCCCATTAGTGAGTGACTGGGGAGACAGTGGCAGTTTGTGGATGTGATCTCCTCCAGGCTTTCCATTTTAACCCAGCTCACCTGTGGCCAGGTGCTCAATTGCTTTCTCCCCTTTAGGATTGACTACTTGTTAATCCCACTTGAAACCGTCATGGACACTGATCCCTTTTGGCTTGTTTACGAATCCTTTGCTCCATGGTTTTGCCAGGTCTTGACCGTGCCTTTGCCTAACAATTTTGATACCACATATATGGATTAACCCCTAAGGTACTGCATATTGAGATCCATCTCCCTCCTGGTAACCATGACATACATCCACTGAGTCAATGTTGGGTGTTCTTCCAACATCTACCCAGCTCTTTTAACTGGAACGCACTTTTAGATATTTTGTGATGGGGCTGAGAAGGTCAGAGGTAGAGTGGATAGTGAGATATCAGCCATGTGTCCTTTGGGAACTTTCTTTATCATTCATGACCTCTGAAGAATGTGTTACACAAGAGCCTCTAGGGAAACATTAAAAAAAAGTTGGACACTCGTCTTCATTTGGCCTCAATTCAAGACTGATACAGAGTCACGCCGCTCTTATTCAGAGCTTGATAAGAACCTTGTAATGGTGTGGTCTGTCCTATGGAGCCACTGCGCCTCTCCAACTCAACAATTTGTCTTCACATGACTGAAGGCAACAACTAGCGTACAAATGAGAGGATTATCGCCGAAGCACACGGTGGAGTGTTTGCCCGTGACATTGAAGATGATAAGCGCTTCGTCTGTCATCTCAATACTTTGGTGGTAATTTAAAAAATGGCGGCTGCAGCATGTCGACTATCAAGCTGTATTATTTCTCTCTTCGTTGATTTGAGCATTGTGTCCATGTCAGGTATTTTGTCCTCGGGTCACTCTGGGGTCATTGGCAATAGATATTTACAGTGCCCCTAGCCCCCAACACTCACCACCCTGAATGAACCAGCCTCATGTTTTGGATTTTGTTAGAGGTCCTAGACAATTCAATGGGTCAGACACTTGGCAAAGTCAGTCACACATAGGTCTAACTGTATGCTCATTCATTCGCTCATCTAGGCAATTTCATTCACTCACATTTACACGCATCAGGACTAAGTCACTCTTACTTACTCGTTGGCTAATTCCATCTCTCACACTTGCACACCTAGTTTAATTCAGTCATTTACACACCTAGATTAATTCTGTCGCTCACACATACACATCTACACTAATTACGTCACTCACCCTTACACACACTTTATCTAATTCACTCACTTTTACACACACAGAGGCTAATTCACTCACACTTACCCACTTTTAGGCTTATTAAACTTGAGTTTATATAAACGTATTCTAATTCAGTCACTCACACATATATAAACGTAGGCTAATTCAGTCACCCACACTTATATAAACATAAAGGGCTATTCAGAAAGAGGTGAAAACCTTGAGAATTGCCAGGAGAATGAACAATCTAGACCAAATAGCCAATTTGGAAAGTGAGATAAGTGGGAGAATTTTTCTGGTTTGACTATTTTGACCTAGAATTTTCAATTCTGCAGTCATTCTCAAGGCTTTCACCTCTTTCTGAATAGCCCTGATAGGCTAATTCAGTCACTCACACTTACATAAACCTATTCTAATTCAGTCACTCACACTTATATAAACTTTTTCTAATTCAGTCACTCACACTTATATAAACAAAGGCTAATTCATTCACTCATTATATAAACCTATGCTAATTCCGTCACTCACACGTATTTAAACGTAGGCTAATTCAGTCACTCACACTTATATAAATGTATGCTAATTCAGTCACTCACACTTATATAAACCTATTCCAATTCAGTCACTCACACTTTTATAAACGTATGCTAATTCAGTCACTCACACTTATATAAACATAGGCTAATTCATTCACTCATTATATAAACCTATGCTAATTCCGTCACTCACACGTATTTAAATGTAGGCTAATTCAGTCACTCACACTTATATAAACTTAGGCTAATTCAGTCAATCACACTTATACAAACCTTTTCCAATTCAGTCACTCACACTTTTATAAACGTATGCTAATTCAGTCACTCACACTTATATAAACCTATTCCAATTCAGTCACTTACACTTTTATAAACGTATGCTAATTCAGTCACTCACACTTATATAAACATAGGATAATTCAGTTACTCACACTTATATAAACATAGGCTAATTCAGTTGCTCACACTTATATAAACGTAGGCTAATTCAGTCACTCACACTTATATAAACGTAGTCTAATTCAGTCACTCACACTTATATAAACCTATTCCAATTCAGTCACTCACACGTTTATAAACGTATGCTAATTCAGTCACTCACACTTATATAAACATAGGATAATTCAGTCACTCACACTTATATAAACATAGGATAATTCAGTCACTCACACTTATATAAACATAGGCTAATTCAGTCACTCATACTTCTATAAATGTAGGCTAATTCAGTCACTCGCACAAACTAAGGCAAATGTAATCACTCTCACTTATGTGTCCCTAGGGTCTAATGTGGAGCAGGCGAGTGATCTCTGTGCAATCCTCCCAGTGCACAGGAATTCCAGGATGGAACCATGAGGTTTATGGCTAGGCAGGAGCAGCACTCCGAAACCTCAGTGTCTGGGACGTGTTCCAGAAATCAACAATATTATTAATGTCAGAATTTTAATAGCCAGGAAGGGCGTCTCTGGATTCAGACCATAATAACGGCCAGATTCTATGTCATTATCTAATTAGGCCTCAGTAAGATGAAAGGTTTGCAGACATTAATAAAAACCACGATCTACAACCCATAACAGTTGGAACATTAACCTCTGGCCTAACAAATTACAACTGATTTACTGGCGCACTGCATAAAATACATTTTTTTATTCTATATTAGCATTTATTAGGAGAGAAATAAGGGTTTTGGATGAAAAATAAGGACCGATCCTCCTAAACGGAGACACTTGGGAAGTACATGTGTGTGTATAAGGAAGGATAAAGGTTTATAGAAAGTCCCGCCTGGATCCCGCCGCCTCAGCCGTGTGAGATCTCTGAGAAACAGGAGATATAAATACTTCATTGTCTCGGGCCCGTGGAGCAGCCAGGCAAACGCCACATTGGAGATACTCATCATCTGCGTCTCTGACTCTGCATGGGGGGGGGGTGCTTTTGTTTATCCACTAATTACAATTTAAGGAGGCTCTTAGGAGGGTTTTTTAGCTTTAGTTTCCAAATGTGAGAGATTAGAGAAGATTCGTTAGGAAGGAATTGCTGAGACCTACTTCATCCAGCGTGTATCTGCTATGAGCCAGAGCTTAGACCTCTTTGTCACCAAAGTTAAAATTGACAGGGACTTTTTGGGGTTTTTCCATTGGGATTTGTTTCATCAAATTCATGGCAGTCACGGCCTCTAGAGAGGATGTAATGGTTCTCAAAAGATAGTGACCATGAGGACCTGAGATCCCTTTGCTTTTTGCCTTCCACAATCATAAACATTAGAACTCTAATCATCTGCCTATTCCTATTCTCTGTATCACACCTGCAGCATAGTCCTCACTCTCCTGTAGTTTTGTGCTATTTCTTCTCTCCTGCAGCATAGTCATCCTCTTCTCTCCTGCAGTAAAGTCCTCTCTCTTCTCTACTGATACAAGATCCTCACGCTTCTCTCCTTCAGCACAGTCCTCGTTCTTCTCTCCTGCAGCATAGTCCACGCTCTTCTCTCCTGCAGCATAGTCCATGCTCTTCTCTCCTGCAGCTTAGTCCTATCTCTTCTCTCCTGCTGCATAGTCCTCCTCTTCTCTCCTGCAGTTTAGTCCTATTTCTTCTCTCCTGCAGCATAGTCATCCTCTTCTCTTCTGCAATAAAGTCCTCTCTCTTCTCTACTGAAACAAGGTCCTCACGCTTCTCTCCTTCAGCACAGTCCTCGCTCTTCTCTCCTGCAGCATAGTCCACACTCTTCTCTCCTGCAGCATAGTCCATGCTCTTCTCTCTGCAGCATAGTCCTATCTCTTCTCTTCTGCAGCATAGTCCTCTCTCTTTTCTCCTGCAGCTTATTCCTCTCTCATCTCTCCTGCAGCATAGTCCTCCTCTTCTTTTCTGCAGCAAAGTCCACGCTCTTCTCTCCTGCAGCATAATCCTCGCTCTTCCTTCCTTCCTGCAGCTTATTCCTCTCTCATCTCACATGCCGCAAACTTCTCACTATTCACCCCTGCCGCAAAATCCTCACTCTTCTCTCCTGCAACAAAGTCCTCTCTCTTCTCTCCTGCAGCTTAGTCCTCTCTCTTCTCTCCTGTAGCATAGTTCTCTCTCTTCTCTCCTGCAGCTTAGTCCTCTCTCCTGCAGCATAATCCTCGCTCTTCCTTCCTGCAGCTTATTCCTCTCTCATCTCACCTGCCGCAAAGTCCTCACTATTCACCCCTGCCGCAAAATCATCACTCTTCTCTCCTGCAACAAAGTCCTCTCTCTTCTCTCCTGCTGCTTAGTCCTCTCTCTTCTCTCCTGCAGCTTATTCCTCTCTCATCTCTCCTTCAGCATAGTCCTCATTCTTCTCTCCTACAGCATAGTCATCCTCTTCTTTCCTGCAGTGAAATCCTCTCACTTCTCTCCTGAAACAAAGTCCTCACACTTCTCTCCTTCAGCATAGTCCTCGCTCTTCTCTCCTGCAGCAAAGTCCTCCTATTCTCTCCTGCAACAAAGTTCTCTCTTCTCTCCTGCAGAGTGCAGATTAGTCCTCTCTCTTCTCTCCTGTAGCATAGTCCTCTCTCCGCTCTCCTGCAGCTTAGTCCTCTCTCTTATCTCCTGCAGCATAATCCTCGCTCTTCTCTCCTGCAGCTTATTCCTCTCTCATCTCTCCTGCCGCAAAATCCTAACTCTTCTCTCCTGCAACAAAGTCCTCTCTCTTCTCTCCTGCAACTTAGTCCTTTCTCTTCTTTCCTGCCGCAAAATCCTCACTCTTCTCTCCTGCAGCAAAGTTCTCTCTCTTCTCTCCTGCAGCTTAGTCCTCTCTCTTCTCTCCTGCAGCATAGTCCTCTCTCTTCTCTCCTGCAGCATAGTCCTTCTCTTCTGCAGCATAGTCCTCTCTCCTCTCTCCTGCAGCTTAGTCCTCTCTTTTCTCTCCTGCAGCATAATCCTCACTCTTCTCTACTGCAGCTTATTCCTTCCTCATCTCTCCTGCCGCAAAATCCTAACTCTTCTCTCCTGCAACAAAGTCCTCTCTCTACTCTCCTGCCGCAAAATCCTCACTCTTCACTCCTGCAACAAAGTTCTCTCTCTTCTCTCCTGCAGCTTATGCCTCTCTCATCTCTCCTGCAGCATAGTCCTCATTCTTCTCTCCTGCGGCAAAGTCCTCCTCTTCTCTCCTGCAGCGTAGTCATCCTCTTCTCTCCTGCAGTAAAGTCCTCTCTCCTCTCTCCTGAAACAAAGTCCTCACGCTTCTCTCCTTCAGCATAGTCCTCACTCTTCTCTCCTGCAGCAAAGTCCTCTCTCCGCTCTCCTGCAGCTTAGTCCTCTCTCTTCTCTCCTGCAGCATAATCCTTGCTCTTCTCTCCTGCAGCAGCCTTATTCCTCTCTCATCTCTCCTGCCACAAAATCCTCACTCTTCTCTCCTGCAGCAAAGTCCTGTCTCTTCTTTCCTGCAGCATAGTCCTCTCTCTTCTCTCCTGCAGCAAAGTCCTGTCTCTTCTTTCCTGCAGCATAGTCCTCTCTCTTCTCTCTGGCAGCATAGTCCTCTCTCTTCTCTCCTGCAGCAAAGTCCTCACTCTTCTCTCCTGCAGCAAAGTCCTCCTCTTCTCTCATGCAACAAAGTCCTTGCTCTTCTCTCCTGCAGCTTAGACCTTGCTTTCTCTCCTGCAGCAAAGTACTTTCTTTTTTTTCCTGCAGCAAAGTCCTCACTATTTTCTCCTGCAGCATAGTCCTTGCTCTTCTCCCCTGCAGCATAGTCCTCTTTCCTTTCTTCTGTACCAAAGTCCTCTCTCTACTCTCCCTTGCAGCATAGCCTTCAATGCTCTCCATGCAGTACAGTCCTTAATCCTCTATCTTGCAACACAGTCCCCATCCCCTCCCATTTAACATAGACCTCAATCCTCTCCCAATTAGCACCATCCTTCATTTTCTCCTCTGCAGCACCATCCTTAGTCTTCTTTCTTGCAGCTGAGATGTTTAACCCCCCTTTAATATAGTGATATAACCTCTCCCCTGCATCACAGACCTGTATCCTATTCCTTGCAGAACAGACCCAACTTAAATCCTCTACCCAACACCACAGATCTGTATTCTTTCCCCTGCAGCACAGTCCTCTATTCTCTTCCCATACATTCAATGGTGTAGGACCCCAATCATATCCCCATCTCTGGTGTTTTTGCAAAAGAGCAGAAATGGAATATAAAGCATCATGTCTAGTGAATAGTTCTTTCACTTTCACTATGTCCGGGGTTGATTAGGCCAAAAACAAGAGTGGAGAACCCATAGGGCGGGACCAAGAAAAGAAGCATCTCTCATCTCATCATATTAGCTGTGGTGGGGTGATGATCATGGAATTATCATGGGTGTCTTAGTCATTATTTTTATGTTTTGTCTACAGGTCACACCAGGCAGTAAAGCGGCACAATCCAATGTGAACCAAGGAGACCTCGTTATAGCCATCGATGGAGTAAGTACAGACGGAATGACGCATCTGGAGGCTCAGAATAAGATCAAGTCGGCCAGCTACAACCTCGGTCTCACCCTGCAAAAGTAAGTCAGTGACTTGGGTTTTGTAAAGAACTATTTCTGATAACCATTTGGTCTAGCTTCTAGTAGGTCCCTAGAGGCACCAGTACTGTCCCTACTTTTTCTTGTAGCCAAGGTGCAGTTTGGATATGAATAGCTACCAGTTCCAGAGTGTTCATCTGGGTAGGGCAGTGCTCATGGGCTGAGATTGAAGGATCTCCTTACCAGAACTATGTAGAAAGTCTTCAAAGAAGGGATGAGAAGATCTCCTTGGGCAGCGTTGCTCCTCCTGTCACTGGCGCTATATGGAAGTTCCTGAGTACATCACAATGTTCTTACTGGATTACCCAACCAATGCTCTGATATATCCAGAAGTGGTCAGATTACCGGAGACTGCAATATAGAGGTCATCACCTGTTTAATCTTCAGGCTGCTCACATTAGCAACTCCACCACCAGAAACCCACTCTGGAATCTTCCACTTTGAGGACTCAAAAATTTCATTTTCAGGTATTTCCTTGGCGCAATGTCCAGAGTAATGGCGAGAAGAAGTCTGGTCATATATATAACCTACTGCTTTAGTTAAAACACATCCAAGGGTAAGAAGATGGGAAATTCTACCAATTTTCATCATTTCTTTTTCTGCTTTTGAGGTCAACCTGATAAAGATGTGGATTGAAACTCCATTAACATATGGAACCCCCAATTCATACATACATGACATCCGTTAGATGAGAATGTTGGCACCTTTAGGTCAAGAAAAGTCAAATTAAAAAAAGTCAAGTCATTATCAAAGATGTCTGACTGAAACCACCAGTTTAAAAAAAGTCGATTTTCAATTTAGCCTAAATTAGCACACAAAACGTGACGTTGAAAAGTATGGTCTGAAACTGACATGGACAAATCAGTATGGGGCAAAATGATCCTATTTAGAGTGGTATCACTGACTCCTGAATCCCCAGAGGGAACAGAAGGTCATAAAGTGGCCACAATGTTGGGTCACCCAAGGGCCAGTTGAGATAGGCAAAGCCATAGTGGGTTTTATCTTGCCATTTTAAGGGTAATTGGCATAAAGTTACCAATTATAGGATCTCAGGAAAACAAGATTTGTTGGCAAATGGGCAAAAAAAAGGAAAAATTATTTGAAACAAAGAATTGTCATGAACACCCCATAATAAGGAACAGTGATGACTACCGTCAGTGCCTCCCAAGCATCCAGTACCTCGCCAAGCTGTCTTCACTGGGTGAGGTGATAAACAAAAAAAAAAAAAAACTTACCTAAGCGTAATAGTACCTGCTCAGCTCATTCCTTATGGCACAGCACGTTCATAGTGGTGGAAGGATGGTGGCAAGAATAAGTTGTCTAAGGATCCTATTGACCATATTCCACTTTGTGTTCTCCTAAGCTTAACTTGGTAAATGTTGAATATCTCATGAAAGTGATGCAGTATCAGGGAGTACCACCACCAACAGGCATATTGTTCCTATTCTACCCAATACGTATACCCCATGTATGCAAAACCACATTTCCAATCAGTCTTGGTATCAGAAACGTTTCAATCCTTCCACTACCAAAAACAAGGATATATGCTTTTTTGCACTGAAAAGCATTATAAAAAATTAAATGATGTCAAACTCACCCCTTTATATGTTGAAGGCCTACAAATCCCAGAATTCTATGAATGAAATAGTTGGACATGGGAGTTGCCCTTCAGTGACACCTAGAGGGCCAGAGCTTGAGATGTAAATGATTGAGATTGAGATGTAAAGGACAAACAAATAGATGGAAATGTAAAAATTAGTACTTAGTAATGAAGGGGTTAATGGTGGATCCATCTACTTAAGCTCTCTTACCTACATCATCCACTTGTTGTCTCCACTGGTGCACAGTGAGCACTGTATATACGGTCCATTCATTGCAATGTCAGTTCTTCCTGCTGTCTGGGTGCTTTGTTCCTTTGGAAAAACCCCAATTTATCCTTAACAAGAACCAAGAAAATGCCTATTTACACATAAACCAGAGTTTGTACATTAAAAAAATAAGAAAAAAAAGAAAGGACAACAAAGCCCTGAGTCGAGTTGTTTGAGGAAATGATTTTTTCACGAGGTACATTGTGTTACAGCTCATTCAATCTGTTATGCTGTTCGAGTAGAAAGATCTGTAGAACGTGGTCTCTATTATCAAACCTTCAACATTTGTGATGAGTTTTTCTTCACAATTACCCTGCTTTAATGTTCACAAATGGCACCTGTATTGGCCAAACAGATCACTGGACAATAATGTCTTTTTGGTGCTAATTCCATTCAGTCGATTGACAGGTGGTTGGAGACACCAAACAATAGTAGGCTCCAATAACGACAAGGAAATGTGTCAGGTTATTAAGGGAAATCTGAGCCACACAAAAGGAGTAGTTTATTACAACTCAACGTGAATTTCTGGAACGATGTAGAAGACAAAGCCCAAGGAATCGTCGTCCCGAGTCTCATCTTGGCTTTCAACGAGAAGGAGACATGCCATAGTCCTTGTAAGAATAAACCAGTAGTGTGCAAAATCAAGGTTTGTGAGGGTCCTGAGCATGAGCAACAGCAACATGCCTATAGAGGTGTTAGCTATACCCTCCTGTCGAGGCCCAACAAGGCCAAAACAATCATTAGGGGTTGCTTGATCTCACGAGCAGAGAGGGCCGCCTGGCATTTTAGTTAAGGCAGCCCTTTCTGGGTGATAACCTTGTGAGACCCTAGCAGGGACCCACCATAGGGCTGGCCACTAGTGCTGTTGCTCATTCTCAGGACCCTCACAAAACTTGTGTTTGCTCACTATACGAAGAAATCAACTTGTAGATGCGTGGGTGGGCCAAAGGAGGGACCGCCACAGCAGCCAGCTAGTGGGAAGTACTAGTACTCCCCGGCCGGCATTGTAACCCTTCCTCCGGGCATTCCCTGCCCAGAGTGAAACTGGTTAGATAAACAGAAATGGTAACACTAACCATAAAAGAAACCATAATACTAACCCTAAACCCAACCCTAAATTCATCCCTTAAACTAACGCTAAAAGAAACTCTAATCCTTAAACAAGCAGACACAAACAGTAACCATAAAAGTTAAGTTATCTAATGCTAAACCTAAATCTAATCCTAATCCTAAACGTAAAAGAAATCCTAATCCTTAAACAAGCAGAAATAGTGACACGAACCATAAAAGAAACCTTAATACAAATCTTAACCCTAAAACGAACCCTATTCTTAACCATAAATGAAACCCTGATCCTAACGCTAAAAGAAACCCTAATGCAAAAACAATAAAAAATAGTAACCCCAAATCGAACCATAGGCAAGATTGTGAGTGGGTGGTGGTCGGGTTCTACAACCGATCCACATACTCTGTATCCCATCGAAATATTTATAATGCGTTCTGTAACCAATTTGGGGGCCATATGGGCACTGTTTGAGTTGGGCATAGGTTTCTTCAGGGTATTTAAATCAGAGAGATCTGATAAACGCAGCCCGGGCAGTTCTTCTCCGGTAAAGAAGCTCTCCTCCATATAAGTAGATTGGAAGATCTCCTCATCAGCTGTTGAAAGCACTACTACACATGAACTACCCAGGACATATGGTCACCCAGTTAACCCATGGTTAACAGCCTCATGGTGTCTTCAGGGTAGTCCTCCTATCCACCCTGTACATCGAATAACTGCCATCTTGAAGTAAGAGGAAGCCTTTCAGACACAACTGATGTTGACGCAGCATAATGACATAGCCACACAACCTGCATCAAAACAGTGTCCCTCACAGGAGTAAACAATACACACATCCATGCTAGCCTTCCATACTCTGTCATTTTAGCATCAACTTCAAAGGCATGAAGCAGGAACCTCTTGAGGAAGACCAAATCACAGAAATATTGGGGTCCCTTTTTCCCAGGATCACTAAACCATGTTCACATGTTTTCATTTTGTGTATCATGAAGGTGCTTGTCCTGCCTGTGACACTTCAATATCGCAGTAATTTGTTTTCTAATTGTCTTTCTAATTGAACAGGTCCAAGCGTCCAGGCCCAGTTCCTACAGCCACACCACGGATGGACTCCCCTATGCCTGTCATCCCTCATCAGAAGGTATTTTCACTTTCCTTATATTTTTACGTCTTACCTAGAGCTGTATCTTGGATAACACGATGAATGGAGGATATACATTATGATTTAGTATGAAGTGAACAATGGTTTTTTTATGAGGAACATCGAGTAAAAAGCCATCCTCGAGCTCTACACCTTCTGAAATGAAAGGAATGAGCCTGAACATGACTCCATATTTAATCATTTAGCCAAGAAACATCCATTTATGATCTTTATTGGCTATTGTTGGCCAAGAGTTTATTCTCAAATGCATCGTTGTTCCTTGATCTATTATTATGTACGTTATGTGGGATCATCTTTTCAAGTCAAGGTTGGAGATCTACTAACTCACAATGCCATAATCTTGGCTAGGTGTACTGTATATGCTAAGCGTCACATGGAATGAACCTAGAAAGGGACAACACACTTAACATATATGATTTACTCTTCACACATTATTCTTTTTTCACTTTTCCATTGATAAATTGAGGATGTTTCCTTCTACCATCATGAAAGAATGATGAAGCTTCCTGTTATGTTGTCATATCATTTGAAGGATACTGGTGTATCATCAACACACATCGGTTGTAGTAAAACTCAACTTAATGGTCACATGCATGGTTAACTACTGTAAAAAAAAACACTGGCAGCACAATATCTGGATACCAATAACTAAGAATGTTTGGAAAGTCATATGTGCTGCGACCTGTTAAGCAAAACACAAAGGGCTCGATTTAATTCTATCTACAGTTTTTTCGACGCGTTTTTCTGAAATATTGGCTAATCTAATCGAAAAAACTCCATGGATGAATTCCGATAAATGGCCTCTTAGTGATAAAAGTCAGGCTGGTAATAAGGCCCAAAATACGGCTTTTTTTATTTGTAATTGTATCTTTTAAATCCCTGTTTGTAACCCTAACCCTAAAAGTACACCCTCGTGTTAAGGATTTTATGGTTAGTGTTATTTCTAGGGTTAAGGATGGGGTTAGTGATATTGTTAGGATTTGCTGAAGTCGAAATTTCCATTAAAAAGTCCAGCTACGAGTGCCGATAATTGAGCCGGATTCTTACCGGGAAGCGGAATGCCCTTATTTAAATCTCTCGAACCGAAAAATGGATGACATGCATTCGGAAAACCTGCTGATTTCATCAATCAGTCCGAATTAAATCAAGCCAATCTTTTGTAATCATAGCACACAGCACTTTGTATTTTTAGTCACATAGCGTGTTTATTATAATCAAATTATACATTATTTGCATATAATACTAGTATTGTGAGAGTCCCGGCTGTGGTTGACGTACAAAGTACATCCACCACTGGCTAATGGCAGCTCTCAGGAGAATCAGCACATGTTGGTTGATTAATTGCTTGTTTTACTAATGACCTGTAGAGGATAAAATAATGTATCTCTTGGAATGTCAGCACTGATTGTGATGTAACCCTGCTTAAAGACAGTGATGATGTATGATGTCAAAACAAAGAGTTCTTTAAGGATCCCATTCCAGAAAGAAGACACCCACTCATTTAATGACCGCATAGAGGTATGGAAATGCCAAAGCTAAATAAACATGGCATTCCAAGTAGGCATGTCTTTTTAGGGACCAGCATGGAACGGGATTGAGTTTTACCATTGGCTCCAATTTTATTATAAAAGGGATACACTATTAAAAAATAGAATTCCCTTTTTTGTTATTAAATAATTGGGCACATTCTGCCGACAACCTCTGCCCAATTATTTTTTTATTTTTATTTTGGGTGATTTTACTCACCTTTTCTCCCTGCTCCTCCTCTTGAAAGCCCCTGAAGCTCTTCTACGCAAATTGTGACGCTGCACAACTTGTGTATCATAGGAGCCGCAAATTGCACACCGTAACAGGATTTGCAAATTGCACGTATGCTAGTTCTGTAGCGCCTGTGCCGAACAATGGATTGAAGCTGCACACGCAAGTACGTATCAGATCCATCAACTGCCTTCCAGAGACTGATCACTACCACGATTGGTCTCGGAGAGAGTGACGTCAGCATGCTCTCTGCATGCCGATGTCACTAGTGATTGGCAGCCGTGAAATTCAAAAGTCCCAGCTGTTGGTGACGCTGGTTGGGTTGGAGGAAATTCCTCCACTTCACCCCATGATTTCACCAGATCAAGGGAGCTGGGGGGGCATTCCTCCCACTCTGAACACTTTATAACACTAAAGGATGAGTAGAGTGTCCCTTTAATTTGATATTTGACATCACTGGTTCCAGGTGCAATCTCAACCTCTTTTGTGTATTTTTGGACAAGTTTCCCAAATGCTTTCCAAGAGGCTTGAAAAAATTAGATTTTTTCAAGAGGAGTATTTTAGCACATGATGCATGATGCGACTCAGGTAGCTCCAATGCCCCTCTGTTCAGACCCAGAGCTGAGATATTATTTTCTTGTCATGAGACTCAAGAGAGAGTTAAAGGTGGAAAATGTCAACTGGAGTCAAGGAATACCTCACTAGAAGAGTCACCATTCAGTGGCACAACGTGTATCAGGTTTCTTTTTATTTCAGCTTCAGAACTGTAATTTTGGGCCCACTTTAAAAGTTCAGAGATATCTACTGACCCACGTTCATTTTGTACACTCCTTCTTTCCATGAGTTGAGTTTTTAGTAGATTTAATATAAACAAGGATGTGGAACTTCAGCTGTGGATTTCGAAGGGTTCCATGCTTTCAGAGCTTATTATTTCAAGTTTCGTTGGAATGGAATAGCCAGATTTATCAAGGTTAAACATTTGTGGGGGGTTTGGGTGAGTGTCAAGTTGAATTGGGTGAATTGACTTCACATGAATCTGCCTGAAGACCGTCTGAGGAAAGCAATCGAAACACGAGAAGTAACAACCCTTGTTTGGGTTGTTTTCATTACGTTGAATGGAAGATTTATTAAAAAGTCTTGACCAAACTGCAGAACTCTAGAACCATACTGTTCAGTATTCAATGAGGATCCCCTGTGCTTGAGTTCTTGTGTAGAGTCACCATTAAAGCCAAGAAGGCTCAACATGGTAGGCATCTCCCCAGTATTTATGGGTGTCAGTTGACATGTCTTGCCAAAACAAAGTTAAACCTCGAGTCACGACCAAAGAACTAAATGGGTAACTTAATATGACTAATATAATTAATATTACTAGGTAGTAACCTGCTTGGAAATAAGACTTTCAAGTCTGGCTTGAGAAGGGAATGGAACTGTGGTGGGGCAAGGCATATGTTTAGCGAAAATGCAGGTGCTGTCCTTTATCGTTGTAGCCTCCAGTGATTAGGCTGCTACTGGATAGCATGAGCAAGAGAGAGCAGGTTTGATTAGGGTGGTCCTTTGATGTCCCCACTGGCTAAAGGACAGTAGGACCCATTTGAGGGAGATTTGATGATGCCCTAGGTGGTTTCACCGGACATTTGCACAGTTTGCTCAAAGATCAGTCAAGGCCTAAGAAAGGGTCAGTTTTGGTTTTTGAATTTATGGATTGGTCAGCTTTTAATAACTTGAAAAGTGTCAGTTTTTATGAAAACATAATGAGTTATAAATATTGTATATTTACAATATATCAGTGCTTCTCCACACCAACAATTTTCCAGGTCTTCTTCTTCAACGCGGCCTGACCATGAGAATCAAAATGGCTTGAACTGTGTGCTGTGACTTTTCTGCTTGCTATATGCTTTATCGAAGGTTAATGCATAATGCTAATCTGATTCATGTTTGACTTAAAGAATGATCTTTGTCTTGTTTCAATTGTCGACTTTGCATGTTTGCTCTGATTGCTTTCTCCTTTTCTCCTTGGCTTGCATGTGTACTGTTGCAGGACCACGCTATGGAAATTAATGGCCGAATGGCCTACAGCGATCTGTCTGGCAGGTCTTCCCTGCCACTGGGTGGTACTGTGACCTCCAATGGGACACTGCCAGGCTATCTCAACAAGCAAGATGTCATCCACCCACATAGTGTTAGAAGGTCCATGTCAGCTCATTCGATGGCATCGGAGACCTCTCCGGTGTGGAGTGACTCGAGGGCTGATCTTTATATCAATGATGACGGCAATTCCAACAATCAGTATAGCTCTACTAAAAAAGGGCTATATAATGACCCCATCGGGCTTTACTCAACAGAGACACTAAACGAAATGTCTGAGGTGCATAACTTGACTCTCAAAGGAAGGTCTTCTGACGGTGGCCTCCGTGGAGGGTAGGTAACATCAGATTATGGTACCAATCAAGAAGAGCCCATACTATAAACATGAAGATCAGTGATAAACTGGTCCAATTGTATATGAATGTAGCCATGGTTTATCAAGCCAACGAACTACCAAAAATGATAAAAGAACTACCTTGTTTGGTGGAAACTCCATAGTTCTACCTCAGGTAATGGTGTCCAATAGGTTCTATCCCTTGAGATGTGCTACTAAGACCGTAGCCTTCGGCGGGTTGTTCCTTACTTCCCAAAATATATTCTACATTTTTAATTGAAAATTCAATTTGGTAAATCAAATATTTGGGGTTTTTTTCCAAAATAATCTGGGCCTTGCTCCTAATGTTCCTAAGTGCTTAATGAATTTGGCTTGGCTTTCTCATGGTTTACATACTGACCAATATGTGAGTTTCCATGGATAACTCTTGGTGCTTAGGTATATATATGTTGATGGATTGTTTTCCCCTTCTCCTGGCATGAGCCGAACAGCGCGTTGATCTGAGCTCAGCTGCTCTTTCTGACCTTTTCGCACAAGCCAGCGTCCTGCGCATCACCGTGTGAAGAGCTTGGCGCATTGCTCAGTCATAACGTTAGCCGGTATTTGTAACAGCGCGGCTTCACTAAATGTCAAAATGCCATGGATCCATCGCCTCGAGAAGGTCATGGAGATGTACGGACAGGTAGGAGTCAGATTTATCAAAAAATAGGGATCTACTACAGTTACAGTTAAATAAAATCTAAAAAGTAAGAAGTAGAGGCAGAACATGTAAAAAAATAGAAATATAATTATATATGAAAACAAAACATACAAACCCCTTTTTTAATTTTATTGCATTTTATACTACTATTATTTATTATTATTGTTATATTTCTATAGATATAAAGTGCTCTCCCCTAGGTTTTGCTGTTTCTGTTTGTCTTTAGAAACATTTGCCTGTTATCCAGTACAAGAAGTGTGCTATATAGTGGTTGCTATATATCATTTTACATAAAAATTATATATAATTAAAAAATTTAAAGTATAAATAAATAATTACTATAATATTTTATATTATTTATTCTATTTATTGAATTTTATTTATAATTTTGTTTAAAGACTTGATAATCCACTTAATTTTTTAAATATTATAAGTGATTTTTAACATAATTTAAGTCAGACAACTAAAAAATTATTTAATTGATTATAATTATGTTTATAATTACAACTCATCAAGAAGGCGTGCACTCCTGAGGTCTTTTAGCTATATGCTTTTTTATTGTGGTAGTATAAAAATCGACGTTTCAGTCCCACAGAGGACTTTTTTCAATGTTTATAATTATATATATAAAAACCAAGGGGAATGTTGTGCCTGCTTTTCTTGAAAATAACCTGCCCGTTATGCTTAGTACAGAAAGAGTGCTGCCTTCCTGGTTGCTACATATAATTATACATAATAAACATCTTCCCCCCTCCCCCTTTTTTATTTTTTCCATGTATAGGATGTTCTGTTCTACTTTGCCACTGTTGTACTGAAATTTGTATGTGAAGTTCAAAAATAAAGAATTTAAAAAAATAATAATAATTATACATAATATTATAATAATAATTTAATTATAAAAAAGTAAGTAAAATTAAAAACATATTTATTTATAATTAAAATATTATAATTATTTATTATAATAGTATAATATTTTTATTTAATTTATTTAATTTATTGAATTTTAAATCTCCAATTAAGATTTACAGACTTCATAATCCACTTTTTTGAAACATTATAAGACATTATTAACATAATTTGAAATCAAACACCTAAAAAGGTGCAAGGTTGCCTTTTACAATGCAATCTCAACATTTCTTTTGTCAAAGAAAAATGGACATGTAGTAACTGGAAGTACAAATCCATATATTATGATGTAGCTACATGCCTTTTCTTTACATATTTTTAAACCCTCCCCTTTTTTCTTTTGCTATGATGTGAGTTCCATGTTTAGGATGTTCTACTTTGCCATTGTTGAACTGAAATTTGTATGTGAAATTCAAAAATAAAGAATATAAAAAAATATTAATAATAATTATACATATATAATTATACATAATATTAAAAAGATTAATAATAATTATAAATAATTTTTAAACATATTATTAATAATTATACATAATATTATAATAATTTAATTATAAAAGTCAGTATAATTAAAACCATATTTATTTATAATTAAAATATTATAATTAATTATTATAATAGTATAATATTTTTTATTTTATTTATTTAATTTATTGAATTTTAAATCTACAATTAAGATTTACAGACTTCATAATCCACTTTTTTGAAACATAAGTCATTATTAACACAATTTGAAGTCAAACACCTAGAAAGGTGCAAGGTTGCCTATCACGATGCAATCTCAACATTTCTTTTGTAAAAGAAAAAAGGACATGTAGTAACTGGAAGTACAAATCCATATGTTATGATATAGCTACATGCCTTTTCTTTACATATTTTTAAACCCTCCCCTTTTTTATTTTTTTATTTTGCTATGATGTGAGTTCCATGTTTAGGATGTTCTACTTTGCCATTGTTGTACTGAAATTTGTATGTGAAATTCAAAAATGAAGAATATTAAAAAATATTAATAATAATTATACATATATAATTATACATAATATTAAAAAGATTAATAATAATTATAAATAATTTTTAAAAATATTAATAATAATTATACATAATATTATAATAATTTAATTATAAAAAGTCCGTAAAATTAAAAACATATTTATTAATAATTAATATATTATAATTAATTATTATAATAGTATAATAAGTTTTATTTTATTTAATTTATTGAATTTTAAATCTACAATTAGGATTTACAGACTTCATAATCCACTTTTTTGAAACGTTATAAGTCATTATTAACACAATTTGAAGTCAAACACCTAGAAAGGTGCAAGGTTGCCTTTTACGATGCAATCTCAACATTTTTTTGTCAAAGAAAAATGGACATGTAGGAACTGGAAGTACAAATCCATATGTTATGATGTAGCTACATGCCTTAACTTTACGTATTTTTAAACCCTCGATTACTAATAACATTGGGTTGACAACACGGTCTGAAAGGTTACGGTTTGCTCAGTTTATTGACGCTAGAGGCTGCTCGATACAGACCTGCCGTCACTAAATGAGAACAGACACGGCCCCTATTTTGGCCGAGGGCTGAATGAAATTCAATTGGCCCATTTTTCATAACAAAATATCGTCTGCTTTCTGGCAATATATTTCTCAAAATATCAGCTGATTCAATGGAAAAAATTCATCCAGACCCAAAATTTTAGACCTGATTTCAGCTATCAGACTGATTTAAAATGAGCCTCCAGCTCGTAATGGGGGCCTGCAAATGCTAAAATGCGTCACAAGGCATTAAGCATCAGTAGCTCTCTGTTATCATCTCTATTGTGAGTGTGCTGCTATATTAGCAAGTCATGTCACAATATTAAGGAGAAAATAAGTGATAATGACAGCGGCTCTGAAAGCCACCATATCCATAGGATGCCATGGAGACTTTCGTTGACCACCATGAAATCACATGTAAACAATCTCACAAGATCGTGCAGGGTCAGCAAAAGGACAGTTTTCTTAGCAATTGGAATTGCCCATCGTTCTTTGGCTGCCTCTCCATTAGCGCTTCTTATACAAAGTATAAATTGTATTGGAAGTGTCAACGTACAGTAGACATCGGTAACCATCAAGCCTCAGGAGTTGAGGTTTGGCTGGAAAAGGATGGGAATCCTTAGCATTGACAAATGACCTGCTGTACTTATGACTTACTCTTTAATGATAACAGCTCGTCTGCAATGAGACCTCTGCCGTCATTATATAAGGACAGACCCTCCGACGTTAGATAAGACCAGACCTGCCGTCGTTATATAAGGAGTGGACAGACCTTTTGTCTTTATTTAAGGACAGACCTTCCATCATTATATAAGGACAGACCTGCTGTCATTAAACAAGTACAGAACCAATGTCATTATAAAAGGATAGATGTGGTACCATGACGTGAGGACAGCAGTTAAGAATTTAAGTTCTCAGTTAAGAATTTCCTCTTGAAAGACCAGAAGATGATGACATCACACTACATCATTCCTCTTTAAGAGCTTTAGCTTGATTAAAGTTCACTTCTACCTGATCAGGATCCAGAATACCTTAATCTACCCAAGGCAAGGAAGTAAGACCCTGAAATGTTTGAGCTGCAACAGCAGGAAACGTACTACGCTCGGGCCACTGTATCCACAGGTGGTGGGTTCAAAGTCCACCAGTGGATGCTTGAAACCGCGGATAGTGGCGACCGATATTGACTTGTAGATCAGGCACCATAAGACATTAACGACAATAACTAATAACACAGTAAACAATTATAACAATAAATTTGATGTGAACACAAGCACTGTGTTACCTTGACCATCGATCCGATAACCAAGACTAATGGCTTGGTTTTCTGGATTGCGGTCAACCATGGTTGAGCAAAACTGAGAAACAGTGGATGCGTGGGTATCTTGCATTCTATTATTCTATAGTACATATTAAGTTCATGAGATCTTATCTACCGAAATCTGGTTTAATGAAAAACCACTAAATATTGAGCATGGACAAAATATAGGAGTGTGTACATAGCAGATCTTCAGCACCCATTCGGACAGGAGCGTCTCTCAGTGCTAGCTGTGCGTTTTAAGCTGTGCTGCCTTCAGCATCTAGGGTCTAGGAATTCCAGCAGATGAAATGTCCATCTAGGATTCCACGGAGGAATATCTGCATCCACTTAACCGTTTGATGCCCAGACATCATAACCACGTTAACACGACATGTATTAAACCGGAGGGAAACTTGACCAAACGTCTGGAGTATATTGAATCTCCATGGCAAATGTTTTTAGTGGTTGGGGAGGAAACTAACGCATTACCACATTCCTTTTTTCTAACTTCTCAATGAGGTGATAAATCTAATTCTTCTTTAAATGATTACCCCGCTTCCCCCCCCGTCCCCTCCACCCTCTCTCTGTTCTACCTTAAACATGTCACATGACGTGTATGGATGAAGTTCAGAGGATTAAAACAGACACGGCTCCATTTTTTTTAACCAAATGATACTGTTACACTGCGTTTGACTGTAAGCGGATGCTCAGCTGTTGAACACATACCAAAAATGGCTATATAGCTATCTGCTTACAGGCTCCAGCATGCTCCCAATATATCTCACCACTAGATACACTGGGAGGGGGATATTTTAGAAGCTTACAGAAATGGCAGAATAGTTTTAATGCTTATCAAGGGTTTAAATGAGCTTTTCTTATAAAAAAATTAAGAAATCACATAGAAAGCCCAAATAATTCAGTACATTAAGTTGATATTGATATACAGTCTGGCACATTGTAGCAATCCAGGCTGCATGATAAAAAAAACCATCATAGGGACACAGCATCAGAAACAAAAGTCTCTTTTCAACGTCAGGTGCCGTGCATATTGTGGATCCATCGGCCTCCACAACCTAACTTGACGTCCCTGGTGGCCCAGGAGAGAGATGGGATGTTTATTCCCTGGTTCAACACAATACCCCCATATTTAAATATAAATGACCACCATACTTAAATATAAATTACCATGCTAGCAGACTTGATTCGTGACAGTCGATTTTTCCCGGTAAAACCTTTTTCCTAAAGATCAAAACTTGTAACCATATCTCAATTTATTCTGGATTGCCAGACTATAGCTTTTCGGTGAGGATTCCGGGCTTCACAGTCTTGTTTAATGGTTTTTGGTCAAAGTCAATAAAGTCTACCCTTGTAGTATGAGTTAATAGGCTCTCTGAGTACTCTACAAATGACATAATCGCCTTATCTTTTGGGTTATTGACATCGGCCTGGTATGCCCAGAGCAGAGGAGGACACGGGGCTCCAATCACCAAGAAGAGAGAGGCTGTAGGACACATGTGGCTCACCAGACCCTTAAATGTGGCCTGTCTTATATAGTAATAGTGCAGAATGGTAACCTCATTGAGAAACTGAGCCAACGCTCTGTCAAACTGATTGACATGCGGTTTCCCAAGCAGTCATCAGAAGTCCTCCCAGATTGTCTTCTCCATAAACAATTCTCCAAACCTCCATTCCTTGTACTGCCCCACAGACCTGCAGACCTACACTAAATATAAGGTACGAATTAGGAATCCTAGCTGTTCGCCCTGTAGGTATACAGAACATCTGAACCCTAGCAGCATGGAGATGTACTCAACAGGGAAAGATTAGCTGTAGTTCATAAATTCTGGTGCCATACAGACAGTGACAACCATTGTCAAACATATTCTGATCAGAAGAAAATACTGACACAGAGTATACATGATGCAACTTGGGCAAAGTCCTAGTAGACAAAGAAGTCCCTGTTAACTAAACTCGGATAAACCTTTTTATGTCACTTCAGTAGAAAGTCAACCCATATCTGCTGCAATATGAACTGCCGGAAAAAATAAATATAGAGAGTGACCAAAAATCCTACATATATTGTCGTGACCTGATTTCGTCCTGGGTGTTAAATAGTAAGTTGGCTGCCAACATGGAAGCCATCTCTTGATGAGCACAGGAACTAAAGGTTGGCTGTGGACCATCGTTCCTCGTGCCATCAATGGCAGGGGAATAATGGAGAAAAAGTAAGTGGTGTCTCAACACCTCAAATTAAAATGGAGAGATTCACGAATGGTACCACATGTTTATACCTTGCAGTGGTCACCTATTCAAAAACATCTAGTGCAGCATGGAGTAGACAGTCAGCATTTCTAGTGTCAGAGGACAACTCTTGGTACACAATATTAAAAACCCTTATTACTGCCTGTTTTTGTTGATGACAGAAAAGGCAGTGGAAATGAATGAAACTGGTCCATACCAAGTGTTGTAGTCACCAGAAGATGATGAACGAGTAGTGCAAGTTGATGAGACCCAATCCCAAACCCTGATTCCTCACTCTTAATTACTATTATTATCATCATCATTTATATAGCACCAACAGTTTCCGCACCGGTTTACAATAACCAAAGGGAACAAGATACAGATATACAGACATAGGATGGGAACAAGATGTGTAGAGGGCCGTGCCCATAGGAGCTTCCAGTCTAGAGGGATTGGGGTTGAGGAAGACCAGGGGAGTTTCACTGGATGTCAGGATCATTAGTGCCTTCTTAATAGAGCAGTAAGATGTGTTGAATGTTTTATCTAGTTATTTCTATGTAGTTTAAACAGTTTTCCAAGTGGCAGGTCCATTCCAGTAACAGGCCCTTAATGTTAAACATCTAAGTTGGAAGTATCATCAATATAAATCCTTAGCAAACGGCCATGTTTCTACGTATGAAATCAGATATTTCCTAGCTGTAGCTGACCACAGCTGTCTTGGATACCATGGAATTCACAGCAAATGGTGATGGAGACAACGTTCGATAACAGCTATTTGGTTGACCCAAGATGTTTTTGCAGAATTCAGTGCAAAGCCGCCTCAGCACAATCCTGGCAATATCGTAGATCTGTCTATAGGTTGACCACCACCTATCAGGAATGCGTGAAAACTCCAAGCATTATGCTCTTTCCCGAGCACAGAAAAGAAAAATCCCTTACTAATTCCTAAAAATAGTTAAAATAGAACACTCCGTGCTTTGACAGCCAAAGAGTTTCTTTTTGAAAATAAACATGGTTCCACCGACACGGCACATTGGATGACCTTTACAACCCAGCGCAGCACATAACAATAACACATAATTTAAACCATTGAAAGTGACAGAAACGAGCATCGTGTAAAACCTTTTGTTCTACTTTACGGTTGAAGGAATTAATTTGAAAAATTCAAAAAATTATACCCTAGAAAAGTTAGATCACAAATGCCAGGTGGGAACATGAAGTAGACGGGAAAGAGGATTTAAATAGAACAAGGCAAGGGGCTCCTAGATGGGAACATCACATACAGAGCCCTTTAGAGGGAGCGTTATTTCAGCAGAGATTGTGCAGGGTCAGCCAGCAGACATGGAACCTCTGTAAATCTTACCGGATAAAGTGTAATCCTCACATTTTCTGTCTGTTACTCACATTGGTATTTTTGCTATACAGTTGTTTTCGGATTCTATTTGTAGCTTAGTAGCAAGAGCTCTGTGAGCTTTGGTTAATGCGTCGTGCCCTTCAAATGCCACGATCACTGCCCTCATTTGTTTTATTGAACCTAGGTGGCACTAGGCACGAATACGGAGAACTTGTGTGCACCTGGCTAAAAATACACATTGATGTCATTACTTAGTGTGCCAATACAATTGGGAGCTGCACACGCCTAAAAAAAGAAAGAATCGTAAGATGACCAGGTTGACATAGGCTGGGAGCAACCCCACGTCTTAGCGAACACCAAGGCAAAAGTAGACCAAGCACAACAGTCCACTTAAGGTTTGAAAAGGCTAATTGACAGCTGAAAGGTTGTTATGTTTCGTAGTGGAACCTTGATGTCCCCAGTCCACTTTAGGTTTTGAATAGCATGCTATAGCATCTATGTGGCATGAGCATTGGTTTGAAAATCGAGATTCCATTTAAGTTTGGGTGATTATCCAAAACATGAAGCAACAAATGGACACCTCAACACCTGAAATTGAATCACATGGGACTTATTTTTATTTGTGTGATTTGCTTTGCTTTGTGTCGGTGCACCCACAAGTACAATTTGCTGGTGCATGCATTACATTTAAATCTCGATGCCCACATGTTTGCCCCAACCATGGGTAGCATAAGAGGGGTTAATTCATAGTAGTTGAGTTGTTTGACTAGCTCTGCTTCAATCCATCAACCGCTGGGCACTGGTGGAAGACTTAATGGACACTTATCCCTGTATATTTGTGATCCATGAACTGGTGGGCTGTGTGGAATGGAAGTGATTGTGAAGTTGTCTGTGTAGTCTAACAGTATGGCTATGTGGAATGGGAGGGAGGTTGAGTGGGATGGTGTCTATGTGTGGTTGTGACCAAGTGTGAGTGGCAGATTTAGATAGGATTGTGTGGCTGTACAGCATGTGGATGAGTGTGCTCTCCCTTACCTCTTGATACTTTATCGCATAGCAAGGAGCATCTGTCCTCTGGTTCGGTGCACCCTGGGTTTATGGAACAAGTTCTAGTATGTCCCCCTCCTATTGAGGCCACAACCATACTGATATTGTGTCCACCATACTTGAGTCCCTAAAGACGTCATCTGAGCTTCCTTATTGAATCTTTGTCCATGCACTGATCAACACTCAATGCCAACGCCTTGACAAATAAGCAAAACTGAAATGGAATTTGTCTTCACCATTAAATGATGATAATCTAAATCATTCAAACTTGAATCACATGGTCACGCTGGAGGATTCCAACCTCTATTGTCCAAATGATCTCAAACCTATGGATCACCTGAACTATCCAATTGATATGAAATATGTTCCAACATGGATTATCTTAACCCCCTGGAACATATTTCATCATTGATCAACTGAATGATTTTGGAGACCTGGTATGTCTCCCAACGTGGAATGGCCAACATCTTCCATATAAATATTAAAGTCTTATCAAACATAGATTATTCCATCATGGAGTTTATGATCTGGAATTGTTTCCAACCTCGATCACCTGACTAATTTGGGTGATCAGGAATGTCTTCCAACATTGAATGACCAACATCTTATGATATCAGGGTCTGCACAGATTCTAGTGAAAATAACTAAGTGATTTTCTCCTGTTGCATGTTTTTTAATGATAATACCAGCTATCATTTTAAATTATAGGTTGTCACCAACAAACATCCTGTAAGTGGCATTATCATTGTAAACACTTTGTTTTCTCTCTACAGGTTATAGCCAACACCAGCGCCAAGTTAGTATATTATGGTGTGCTTGTCATGCCTTTGTGTTGGTTTGACGCGTTTCGCGACCAGCATGTATTTGTGCGTAATTCATTATTTCCAGAGATATATTTAAGATAGGAAGTAGCTGCTTGCTTGTATTTATGTATGAACCTCATATTACTAATCGATTTTAATTTTGTTTTGAATCATTAGTGTATATTTTAGACTAATCACCTTAACTAATAGAAAGAGACCATCAAATGTGCTCCGACAAAGTCCAAGAAGAATAAGGATTCAGAATCTAAATACATGTAGAATCCCTTCCTCATCAAGGTGATACCTCTTTTTTTTAATTCTCTGCCAACAGAGTTTGTTCTGTTTGATGCAGTAGATGTTTTAATAGATTTTTTGGACCTTTCTGGAAAAAAAACATATGTTATAGTGCAAGGAGGTTAACAGCTGGTGGATCCTATGAGAAATAGTCATTGCGTACTCAGGAAACAAATGGGGAAATCCCTTTACATTCACAATGCTGACTTTGTTCCACATTTCTACAATGCACACCTTTCTGTTTCCTTTTACGCCATAAACCAGGCAATAATAGGTTATATAAAACTAAACACAATAAATCCAGTACTTTATATTTAAAATCAAATAATTTTTTTCACTTTTTTCACCTATTTGAAAATTTAATTATAAGTTAATTAGTGCAAACAATGCATAACCTCATTAAAATTATGTGCGTTATGCTTTTTAAAAATTAAAATAGGCTTCATTATTTAGAATTAAAATATACATTTTATTTATCAATATAAGTTTAAATTAAATTATATTATTTTGGGAACATCCATCATACAATCTGTTTAGTTTCTCTAATCCTCCTCTACTTTATCCCTGTTCGGTCCGCAGCACTGTCTAATGTTCAGTCATATTTCCAAACATGACCGTAAAGAGTGTATGGAAACTTTTATTATGAGTTTAAATATTTGGGATTGTAGAGATGTCACGTCCACACGGCTGAGGGAGCTAAGGAAGGGATCATTTTTAAGCTTCCCATTTACCTTGTGTGGGTATTTCATTGCAGGAATACCCAGCCGGTTATAAAGCAAACAGATTAAAGTTGGTACGTTAAACAAAACGATAAATAAAAATGTAAAACAATTAAGATGCTATGATTGAAAATAACGAAGATTAAAACTAAACACAGCTCATCCTTTATTAATGTGCAGGACGATTTATTCTGCCTTGGCCAAATATTATGTTTCCATTTTAATATATTACCTAGTATATTACATTTTTTAAAGATTTTGGGTATATATTCACCGTCCCACACAGTCATTCTCATATCGCACTCTTTTTCCTTCCTCGTTAAAGACATATTGCTTTTGTCAGCTCATTGGTCGATTTTCAACACGTCCATCCGAAAAGGGAAACTATCAGGTCTATTCAAAGAAAGGGGAAACTCAGGAGAATGACTGGAGAAGTG
Source organism: Leptobrachium leishanense (assembly GCA_009667805.1). Taxonomy (NCBI): domain Eukaryota; kingdom Metazoa; phylum Chordata; class Amphibia; order Anura; family Megophryidae; genus Leptobrachium; species Leptobrachium leishanense. Next base: position 156,111,052 of record CM019068.1, read on the forward strand.
AAAAATCGAGGTCAAAATAGCCAAACCAGAAAAATTCTCCCATTTATCTCACTTTCCACCTTGGCTATTTGGTCTAGATTGTTCTCTTCTCCTGCCAGTTCTCCTGGTTTTCACCTTTTTCTGAATAACCCTGTATATCTCTTTCACTCTCCCTCTTCCTGGAAACCATTTTGTTTTCAGCCCATTGGGTGGCTATCAACTCATATAGTGAAAGGGACACAATATCTCACCCGTTCTTCCATCTCATGAAAGCCACATTGTTTTCTCAGCACACTGATTGTCTAGTTAACCCGTTTAGCCATCGTATCTCACCAACTCTTCTTGGAAGCCATTTTAGATTTCAGCGCATTGTTTGGTTATCAACTTATCTAGTAAAAGGGATACATCATATCACCCATTCTTCCTACCCATGAAAGCCATGTTGTTTTCCCATCCCATGAATTGTTAATTGAATGCTTACAGGAACCATAGCCCACCCACTCTTCCTCCCCTTGGAAACAATTTTGTATCAACACATCTAGGAAAAGGGATTTAATATCTCTCCCACATCCTTCTCATGAAATCCATGTTGTTTTCTCAGCCCATGTATTGTCTATTTAACTCATCTAGCCACCGTACCTACCCACTCTTCCTCTTTTTGGAAGCCATTTTGTTTTTGAGCTCACTGGTTCGCTATCAACACATCTAGGAAAAGGGATACAATATCTCACTCGTTCTTCCTTTTTATGAAGGCCATATTGTTTCCAAAGTCTATTTATTGTCTATTTAACACATCTTACCACCATATCTCACCCATTCTTTCTCCTCTTGGAAGCCAGTTTCTTTTTCAGCTGATTGGTTGGCTATCAACACATTTAGGAAAAGGGACACAATATTTCACCCTCTTTCCCCACTCATGGAAGTCATATTGTTCTTTCACCTTATTGGTTGAATGTCGGCTATATCTGCAATGGAACACCGTACCTCACTCATTCTTCCCAACATGTGGAGGACATTTTATTTCTTATCTCATTGGTTGATTTTCAACTGACTGAGCCAAAGGAACAACACGCACTCTATTCCCCTTTCATGGAAGCCATCGATTTTGTCAGCCCATTGGTGTGTTTTAAACTCAGGTAGTAAAAAAGGGACACTGAGGTCTAAAATGTTTGTGTGTTTGATGAAACAGTGTTGCTATATAAGAATTTTAACTCCGTCTATACATTGGGCTTGCCAGTTGTTACTATTTGGCTATTCAGGTTTTATTTATAGATTTGATGTTTTAAAGGGTAATTGCCATGTAAGATACACAACGCGTCACTAGCCAACTGCATACTTTTAATGATATTCCAATTATAATGACTAGTTTCTAATCTAATCTTTACTGGTCACCATTGGCATAGAGGTCATAAAGTAAAGATTACACGTCTGACGTCCACAGCTAACTGTGTGACATTGTCGTATCAGCTGTCCCATCTGTTATTACCGACAATTTGGGAGAATGAGCATTGTATTCTTAGGTAAGTATAGCTTCTAATGTAGGTATTGCTGGATTTTTCACTAGTACAATGTGTGAATTGAATGTGCACCTACTGAAGGGTGAACTTCCCATTGCAAAAAATTTATATACTCACAATAAACTCTTCTGGTCTTCCATCCAGGTACTGGCCCACCCTATCTTGAGGTTGGGTAAATTTAAAACCATAAAATCTTACAATAAATTGTATCTTTTATATGTTTGTCTTCTTAAATATATGTTTTTCATAGTTATTGACACGAGGATGACATAAGTGTAAAGAAACAAAAGGGTTTGCATTGGTTTTTGTAAAAAGTAAAGAGAATAGAAGAATCCAACACCCCTAAAGTGGTTCAATCAGACAAGTTGTGGCAACACTTTGACCATGTCATTGACCCTTCTAAGTCCAATTGGACTTGACAAAGGCCACGGATGGAACATTGCCACAACTTGCAACCCAAAACTTGCTCGATTTAACTACTTTAGGAGTGTTGGATAATTCTACTCTTTATAAGTCTATGGTGTTAGCCAACATAGGATCAGCATTAGCGCCTTTCACCAGTGCAGTATTACTATATTCTTTCAAGACACCAGAGACTCCTGCTATCTTTCCTTGGTAAAATGTGGCTGAGGGTTGTAGCTCTAGAGGAGGAGGCTGCAGTGTTTCCAATACTGTAATGATCAAGGTCAAGGTTAATTATGTTATCGCTCATTCAAAATTTTCAGGGAATACACACTCAGGGATTAAAGACAAACACCGTGTTGGAGTAATGTGCATCTCATGATTTCTGTTTGAAGTCTGTACCCATGAACACCCTCAGGAATGAAAAGAATACATGGTGCATGTGTTTTATGGGTGTGATCACAGCACGTACTAACCCTAACACTAATCGGAAATACCTTAACATAGAAGGTTGTGGTTTTTAAAAGCCAATGACGATTCGCATCCGTTAAACCATTACTGTCACTTTTTACGACATTATTCACTATTTTTCTTTCTTTCCCTCTCACCATCACGCATGTGCCTTGTACGGCCACCACCCCCATCACACCTTCACGTCAGTTCTGAGTTTGTGGAACGTTTCAATCCCAATGTCCTGAAAGATTCTGCACTCTCCACCCACAAGCCCATCGAGGTGAAAGGTCCTGGGGGAAAAGCCACCATAATTCACGCCCAGTATAACACTCCAATCAGCATGTACTCTCAGGATGCAATCATGGATGCCATTGCTGGCCAAGCCCAGGCCAGAGGCAGCGACATGTCTGGGTAAGACGTCCATAACTCTCTTCTGCATGATGTATGATTAGCCGTTCTATGAAGGTATCTGCTTGTAGCCCGCAACATTCCTTGGCATATGCCAAGATGTGGTCCATAGCATCACGCCATGGCTGTTACTCACTACAATACAATGGGGAATCGCCAGAGTAATTTTTATATGTACAACTGGATACGTTTTCCATATAACTGCTACTTAGTAAATTGTCTGCATAATTGCAAACATTGAAAGTCAAGCAAAACTGACTTATTTCCAGTGACTTGATGTACACCGACAAACTTGATGTATCCAGGTATGGAAAAAACAAGACGAATCTATTTAATCATTTTTCTAATATTTATAATATATTTTATAATGTAAGCACGTAGTTTAGCATCATTAAATTACTCCAAATGCAAGATTAATATCAATAAATTGTAATACGCACATGAGTCAAGTGAGGATGTTCCCAAAATGAAGAACAAATATCACAACCTGCTCCAAGAGAATCATATTTCCATAAGTAACTAGAATCCTCAGTGTATAACACTAATTGTAGATGTTTTCGAGACCTTGTAAACAGGGATTTCCATTATAGAGATATATTGATGTTCTAGAGTTACATTGTTAATCAAAGTAACCATGTGATGACATCATAGTTCCTACTGGTTCCACTGTTGAACAGTCATAGACTGGTGATTGAAAAACTCTGACATTCACAGGCTGGGCTGCTATTAGAAATTGTGGGGCCCCTTACTGACCCTCGAGTCAGGTCCCCATTCGCTCAGATGCCCATTTCAGCAAACTAATTAAGAACAAAACATTTTCCCCCTCTTCTGCTTAATTTATTTTACAGTTAGTGGGTTAAATCCTTGATGTTCCTCAAAGGTTTAAAAAGTGTTCCCTTGTGGTATTGCATTTGGTCTGCACCTCTACCTGGTGCAGACAATACTAATTGCTCGCTCAGTAATGAGTCAGAGTGCTCTAACCATACCCCGGTGCCACGGACCACCAGGAAGTTTCCCGGTATCCTGGTGGGCAAGTTCTAGGTGGCATGGGTGGGTCATTAGGTTTGTCACTTAGACAAGGTGCATGGGATCTGGCATGAAGCAGGGCCTCTGAATTTTCACGATCACTGGTTCCTAATGCATTATAGGAGGGCAGTTGGGTACCTACTTGAGTAGAACCTTCTACTTTCTCTAATGCTATTATACCCGATGGGTCAATAAGGAAGGGAGATGAGGTTTACGGACAATAGAATCACAAACCAGAAGCCAACCTTTACACTTTCAAAAGAAATTGTAGTACAGGTAGAACATTCCAAGAAAGTGCAAACTATTCCAAAAAGACAGTAAAAACAGTATTTTACACAACTGTTTGTATCCCTTACACGACAATAGGTCAAAATCATTGTTCACAGTGTACTTTGAGTTTCCAGAGAATTAGCTCCTTTGATGTATGATATTTTTTTTACGACTTTTCTGTGTTATTGTATTATGGGAACCAATATCCATAATTTTTATAAGATTAATTAAAGAAAAAATGATATAGTGTTCTATAATGTGTATATAATTAAATTCATCCATGGTGTTATAACTTGGACCTTTAGATACATTATTTGTGGATATCGTATGTTCTAAAACTACCTTAGGCTCTACAACTGATACAATAAGTGGGCCACATCTACTTCTGAATTGGTCTTGACTGTTCTCTCCTTTTGTAGCAGTACTTTAATATCTCCAGATAATATCCTTTATGTAATGTAGTGTACATTTGTTTATGTGAGATATTAAGTATCTAATGAATAATGCAAATATAGACGTAAAACATTAAAGTATTGGGTAACGCGGAACTGAGTTAATAATTATGGCCAGAATGGTCAAACAGGACATATTGCAGATATGCTATGGATAGTAATAGATCATTAAACGGAATCCACTCAGTAATGTCATATTAGCGATGTGCTCATAAAACATTAACACTCTCCCCTGCCACGCAAAGGTCCGTGTGCTGAATCTAAGTACAGTCTCCGTGTGATACTGATACCCTGCAAACAAGCTGAAAATGCAAGAATCATGTAATGTGATAGTGCAAATGCCATGGGAATAGTTTAAAAAAATTAAATAAAGTTCACTGACTGCAGTGTCAGGAATAGACGAATATAGGCTCAGGGCAGGCATTAGAACATTAGAGCACTCATTGGGAGGTGAAAGAACACACTTGGGGACACTCAGATATTCAAATAACAGCACAATCTTTGTACTTTGTCCGATGCATGGAATGTCCTCATAGAGTGGTACACAGCACTGCCATGACTGCTCAATGTGGTCTGTCGTCTTCACTGTTTTGTGACAGTATAGTTTGTGTCCACAAGCAAATTGTCTACACTTGTAGTGTCCATGCTTGGCGAATGTCATATAGTTTCGGAGGCTGTCGCATTTCGCATTATTTAGACCAAAAGACCCATCTTTCTTCCAGTATAACTCAGCATGGAAGGGTGATACATGAAAATCCTCATGAAGAAATATTTTTCCAATAAAATAGTTAAGTTAGTAATTTTAAAAAGTCCATGTAGGAGCCATTTCTACTAGAGGTAAAGTTGTAAAAATGGAACATTTTGGGTAGTTTACCAGAAAATAATATACTGATGTGGATACCATGTGTAGGAGGTAGATGTCATGCAGCACCATACATAAACTAATCATCCTGGGTAAGAATATTTGAGTACATGTGTACATGGCACATGGCGTTTTTGATATTTACTGACAATGAAAACAATGTAGGTAGAGCGCCATTGAGTTAATGATGTATTACATGATGCCATACAGAGTTTTATACACCTGAATGTCATTAGGCATCGATGTATTCTGGAAGGGTGGGAAAACAGCTCTTAGGTCATACATCCTAATGAGCTTTGCCCCATGTCATTGTCCATCGCGGCCAATAACTTCATTTGCTTAGTTACATGCTTTATTAATCATGGCTAATCTAAGACATTTGCTGAAATTCTCTGATTTTTTTCCTCAACTGACCATATTCTTCTCTCTTTCTCCTCCCTCTTCTCTATATCCATTCTCTCCTGTATCCATTAACGTATTTCTCATACTAACTTCACTCTCTTGCGCCCATCCCATCTGCATAATGATGGCTACCAAACCTCAATGCACTTTCATATCACTCACAGTGCCCCAGAGTCTCAACTGGCGTAAGTAGATACATTTTTCTAACTTACATCAATGCAAGAGACAATCTAAAACTCAACTTGTTCCTCCTAGGTGCTCAGTTCATCCTTCAGGACTCATGTTCATGTGGCAAGAATCATTACATATTTTTTTTGCAGCGAAAAAGTTCCAGAGTCCAGCCATTACAAGTATTTCAAAATAATCCCATTTCTATTTTCTCTCTCCACAATACAATCACTCATCTTCACAGGTTGTGTCGCCATTTTTTATCTTTTGAAATAGACATTATTGGTAAACAGCCACAAGGATAGAGTTCTTCCTTTTTCAAACAAGTCCAATTTTCGAAGTCTCTACTTAATAAATCCAGTAATAACATATAATCTAACAGCAATCAAAACAGATGACAGAAAATTTGCGGACTGATGTCCAAAAAATCCCCCAGAAGGTTGTCCACTTTTCCACTTTGAGCTGATCGACAGCCTTCTGGGTGGAGAAAAGCCCTTCATTTTGGAAGGTGGTCTCAGCCCAACATGGGGTGGGGTGACGATACACATTTTTCCATGACCTTTTAACCCCTTAACTAATGAGATATCTCGAGCTTCAAAGGCACCATCTGGTGCCCCAATATCGAGATATCTCGATTTGCTGATCTACAGCCAAAAAAGCTAATTAAATTTGTTTGCTGCAAATGAAGTTTGTTTGCGTTTAGGCTGCAGAAGGTGCCCCCAAAGTTTTAGTCCTGTGGGCATAATACCCAAAGAGCTAAAACTGTAAAATCAGCTGATGAATCTGTGAAATATCGGGCTTTCAGCAGCAGTCAGCAGCCGATGTCGGGGGGAGAGACCTGCAGCACAAACCTCTGTAACTCAATTTGGTAGTACTGGCCAAGTAGGTTATTTACAGTAATAACTATATATTACTGTATAATTAATTAGAAATGATTTTACAAAAAAATACTGGTTTCTGACAATGGTTTCTTTGTTGGAAAAAACACTTGGTAGCGAAGGGGTTAAATTTTAATAAATGGTCATGGTGGTCAGAGTGACCCATGTAGGGCACAATTTCCAATGAGCTGATTGGAGAAATAGAATTTCTAGCAACATATCACTTCAATTTACTAATTGTCTTCCTATCTATTCTATTCTTTGATGAAGTTGTGATGAAAAAACCTTATATAATAAACCATGTCATGTCTTCGCCTATAAAATAATTGGAAAAAATTACCTCTTCACATTATTTTGTGCCGGTTCCCTGCCCAGACACTAATCATTGTATCAAACCGTTTACGCACAAGCGGGCTACTCCATGTGCTTAGTTTGTGTTGGACTGTGTTATGTCGACAGTATATTGTTGTTTGATCCCTTCATGGTCTCCCATGCTTTCTCTATTACATCACAATTACATATGATATAAAGCACATTACATGGATTATATAACATAAAAAATCATAGTATGCACATCTGTGGGCAGCCAATAAGAGTTTCAGTTTTAAGATATACCAGAATGGATAAGTTTGATAGAAATAAATAGATTATTACAGGTTAAAATATACCAATAATCAGCTTATGGACTTCCACTTCCATCAATCATCATGCATGTACTCTAGTCCACGGACCTTGATGGATCTTCAAGCACCAAGATTTACCTAAGACTGAAGACTGGTTAGTGGTAGTATTCACAAGCTCATGTCACGGTCGGTAGAGGATGCAAAAATGCTTTAATTTCTTTTTTTCTCTTCTTTTTCACTGCCATATTTTATTACAATATATATACCAAGAACCAAGAGTTATGGGTAACATCCTATCATATATTTTGTTTTTCGTTACAATCAAACATCTTTTTCACAAACAAATTTTTAAAAAAATGTTCAGTATATTTTGGCCACGGTAAGTGGACATTTTATGTTTAAGAACAAAATTGGCTATAAACACTCAAAATGCTTGCAGACCCATTGAATAAACCACAATAAGAATTACAATTTTGAAAAACACTATTGCTCATTTATCAAAGAGGTTTGATTGTATTTTGAAAATGTGTTTTGATCGTGATTTTTATATTTATACTGTTGAGGAATAAAAAAATAAGGCTTTTTGGTTTAATAATGTACTAATAATTTTTTTAATTCTCTTCACTTTTTTAAGAATGAAGCCACATTCCAAAGCCATATTAGCGTCATTATACTGTTCTAGTTTTATGATAAACATATAGATTGATAGACAGATAATTATTATGGTTCTTCAATTTATTTTTCTCAACTGCATGGTACATTTAAGCCAAACAGCCTTTCCGAGTAATAGAATATTTTCGTGATATATGTATGTATTCCAAAAAAGTTGTACCCTTTTATTAATATCCCTTGTTCTACTTTCTAGTTGTTTTGTCCAAATAATAGTAAGATTCAGGTGTTACTATTATTTTTATGGTAATAGGCATGATTTGGTATTTAGACACATAGCCTTGCTACAAAGATTATCACACAGAAAGGCGAAAATGAACATAAATAATTTAAGTTATATAATTAGTTTATAAACTAAACGTATGAATAAGGTGATCTGTTACATGATTTTACAAGCAGAAAACATACCTTCATATTTTCCTATGAAAAAAAGACTAGGTCAAACATGGTCAAACAATGACTATAACGGTAAATATTCTGGCCACAAGATTGGCCATTACAATATAGATCAGAAACTAAGAAATGTTAAGTTGTTTATTTTGTAAAGTTTATGATACACACGAGATTAAGATTCTAAAATAAGGATAGCTTATAAAATACTGTATGTGTTGTAAATATCATAGAAAACTATTAAGACAGCATTTGTAAAGGTCAAAGTGGTCACCCATGCCTTGTAAAATCACTTAGTTGTATGAGCAACGTTTTTGTTCTATACTATAATATTATACAACACACATTACTCAATATTGTGTAATCTACCGAATAGATACATATTTAACCATATGTCCAAAATACCAGACTTGCTTTTATCTTTACCTCTATCGTTGATGTCATGTAAAGCTTTGAAGCAATTAATGGGTTTGATTTTACAGCATTCTCTATGATTATTATATTAAGAGGGCTCCATCTCTAGTATAGGTATTTGAATTATTATCTTATTTTACTGATAATGGTCAGGTTTTTCTTTTTACGTATCCGCATGACACAGGTGTTTCAACCAATTTATAGCAATATCCAACTCCAATCTTTCTGCATTGCAGTAACCTTCCTGTTAAAGATCCTCTTGTAGACATTGCTTCTCCAGTATATCAGGCTGTGCTTAAAAATCAGGTCAAAAGTGAGAGTGAAATAGACGACTGGGCACGCCGTGCTGCCAATCTGCAGTCAAAGTCCTTCCGTGTTCTTGCACAGTTGACTGGCACAGAATACAGTGAGTAGACTTCTTTTTACTATATATTTATGAAGCAAAATTAATTCTTATAGGACTGTGGTGTATTTTTTAATTCTATATTTACAGAATTTTCTAGATAATTGAAAACTGTAAAAGGGCTACAAAAAAGCCCTATGACTCTATTATCTCTTTTTTTAATGTTAGAGGAAGATTTTTTGTAATTGTATTTTTTGTGCACTATATCTTTGATATTAATTTTGGATACTTCTAAACTTCAGTCTAAATTGCTTCTTTAACCTAGATTAATGGGCTGCATGTCAGATTTAAGAAATTAAATAATGTATAATGTATATGATACAGGTAGAGTCCAAAATCGGATAAAGGTAGACTTACCTGGGTCATCTCTGAATTTCCCAAAAGTGATGGGCAAAACTAAATATGTTTAAGGTTTTACAGTATTCTGTGGATTAGTCAACCCCAACACGGGTAAAAGTGATAAAAAGTGTTAAGGTCAGTCTTAGGTTTAGGCTTGGCCTGTATAAAAGTGAATTTTACTATAACCAATTGATATGGGTAATCCTAGGTTTTCAGTCAACTGTAAGCTACTCAAAACTGTAAAAAAAAACAAATTACCCAGAAGCATTTGGGTAGATTGTGGTTTTACCAGGTAAACCACAATGTTTTATTTTAAAACATCCTTTACCCAACGCCGTTGGGTAATTTCAGTTTCACCTGGGTAATCCTAGGTTTATCCTCATTTTGGACTCTACCCATAACATATTGTGATGTTGGGGAGCCCACAGAGCACTTGCATAATATCTTGGATGAAGCAAAACAGCTTTATTTCTCCCTTTTAGGGTAGCCAAAAACGGTAAACACAAAATACACGCTTATCTTGAGCGAAATCAAAGTAAAGTACAAGCCTTCAGCACCAGAAACAGAAATAATTGTGGCTCGCCGACTTGTACAAAAGTCCCAAACCTGGGGGGAATCCTTCCCCAGTAATATAAGTTCTGCAAGGCACAGCAACACAGCTCGCAGTCTCCTGTTTGCACACAGCTACAGCTGATCACTTTCACCTTAATTTCCTCACTCCTCTCTGGGAGTTGCCAACCTTTAAACCCTTCCTGGACAGGTAGGTTAACCCTGCGGTTGCCCTTAAAGGGACCACAACCCGAATAGGAATGATACATATCGCCCATCCAGTACCCAGCCTTGCTGACCTCTACAAAATATATGAAATAAGGGATGAAGCATATTGTGTATGCGACAGGACTAGTCTATGTTTTGAGGTTCACCGTTTAAATCGATACATTCAATATCAATCACTGTTAAATTCCTGGTGTGTATTTATGTACCTGTTGATTGTATGTATTCAACTGATCAGACATTCTTTAATATCAGTGAGCAAAGATGTTTTGAATTTACTTTTCATTGAAAAGCAAAACTTAGTGTTTACTCTCTTTCTTCACCAGTGCAAGACCCTGACGAAGATGCCCTGAGAAGATCAAGGTAGGCGACTAGCAGCAATCCATTATGGCCATTTCCATTGATAACCAATGCCTAAAGCTCTGAAGCCTAATTATTAAACACAAAATTAAACAAGATTTAACACCACCCTGATTTCCTATTGGGTTTTAAAAGATTTGCCGACATTCGAAAGTCCCCACAAAGTGACCAATGTCTACTGAAACCACACTGACGTTTGTAACAAGTTCAACTATATGTGATGTTGTGGCAATGCTGAAATCATATGAGCAATTTATTTGGATATAAATCTTTTCACCCTGTAGTTTAAATGCAAATAACAACTAATATATAGTACAGCTAAAATAACTAGTATATTATTATGTGTTCCATTTTACTTTTTCTTCTTTTCTGCTTTACATCCTGGAGATGGGAATTTACAGTTGTCTTTTCCAGTCTATACCCCTATGTCCGCTTTGAGAATAATGCCTGTTTTCTGGGACCTGAGCATATTAAATTGAATAGTGCTGGATATGGAAAATTCTAAAAGGAAACAGAAATCTTTAGAGATGGAACATTCTGGGGGCATGGATTTTCAGGGCAGAATATACCATGATAATGTTCCACCTTGATACCACTCACTATTCATTGGGGACATGAATGATCCCTTAAGTCTATTGGGATGCAACATTTGCTAAAATAATGGAGTCACAATTTATTGTTAGCTTTGAGCTTTGAAGTCATGGTTGCTCAGCAAACCATGGTAGACCTTTAAATAATTTCTTTTGGAAAACAGCAAAAAGTTTAGATCCTGAAATTAGGCTCCGTGAAATATGCACAAATAATAATAACAAACTTTCATTCAAGCTTGTAACTAATAACTCAACTTAACATATTTTTGCATTCATCATTGTATGCTAAGCTAAAGAACAGTTGTATGGAGAGTTCCGACAGTTTAATTGTCTGAGTGGCATAAAGTTTGTAAATGGTGGGTTCAACATTATAGTTTGTTGCCACATCCTTCAAAAAGAACAGACATATAGCTATGCAAAACAAAGAACAATGATCGCCCCAATGATTACAGAAATCCTCAATTCCAGGAAGTACTATAATGGGAACCAACTTCGATACTGACAACAATTCTTAGTGATTGAGAGTCAAATAGGAAAACACTCTCCATAATTAATGTCAAGGATGTGTAGCCTGAGTTAATTTTTCGACAAAAACTATCATTTAATATAAAAGTGAAATAGTGTCCAAAACCAAAATTCTTGTCCAGTGCATGAAAAAAATTAGCAAAAATAAAATTAAGCTATATCCACTTACCTCTCGCGGTGCCCCAAAAACTGTCTGTCTTCCCTCATGCTACATCTGGACTGGGCGTGAAGCAATATTTTGATATTATTTGTGTTTTCTTAGCTTTTATGGCCACCGTGGTGTAAATATCCAAATAAATTGCCATATTTTAAGCAGGGGAGTAAAGGTCACTTTCCCTAACCCCTTTCTTTGTTCCTCCTTTTTCTCTTTCTCTCTCTCTGTTTCTCCATGCCACAGGGAAAAGTTTGAAACGGAACGTAACAGCCCACGCTTTGCCAAATTGCGCACCTGGCATCACGGCCTTTCGGCACAAATCCTTAATGTTAAAAGTTAAACGCCCACGTGTAACACGCTATCTATTGAAAGGCAATGAAGCATACTAAACTGTACTGCATCATTTCGCATTAAAAGATTGGCCATATACATAAATATATAAATATATAAATAGATAACATAGGGATGTGTTCCTGCAGTGCTTTTATTACAGTTTTCCTGTATGTAGTTTCCGGAACCTACCATACGACGCTTTAAAAAATATAAATAACTATTAAAAAATAATGCTTGTATAGAGATTAATTACAACACGCTTTTTGTTTTGTTTAGAATTGTAGAAGTGAAAAAAAACTGTTAGAATTGAAAAAAAAATATTTTAATCGCTGTTGGAATTTCAATTTAATTTTAAATAAATAAAACTAAAACTAACCCTCGTCAGGATTGGTGTTGTCATTGTACATGCTATTGACTTGGAAACTGGTACGTAAAGATAGGCCTCATTTTTTCCCCGCCGTAGGCTTGAGTAGGCCCATGATGGATTTTGCTTTGGATGCACGTTTGTGTTTTGAGACTTGTGTAGTTACGTTCCCATGGGTACGGCCTAAAGGGAGAAGAACGGCATTGATTTTGGGCTTTGTGTTCTTGAAGATTAAAAAAAGTAATACCGAAATAAATAGCAAAATATACTACACAATAAATGTAGGTTACAAAGCAAAGTTTGAAGCTGGCTAGCTTATTATTTTGACGTTTTGCCTTCCAGAAATGTAACCATCGTACTCCTGTGCTGTTTTGATTTTTAATCTATTTTTCAATGAATTTTTTATGTTTCAAGGCTAGCATTGGTTTTTGATGATATCTGTAAATTTTGAAGTCCTTCCAATGGTTGTTGAGATTCATAATATTGAAGGATTCGCTTGTTTGAATGATTGAATGATTCCAAGTTGGCTTTCGGCTTCTGAGAAATTTCAGGTTTTATATATAGGACGTTTCCTGACTTTGCTACTATTTTAGGGTGTGTATACGCCGTGTGAAAAAAAAAAGCCAAACTATGGAAGAGAACCACCAAGCATACTCTCGTTTATACCAATTAGGTTATTAGGGTAGGAACTATTAACAAAAAGGAGCATATTTAAGAAGAAAAAGTGTTCAAACCATACGTAGATTCGAAGCCACTGGTCTTGTGTAGTATTGTAGTGTTGCTTGGTTTTGTCATATTTTACATGTTGTTGAAGATAGTATTTTGTAACGCTAAGAATTTTCTAAGTTCTGCTAGTTTTGAAGAAATAAGAATGAGCCTCAGTAGAATTAAAATTTCTTTTTCTGGAATTTTTAAATATTGTAAATGTGTGCAGTGATGAGAGAGATATCAGGGTTCTTTTCACTCCGTACAAATGAATGTATTAATACTACAGGTTTTAAAAAAGAATAAAACGATGTTAATATATGTCATGCTTAAAAACAATTAGGACGATGTCCATGTATTATAACATGCTGATAATACCAGCTTTTAATAATTCTGTTGCCTATTAGCATCAACTTAACATTTACATTGTTTATTGCTACTGCTAATACATTTTCTGTATCTATGGCAACGCATTTTATGTTTGTGAAAATAAAAAGAAATTAAAGAAAAATCAACGCTGTACTCGTTTACATTTATCAGTAGGTAATTCATAGGAAATATAATTAATAATTATGAAAAAAAGGATTCTAGAACAATTGTTTTACATGGTCTCAAACTAGGGTTCTTTTATTTTTTATTTTATGTATTATTTTTATATTCACTAAAATTATTATATTTATGGTGCCATAACTAAGAGATGCTATAGGATTAATTTAGAGTGGTAAACCATTAATTAAAACTATTATTTGAGTTGGCCAATAAAACTATTATTTGAGTTGGATGGGAAAAAAATACAGATTTTTTCGTTAAGTATTTTTTTAACAAAGTCAACAGTGCATCACCCGTGCATGGATAGTTAAAGTACAGTAACATTTTTAGAAAATCTGCTAAAATAAAATGTATTGTCCACTAAGCCGGGGTCTCAATCCTATCTACTGTAGTCTCGTTTTAGAAATCTGTGCGTTAGACAAAACACAGTTAAAAATTAATTGGACACGATTTATAATAGTGATAATAAATAATATTTTCTGAGATTTCAACTGTCAAAATAATATGGCATGGATATGACTAATGAAAAAATGTAGGGACAATGATTTTAATACCTAATGGGCAGCATTGACTTCAGATTAATATGAATCAAACACAGTATTTCAGGGTACATGGAGGCCGGCACAGGAATTGTGGATTTCTAAATGAATTCCAACTTTTACTTAAATTTTCTACATTAAATTATTATTATTTCCTTAGTGTGGAAATTGTGCTCACTGGTATGTTTAATAAGTATGTGAATCTAGCAAGAACAGCCATGATTTCAGCTCTCAACTACTGTTAATTTAGCAGATTAATAATATTTGTCAAAGACTTGCAAGTCTATTCACTAAAGGTAAAACTCAGGAGGATTGTCAGGAGAAGTAAAAATTCTAGGTCAAAATGGCCAAACCAGAAAAATTCTCCCATTTATCTCACTTTCCATATTGACTATTTGGTCTAGATCGTTCTCTTCGCCTGCCAGTTCTCCTGAGTTTCACCATTACTGAGCAGACCTGTAGGTTAAAGCTTGGTCTAGCTTTGGTCCCTGAAAAAATTTAGTCGACTAAGTTATGATGACTAGAACTATGACAAAAATCTATTGACATTTTCCTCGACTAATAAGAACTAAACAAAAACTGTAGATAGAGACTAATTCTACTTTAGTTTTAGTCGTAGTCCTTTGACTAAAATGCTACTTAGTTTTAGTCATATTTTAGTTGATTAAAAGTACGATGAAAATCTATTGACATTTGACCAAAACTATGACGAAAATCTAATGATATTTTCGTTGACTGATAAAAACTAGACGAAAATGTTAGGTAGAGACTAAATTTAAATTCTTTTTTTTCACAGTCCTTCGACTAAAATGCCATTTATGTTTCGTTAATATTTAGTCAATGACTAAAACATGACAAAAGTGTATTGACATTCAACTAAAACTATGACAACAATCTGTTGACATTTTTGTCTCCTAATGAAAATTAGACAAAAATGTTGAGGGATTAATTTTAATTTAGTTTTAGTCACAGTCCTTAGACTAAAATGCAGTTTAGCTTTAGTCATAATTTAGTCAATGACTAAAACCATTACAAAAGTGTATTGACATTCAACTAAAACTATGACAAAAATCTGTTGACATTTTCGTCTCCTAATGAAAATTAGACAAAAATGTTGAGGGATTAATTTTAATTTAGTTTTAGTCACAGTCCTTTGACTAAAATGCAGTTTAGCTTTAGTCATAATTTAGTCAATGACTAAAACTACAGTATGATGAAAATTTAATGACATTTTTGTTGACATAAAAACTAGTCAGTAATTATAGGGAGGGACAAATTTTAATTTAATTTTAGTCATAGTCCTTTGACTAAAATGCCATTTAGCTTTAGTTATATTTTAGTCACCTAAATTAACACTACTCTCTACTGTGAGCCCCCCCAATGGCAGATTGCTACCATTAAATAATTCATCCTGACTCACTGAAAATTCAAAGTGTAATTTTAATTTTCAGGTTTTCATGAGCTCTTTGCTAAGAGCTGGTTCTCAGTGAGTTCAATTTTCAGTATATTGTGTATAGGTAGGTGTCTGTGTTCTATTTTTAATGCTACGCATTTCACAACCATGTCTCCAAATTCTATTAATCAGTGAGCCCTATACTCTACTTTTTAATACAAAAATGAGTTTCCTTAGTGCTTCTGTGTGTGAACGGACTGTAGGATCGCAATCCTTGAAACAACCATGTCCATGGCATTATAGGAGACCTCAAAGAACAAACTTTGAACCCGGGGTCAAAGACCTAAAAACCAGAATCTTTCCCATCTAATAGAAATCTATAGGAAAGCTGGTGCCACCTCTCTATGTGGGTCTATGTTTTTCCAAGGTAATACCAGTTATATACTTTGCGATTAAGGGATTCTAACATTGGGCTTCCCATTCCCCTAAATAAACCACACAAATCATGGCAGGAGGATCCACCACTGATACCTTCCATATCATTATTATGACATATAGACAAATCGGCAGATTGATACATTGATGCATAATCGAATTATATTCCTTACAAAGACTTATTATAAGAAAGAGAGACATACTTATATAGATTAGAATTCAGTAAAAATTGTGACAGTGAAGATACCCCTCAAAGTTTTGTTTGTGATTTGGGGGGGTGTACTTGTCGACTGCTGACTGAGGGAAGAACATTTTGTTTCTAAGGAAATTTAGGCACTGGTAATACCACAATGGTCAATCAAGCAATATGACAGGTTATTATAAAACTTATGTCTTCCACTGTTAATGCAGTGTCATCTGCCGGGTTTAGGGCCGGAAAATGGTGGATCAGATAGCAGTATAGACATATTCAGTAGATAAAATGTAGCACGTGGGCAAAGTATGTACTCTGTCACCCACCATCCTACCTCAACCCCCAAAAGTGAACAAATAGGCGTCTCAAGCTTTTGCATCCATGAAGATGCTGCCAAGAGGCCATCAATAAGCATAAAACAAACCAAAAAATATATCGGCCTGCAAGGTAAAATTGCCTGGTTTGTTTTGATATAGGAAAATATGTTGTGGCCTGTGCTTGTATAAATTTACTAACATCCAAAGTTCTTCCCTTCTTGCTCACAATTTCCTTTCTCCACCCATTTGTACCTTTAGATAGCAATGCTAAGTAGTGGTACTGTGCATAGCATGCAATGCATGCAACTAGAGGTCAACTGCATGTGTGTGTTACACACCATGGCTATGCATTATGCCTTCCACCTTATTAATGGTTTATTATCTTATTTTTATTTCACTTATGAGAGTTTAGATGATTAAAGCCTAGCCACACAGTAGGAACAATGTGTCCTCCCTATGTTGCATCGTATGCGTTTATACCCAAGGCATGAAGACTTCCATGATCTGAGTAGCTCTCTCTTTGGATATGAGTCTCAAGATGCTAATTGTAAAACATTTACATTATGTTTTGTTTGGGGGTAGTAGAATGAATATAATCATTTATAAATAATTTTAAAGAGAGAAACCAAGTTTAGGTCTTAGGAATTCTAGAACACCAGTGAACATTATTTTGGGTTGTCATCTATCACTCAATATCACTCAACAATTTACAGAAATCTATTTATTTAGAATTGTTATTCGATCGGAATCAGATTCGGCCACTAACACTATTAAAAAAACAGACAACTCCAAAGAATAAATGTAAAATATTTGGTACAAAAAAGTTTGACACTGGTAATAACTGCATGACCAAGAATATCCGTGTTTGTGACAACGCGTTTCGAATTTATCGGCATTTGTATTGAATTATCAGTATTACTTATATTTTCAACAAGGGATTCAATCATTATATAATTCACATAAAATAAATTAGTCAAATATCTGCAGTGGGTCAGAGTATAAGGGTGAGCTTGATGATTTTATTTCAGATTTGTTGTTGTCTCGCATATTCATATTTATGTATGCTTACATTAACTGATATGCCATTTGTCTACCTCATCATTAATCCTATTTAGGTTTCTATAACAATAACCACAGTGTTTGCTCACATATTTATGTTCTACATAGTTTTATGGCAGAAGACATCACAGACATTAGCATTTTGGCTGCTGAAGCACTCTGTGATCGCAAGCTGATTAATCTGTAAACTAGGCCTAGTCCCAATTCCTCAGGAGAAAAAGTAAATTGAATGTAAAATACTAATTAGATAACTCATAACTGGTAGCAGATTATATTTTGGGAATAATTCAATAAATCTCAAAAATACAAACAAAAGACATAAAATTTAATTAAAATCACATTAACAAATATTTACTAAATCCCAATTAGTCATACAGAGTGAACAAATTATTATTTTATTATTTTTAAATTATAATCGCAGATTTCCATAAAGTAAGACACCTGTGACATGTATTTTTATCAGTTAATGTTTAAGTAAAATAACTAGTTTATATTGTCATTAATAACATAATAAATCATTTTTTTATTTATCAACATAATATATTTGTTAAAAGGTATAATTTAAATCAAGTATTACTTTAAAAATCAGAAAAGTATATTGAAATATTTTTATTGTAAGTTTAAATTCTATATTTGGTTAATTAAAAATAAGGGAAAAAGCCAATGAGTGTAAACTCAATTTATAGTTTATGAGAACCATTTTCTAATTTGGTTGAGTATACTAATATATAAAATGTCATTGCACTCCTGTAATATTTAAATTCTATATAATACAATGACAGTAGGGCTTCTACTAGCATATTTGGGGTTGTTATCGTGCCTTAGGTCTTCGTGATAGGAACCCAGAATTGTTATTTTCATTTTGCTATCATTGTAGCTTATGCTCAACTTGTGTTTTTCAATTGATAAAAAAATGGCAGATGGAGTAATATTGTAGAAAAATATCCTCTATCCATAAAATAAAGTGATTCAAATGTAAAATTAATGCACATTATAGAAACATTATTTATGGGACCCTGTTCATTAGAATCAAAATTATTTATCACAAGTTGATTTATTGCCAAAGGCCTGTGGTGTGGGCTGATCCGTCTTTTTCTTAAGTGGCTGAGAAAGAGAGACTGGCTCACTCGTACAATTCATCCATATCATGAATTAAACCAGCATGTCCCTTATCATTTCAAACTATTCCACCCTTCCTATGTGTATCCTCTAATGTCTTTTATCTTTTGGCTTTTTATCAATGTTGTGTATAGAATTATTTTTAGTTATTTTTATTTCAATTCAGTTATTTTACTTAATTAAATGTGATTAATAACACATAAATACTATGAAATTTTACAAAATTTTCTGCTGAAAATTGTTTTTGAAATATTAATTAAATCAGATATTTTTTATTGTTTTTTTATGTAACAAATTTTTTACATTTTATTAACTTCATCAAAAATGATGAAAACGATTAAAAATATAGAATTTCTTGTAATTTTTTAATTTGTAATACTGATGGCTAAAACATATTAAAGACTAGCACATATACTTTAAGACAGAATTGCTTTGGACTGGTAAGATTAGGAAAGGGAGCAAAGCAAATGTTACAAAAATGTACTTAAAATTTTTATAAACAAAATATGAGATATTTCTCCTGCTAGAACCATATTATGCTTTTTTTTTAAAAAAACGTCTGTTGCCTTGAACATCAGATGTACTAGGGACAACCCTTTTCTCTTTATTTTATGATATTTTAATTTAACATGGCTATTTGTTTGTGAACGTTCTATTTTTGAAACACATATTACAGTTTAGATTTGTAGATGTAGATTTAACTGTTAAATCAGTTAAAAGTTTCATAATGATGGTAATTCAGATTATTGATGAGCGTAAACTTGCTATTTTTCACCATATTCATACCAAATTATAAAAATTCCTTTTTTAGAGTTTTTATTTCCAGGATGGCCTAGATCAATCTCGATTATTCAGCTGACTTGCAAAATATCTGAAATTCTTATTATACCAAGACATTGGGTAATATATAGAAGGCAAAGTGTATACATTTATTGAGTATATGCAGACATTTCCAGCTTTAGTGGCAAATTTTTGGTATAATACTATTTAGAAATACTTTATTTCTACCAATGGTGACTTCAGCTTTTAGTAGTTTAGGTGTCCATGCTATCCTTAAATCAAGTAAAACTGAAATGCTTTGAGTCATGTAAGGCATTTTAATATATGTCTACAGCCATATACACATTGGATGTCAATAGAAACTGACTTAAAAAATAATAAAATTTAATTAAAAAAATTACATAAAACATAAAAATGTCTTATCCATTCTTAAAAAGTACATAAAAAAATAGAAACTTGGTTAGTTCCTCAAGGCAGTTGTCAAAAAATTGATAGTTAGCCAAAATCATCTATAGACGTCATCAATATACCTGAATATGTTTTGGCCATTTTAATGTTTAGTGTGTAGGTAAAAGTCTAATTTTAATCTACAATATAAAATAGCGAGGATATTAAGGAGATTGGATCAACAGGTGGTCCTTGAGGAATGGTTTGATGGCAAATTACATTCTGAAAACTAAAAGTAAATGGAAAAATATAATGATATTAGTCAACTTCCGTTGAAACAAACTGGGGTTGCTTTTTTTTTAACAGTGACATAGTAGCTAACACTATTACTTTATATACCCATAGCCCCAATCTAATGAAAAGTCTCAAGTATGTTGTTGATGTTGTCCATCATGTCCATCCATACTGTATGTATTCTCCTTCCTTTTCTCTCTTTCTCTGTTTCCTAACAAATACAAACTCCTCTGCCATCATGATTCTAAAGCATCCCACACATACATATAGGTGACTATTAATGGTAGAGCTGCCATAGAATGGGCTGGGGCAAAAACAATTTGCAAATAATTTGAGGCCTAATGCTGCTAGAAGCCTGACCCACCTGCTTGCCTTTTCAATGAAGCTTTGTTAATGAACACTGTGCTGCAGTCAACACGCTTTTGTTTTTTTTGCATTGAGTGGTGTTTACCGTGTTTTGCATGAACTTTTGGGTTCTTGGTATATGATTGTCTTAATTGGTCTTCTTTTTTTCATCCACTCTTTAAAAATTGTTTATCAGCTTCACCCTGACAGCAATGAAACCCATGACTCAACTCAAGCCAAGGTGGAAAGCAGGACACCAGATACAGTGATCTGGGGGACACGTTAAGGGTTATCTCTTATCCCTTTCAGAAAAAGAAAATTAGAGAACGTTGCTCTTACACCCTTTCCTGTAGTGCATTTATTGGTCTTTGACTTTGAAGAAGGTGGAGATCTTCGCCAGCAGTATAGCAAATTGTAAAATATAACTAGTAAATTGCAATACATTGTGTAGAATAATATAACTATAAGACTTTAATATTTATGGCCCATCAAGTGCCTTGTAGAATGCAATGGCAAAATGATCTCCCAGACGGAACAAATAACCATGACCGTTGGGACTGACTAAAAGACTGGCAATCCCGAGAAGCAATTAGTCAAATAATCCACTTAAATCTACATGGACAAATCATCTGACTAATACAGAAACTTCCAGTCCCTCCAATTATGACCACAAACCCACCTAAGTGGGATGAAGATGCAACATCATTGAGAAAATTGCACTTATATGTCTCACAATGTCCCACATTGCTATTTTCTCCTGAAATCCAATAACTAGAGCCAGTCCAGACTAGACAGGCAATGAATATCGAAATAAGTTTTGCTATATCCCTCATTACTTGTAAGCCAACGGGAGTAAAAATGATTGAGATTACAGGTCCCCATATCCGAGTCGACTGACTACATACAATCAATGAAAGAACTATTACTCTCCTAACAGGGTTTCAAGTGAGTACAAAACACTAGTCGGCAAAAGGCCATAGCACCAAAAATCAATACCAAACAATCACATTCAAAGTCTAATTATATCACCCTGGCAAAGCCGAGTCATGGTGCCATTTTCACTTTGTCCACCATTGTTACGTTTTTAGGGGAATGGACACTCCCACATAGATTTACGTCTCATTGTCGTGGAGACCCTCTCAAAGCTCATTCACTTTATCACCTTCTTCCACAGCAGCAAGGAAAATATTGCCAAATCTGATGCCAGGTAAATTTTTCTACAGATTTCTTTTTCTGTTCATCCAGGAATATACAAAATACTAAATGTAATAATATAAGAAAACAACAACTTGTATGGAAAAATCCTAACATAGCAGCTTTAGGTTGTAAAGTCTGGGACATGATTACTAAATTGTCCTTCAAGTGCCAACTTCATCAACTTCCTCTCTTTTTCTCTTTTCCTGAGTTGTCTGTCTATATATACAGAATGTACAAATCATACTGTGGTCGACTACAAGTTTTCTGGGGATAAACCCAGAGAAGAATGTTGTGTAGACAAATCGATATACTTAACACAATATTGCCTTTTCTACCCAAAAATTAATATTTCCTTCTTCCTTTTAATCTACACTTGGTCTTCCATCAAGTGTAAAATATTCTCTTTCAGCCTCTTCAACCGGCCTCCCAAATCTCATCACAGATGAGTACCCTTGAGAAGATAACTGTGGAGTACCAACAACTCTACTCTTTTGGGTCATGGCCATTAATTATTCACGCTTGTTGAATGACAGAAAACTCAGAAACCTCAATCTAGAGTGATCTTATGTGGGAATTAGGCAGTATTTGGAATAATTGAGAAACAGGATATTCAATTTCAAGCAAAACCATGCCAGTACGATGCTGTTCAGAGGTTCTTCTTGGTTCCATCCCAAGAATCTTTTGTCACTCAGCCCTACAGGTACTACAATGATACAATCTGCCATCTCAGGGGCCTGGCGACCAGCCAACCCAACTGCCATGGATGACAGTCCAGTCCAAAACAAAGCAGTGTCCTCCAGAGGTTACTCCGTGAGGTTTGGGGCTGATTCCAGTCCGAAAAAGGCCACTGATGCCAGCACTGGCCAGAATGTTCAAAAACCTTCACCCCCTGTTACGTCCACTTACAAAAGGTATAACATAACACAAAATAACCCTTTAACCAACCCGCTTTGCAGAGTCAGCGGTTGTAATCACATCTTCCTAACATAATTCTGGTCAAAATCAAGTATCTAAAGAGTAAATCTACTAGGCTTGGTGAAACACTTATGTACAAGCACCCAATAAATCACAGATGCCAAATTTCTGCAGTTTGCAGGGTGCAAACAAAATAGATACCTAGCATAAGTTTGTAGGGCTCTTTCGATTCTAGTTTGGGGAGTTGTTTACTGCGACCTTGTTCACTTACCCCATTTCAAATGCATATTAGATCCAATTAATCTTAATTCATGGACCATCTTAAATTGATTTGGAAAACAGAGCTTGATCAAGGAAAATAGAACATGTGTTTGTGCTCTCAAGCACATTGGCCTTTTTTCCTAATTTTGTAATCTGCGGTCAAGACAACGGAATGGCTGGATTGGTCTGGGAAACATACTGAATCCTAAGTATTGCTTGTGTATTCATCATTGTGTTGTTTGCACTTGATGCTACGCCCTGCTATTATTGCACAGTCTATGCTGCTCACAAGCTGTATATTCCCAGTATCCCAAGTTACAATACGTATCGAAACATTCGGCACATGACGATAGTTGCCTCTATGGCCTGGTATGGGTTTGGGTATCTTAGTATAGAGTATCTACACACTCCATATTATTAAGTCCATCGTATACAAAGGAGGAATATTTAATCGTTAATGATATATGTCCAGGGTTACAGTACAGCCTGACACCTTCTGTGTCTGTCCATACATCTTGAATTATGTCCACCAGGGGCATATCTGACATTGTTCATCTACATTTTGGCAGTAGTCCACCATATCTAGTGCTTGCCATCTACTACTAGATGCCAAAAGAATGAACAAATCAAAAGACCAACTTCTTTTTAAACATGACCAAATTAAATGTTTGTAGTACGTTAGTCAAGTCTTCTTTACCATCCGTGTTGTCAAAGTCTACCACCCTAACATGATTTTATTGTCTATTCTTTGTCTACTCTCCATGAGTGTCCACATAATGTAAACCGGTATGGCTTTATATGTACCCAGTTTCTCTTTAGTGTCTGAATACACTCATTTAATCATAAATCGTGTCAATACATCTCTTTATATAAGAATTTGTTGGGCCCCGAAAACCCACACACACATACCACAATTACCATAAAGGTGCCGTATCGTATCGGCTGTTGAAAAACTGCAACATTTCAGTAGGTATAGAGATTTTATTTACTGCATTTGATTTCTTATTCAAAAAATAACTAATAACCTACATTTCAAATGATATAAAAGGAATTGATTCATGAACTGAAGCTATTTTTGGGATACTTGGAATGGCTTTGCTCTAATACATCACAAAGTGGTTAGAATAGATGTCGGACTAGATCCTGCAACTAAAACAATTCTTGCCTTACAGCTTGCTCAAATGTGGATAATATTTAAGCTTCTTCTAGCCACGCATACTGAGTCTCTGGACTTAAATTTGGAGAGTTTTCATGTTGGATGACATTCAAAGACAGATATCTTGTAGAACTATATAATAAGTAGCAACCATTAACTGAGGCTTTAGAGTTCTTTGGGAAGCACCCAGAACTCACATAAGTCCAAGTAGTGTATTTTCTCCTTCCTTAAGGAGCGGGAGATTTTTGAAGCCAAATCTGTCTACTTAAGGACTTGAGTAATATCAAGGTTTCCACCAAGCTCATATAGTTTACCTACGTTCCTCAGAATTTTGAGCTACTGATGGAGTAAAGACTGATGGCTTAAAGACTTGAGGAACATCAAGGGTCCCACAAAACAGAAGTAATGTTATCTCTGCTTCCCACTCAAATCCATCTACAGTACTTGAGGAACATTAAGAACGTCACTAAGCTCAAGCAGTGCCATCTCTATTCCTCTGTGGTGTGGGTTATTGATGCAGTCAAGGCCCTTTACAAACTCTAACCCTATTGGGACAGACCGTTTCAAGTTTGTATTGTGGATTACAAAAGGTCAAGATGTTTGTTATCCAATATCCACCGTAATTAAAGGTTATAGAAACTATAATGGTAGTAACTGAAAAATGTTAGTGTGAAGCAAGATAGGCATGGAGTGTCTTCCTATATCTTCTCTAGACTATATACTCTGCTTTGTGTCTTTCAACCCAATGAGCAGTTGACTTTGTTGTCATCTTAGGAAGGTTGAGATGGTCCGTTTCAGAATTATCTCTTCTCACTTTGTTTAAATTTACTCAGTAACCCAGCTGAGCATACATCAGCAGCTACCAGCCTAGACTATGGTGCCACCGCCGCTTCAAATCAAAGCTATACCGCTGAGCTATACACGACCCAATACCCATCATCGCCGCCGCCTCCTGCCGCTCCAGCCTATGTCCCACCCGCTGCTTTATCGCCTTCGAGCCCCAGGTAATGCTTTCATGCCTGCATTCTCTATGTTTTCCAATGACTTGGTTAGTCTTAAAATATTGAGGGGGGTAATATTGCATTGATTCTGTCGATTTGGCTCTTGAGTTGAACAACTATCGGTAAAGAGACTGGACTTGTATAAGGGTTAATTACTAAATTTTCCTATTTCATAATGGAAAGTTTGAATTTTATTAAAGACACGGAGGCGAATATAAGTTTAATGCTTATAACTTATAACATAAGTTTAATTCTTTTATATAAATAACGTGTCTATATCAAAATATACAAATTGTAATAACATTCTAGGATTTGCCAGTTTATTCTTTTGCAAAACAAATGTGAAGTAGATATATCTGTTAAAGACACAAAACATAAAAACCTAAGATATAACAAAATAGATTTATAAAACAGATTGGGATTTTACCCAGGTTTTGTTATTTTGGCTCAAAATTTCAATTTTAATCCTCTAAAATTTTGTATATATTCCACAATTTATAGTTTGGTGAATAACTCCGTGGGTATACCATACTTATTGTGTTAATCAAAAACAATGTCACTGACAAAAGAAATGTTTAAAAAATAATCTTAATTTCAAATAAATTTTAAGGTCATACACCCAAATTCACATATATTCCCTTTAAGGTTTAACTACAAAAATAACAATTTATAATCACTGTGAACAAGGTTGTTTTTGTTTTTTTGAATTGAGATAACTGGAAGAAAAAAATTGAAATTATCAGGGTTATTCAGAGAAAGGTGAAACTCTGGAGAGCTTTTGGAGAAGTGAAAATTCTTGGTCAAAAAAGCCAAACCAAGACAATTCTCCCGTTTATCTCACTTTCCAAATCGACCTACAATTTTCACTTCTCCAAATGTTCTCTGGAGTTTCACCTTTCTCTGAATAACCCTGATAGGGGAATAAATCACAAGAAAAGTTTAACTAAAAATAAAATATAATTGTTTCAATTTTTCAAGGCACAGTTATGTTTACAGAGGCGGCTCTAGTGTTACTGAGACCTAAGGCAACGGTCAATGGTGAGGCCCAAATAATTAAGCAAGATATACAGAAATCAATTCTAATTAATGAAGGTTCACCCATACATCCTGGTTGACAGGTGTATGTGAAGGCAATAGAGTATTTGTGTGCAGAGCCATATGCACACGAATTTGACATTATCCACAGTCTGAATTAAGGCCCCTGTAGAAGGGAGGACACAGGCGCTGCCTATTCTGTCTAATTATAGAGCGCCTCTGTATGCTTGTTTAACTAATGACAGTGACTGTCATATGCTCACAAGTTTGCAGTACATCATGGAAACTAATAAGAATGTGTCGATTAAATAGTGAGACGAGTTGAGCT
Source organism: Leptobrachium leishanense (assembly GCA_009667805.1). Classification (NCBI taxonomy): domain Eukaryota; kingdom Metazoa; phylum Chordata; class Amphibia; order Anura; family Megophryidae; genus Leptobrachium; species Leptobrachium leishanense. The sequence goes on from CM019068.1 coordinate 156,137,815, forward strand.
GATGACTAGACTTTTGCATGGCGGATAAATTCATTTTGGACAAATCGATTCTCCTGAAAATTTCCGTTGATTCGGTTCGTCTGACTTTCAAGTAGACAGTGATTTGTTTCTCCTGAATCTCGTCAAAGGAATTAGTTCAGACAAAACAAATCAAATGATGAAGCCCGCTGCTCCGTGGTGCAATTTAGGGGCAGCTGAGGAGCACTCACTAGCCCGCCACCACTGAACAAGCTTAAAAAAACTAAAAAGTAAGTGAATGAAAGGATATGGTGATCAGAATGAACTTCATAACACCATATGCCCCTGCCCGACATTTGGGTGGCATATCAGCTAAAACACGATCAGCCATCAGCTGCTCAAGGCTACTATCCCAATATCCAAGGTCAACACCCAGCACCCACTCATGTGAGATTGATGCAGCCTTTATCAATCAAGAGGGAGTGTGACATGTTCCTGTCCCCCTCTGCATTCTCATCACCAATTACATTTTTTGGATGGCTAGTGCAACATTTCATAGGATGTAAGCCTAGCTTTCCAAACCGCCCATTGGCAATTGCGGGGGTCAAATCCAGAGGTGAAATTCGGAGGTGGACATGTCAATTTCCACCCCCAATCCCCACCCATGGCCGGCAGGTGGAGCAATTTATACAATGAAGAGGGGCATAGCCTTGTTCTCTATGGCCTCCAACACATAGACATCAGCTAGGACTATTGAAACGTCTGGAGAAGGCGGACATGGAAATTATTATTCTTATATAGAATTATCAGTGGCTTTAGGTATTATTGGCTTTTATTTGGCTTTGTTTGTGGGGCCGAAAAAAGATAATTAGAAAAGTATGTCACATTGAAAGTATAATTTTGTTGTACAGGTATTAGATTATTGGATACCCTTACTATTGTTAGGGTGATGGGCTAGCTTGGGTCTCTTGTAGGGTGAGTTGCTAGAGGCTTGGGAATTCCTAGCGTGGTGGGGAGGTCCATATATGTGGAAGTTGACAATGCCAGGTCCACACCCCGTCCCCTATATGCAAAAAAATCCAGCTTGGGCACCATAGATGGTCAATGGTAGGAAGAGGGTCCTTGCTTCACGACCCTATAACAGCATACTTAATAAAAAATTCCAGTAGACCAGTTATTCATTCAAGTGGATTTATTCCATCACAATTTTTTTATTGAGCACACCCATATATGAATAGCCCCCACCGTCAAGACATGGCATGGTGCTGGGATGGACACTAGGCATGACCACCCCTTATGACCTGTACCCTCAGTAGCTTGTAGGGTTCAGAGAGATACAGGGCATTGGGCATTGGGTGTTCTGGGGTCATATAATGACCACCTATATACTTTGAATTTTTTTTAGTATTATTATTTTTTATTTTTTACACAGACCACCTAGTATTACATCTACAGAAACCAATTAATGACTCTATGGACGAATCCAACAACCGCGTGATTCGGTCATCATGTGTCAGCTCCTTGATTCATTAGGAGATATGATAGAAACATTTAAATACGTAAAGGGAATCCACAAGGTAGAGGAAGGGAGTATATTTAAAAGGAAACAAAATAGCAAAACAAGAGGACATAGTCTTAGATTAGAGGGGCAAAGGTTTAAAAGTAACATCAGGAAGCATTATTTTACTGAGAGGGTGGTGGATACATGGAACAGTCTTCCAGTAGAAGTGGTAGAGGCCAAAACAGTAATTGAATTTAAGCAAGCATGGGATAGGCATAAGGCTATCCTAAACAAAAGATAAATCCAGGTAAAGTATCCATGTAATTGGGCGACTAGATGGGCCGAAAGGTTCTTATCTGCCGACATTTTTCTCTGTTTCTATGTTTCTATTATTCTGATGAATCGATGTATTGTTGAAAATTCAGACAAATTGTGTTTCTTTTGAAAATAAAAGCCCAACTCTACTGACAACAGACTCAAACTTAAAGCCATTGAATTCGAGTCTTTGGAAAGTAGATGATCAGAGCTTCATTTTTTTGCCTAAAATGTTATGTCTACTTTCAGCACAACACAACTCATTATTTGGGGAACATTCCTTTAGCTGAAATAGGTTTTAGTGTAATTTAGTGTATTTTCTGGATTATTAGACTGAATTTTTCAGTTGAAATATAATCACATTAATTTGTATTATACTAAAACATACAGTATATAGAGACATATATAGCGACTTTATGATTTATTACTATGTTTTTATAAGTGATACTGAACAGACTACTCGGAAAATGGAATAAAAATGGTAAAATTTCCAAAGGAGATATTTAACAGCAAACAAATATACAGTGACAATTTTGTACCAAATAATATTAGATTTTTATATGGTGAACACAACGATCCCTAGTCTAGACGTCTACATTTTAGTAGAGCTCAAAGATGCCGATGTTCATTGAGTGCCGTTCTATGTGCTGCTCTATGTATTGTTTCCGTGACTTAGTTGTGACGCTTTGCATAAAGTTGTGACTAATCTGCTCCACTTTAGGTGATGCTGTTCTACTTTTAGTGACTTTACAGACTTTCCTTAGCTTTTTCCCTTGCTAAAATAAAATAAAATAATGGGATTCGAGCTACATATAAATATTTAAGGGACAATCTACTCACCCTGATCACTTTATTGTTTTAAAGTGGTCAGGATGTGTAGAGTGCCTCCCCTTCTCATTCACTTCCCGGCTCCCCTGAACTGGTGAAATCGCGAGGTGAACTGAAGGAGTTTCCACCACCCCACCCAGGGCAATATTCCAAAGTTGGTGCTATCTTAACCAGAGCTGTTGTAAGCTTAACATTTCCATGGAATATAATGGCTCTGGTAAATTTACAACAGCTCTGGTTAAGTTAGCACCAACTTTGGAATAGGGCCCCCAGTGTCACCAAAAGCCAAGATATTTGAATTTCTCAGCTGTCAGTCACCAGATCGGTCACTAGTGACATCAACATGCAGAGAGTAGTGATGGGCCGAAAACCCCCGTGTTCGGTTCGCATTCGAACTCGAACTCCAGAAAAAGGTCGACTGCGAACTCGAACACGATTCGAACACCACGCAAGTCAATGGGGCTCGAACGTTCAAAAATTAAGGTTCCTCCAAGAGGGCATATATGCAAGATATTGGCCATAAAAGGTGTATGGGGGTCCGGGTACTGCCCTGGGGGACAGGAAACAATGGAAAAAAAACCACAGTTTTTAAGCCTTTCACTGCTGAGTGCTGAGCCATTTCACCGCTGTGCCCTGAGCTAATTTTTATCGCTTTTGCTCATGTTTAAATGCGATTTGAAGCCATGGGAAATGTTTGACCAACAATGAGTGGGAAATGTTTGACCAACAAGGGGTGGGAAATGTTTGACCAACCAGGAGTGGGAAATGTTTCACCAACAAGGAGTGGGAAATGTTTATGAATCCCATAGGCTTTAATGGTAAAAATATTCCTGTTTTAATCCAATATCTAATTATTTTTTTTTGAGAAAGTATTTTACCAGGAAGGATACATTGAGATTTCTCTCATTTTCAAGTATGTCCTGGGTGGCGAGTATGTACCGTTAGCTGTCTTGCCAAGGACACTTACTGGTGAGGTTGCTCGCTGGGATCGAACCCATGACTCCACAGGCTCTCTCCATGCAGAGCAGTAATGTTACCTCTACTCCACCCAGCCGTTTATTATTATATTCTGCAGTAAAGAGTCTCTTTATTTTTAGATTTTTTTTAGGATCTTTTAAGCATTTTTTGGAATTTTTTTGAAAACCTTTTTTTTTTCTCGAACTTTCCACGAACGACCGTGGAAAAGAACCGATTCGAACCGGGAGCCCATCCCTAGCAGAGAGCATGTCGACATCACCCTCTTTGAGACCAACGGTTGTATTGAGCATTCTCAGAGAGGCAGCCAGTGGATCGGATCTGCTCATGCACACAGCTCTCATCCATTGTTCTGCACAAGCACTATGGTAGTTGTGTACGCAAAGTACACAAGTCCCATAGCGGTGCATAATGTGCGGTTTCTACTGTACGCAAGTTGCGTAGGAGAGAAAATTGCTCAGAAAAGCATCAGGGGCGTCCAGCAATGTTGACGTAACTAGTGACCGATCTGGTGACTGGCAGCTCGGAAAGTCAAAGTCCCAGTTACCTGGTGACGCGCAAGTGGGTGACAACACGACATGCCAAACGAGGCTGGAGGAGTCACGAAGTGTCCCTTTAATGCGTTTTTAAAAAAATATATTATATAATACTATATTACCCCAAAATATGCACATATAGGTCAATGGAAGAGCCGCTATGCTGAGAAGAGAGAGGGGGGAACAGGAGGACTTTCTCTCAGATTGTCAGTGTAGGCTGGCGTGCTGGAAAATAAATTATCGTGTCATTGTCCCTGGGGTGGTATAAATAGATATGTATGGTCTTCTTCTAGCAGAACTATTATCATTATAGATCATTATGTGTAACAGCCCTACTTGATAATTAATGGTTCCCATGCTATGCCAGCCAAGCCCCAAAATTCGAATGAGGCTCAACCGCTACAGCTACCTGGTGAACATTGACGTTTCCTATACTTTATGTGCAAAGCGCTAGTTTGTGGGCAGTCGAAGAATAAAAAGTGATTCCAGTGTCGCTCGTTGTTCTTGGTCCTAGCCGCAAGAAACTGGTGTTAAACTTAACCCATATCTCATGATGAAAAGGAAGGCAAGATGCAATGCCTCCACTGGTCTAAAACAAATGGTTCCTTCCTGGTGTCTTTCCCACCACCCTGTACGGTTCTGGAAGATCGCAGGCATGTGATCTTGTGTATGTCTCCTGTACCTATCCATGGAGTGTTATGGACTCCAGGAGAGGACACCAGTCACAGCGTGGGACTCCCCTGCAGTATCACGTATTTTAATACGCAGTAGAACAGCATCACAGCCGTCAACGCTCACTAACACCTGTATAGTACATTTAATACCCATGAGGGTATTAATTGAATTGGTAAAGGTCAATGGAAAATGATTCATCCGTATGTGCGCTTGGCATGTCTCATGTTTGTGCTGTCATTTGCAGAGGGCCAACAGCTGCCAGCATTTCTCCTTCACAGACCAGATCCTATGCTGAATCCAAGAACATATCCATTGCCGCCTCTACCATATCCTCTGCCATTTCCGCACAGTCTAGGTACATTGGCTTCCATGTTTCTCATTTTGCCGTGTATTTTGTGCTTTTGTTTTGTTGTTTTATATTTTCATTGTGGGTTAGCTAGCTAGGTCTATTGTTAACGTCACTCAATGTTCATCATACAAGTGTATCTAGTTTTTCTATCATGCTTTAACTAAACCATCTACGTCTGCAGGTGTCCACCATCAGAAGACATTTGATATTTATTTCACTCATTCTCTTTTTGGTATTTCAGCTTCGTTGAGGAGCGACACGTTCCTACCATTTTATGGAAACATAAACCATTTTTAGTTTTATACAGGTTGTGATAACTGTCCGGTGAGAATGACCAAACGTAGGCAAAGTGTAGTGGATGTTTAAAGTCATCTACCTTCTAGTTGTCCAAAGACAGAACTATGTATAGCTCCCATGAAGCTCACCACTACATGAGATTGAGTATGACTGTTAGTTGAGGTTTTACAACAGCATGAGGAACCTTTCAGCTACTATTGTTCCTCTCGACTCATCTTACACAATCTAGGTCTTAGCTCAGGTACCACTGTATTGTGTTGTTGTGATGCCAATGTGATTAATTTGCAATACTCAAAGTGTATACTTTGGGTGTAAAGCTAACTTCCACTAGGAGATACCAGAAAGTGGAAGAATGGTAACCCCTACAATTCCCACCATTCTACTGTTAGACCTGGAGACAGCATGAGAGAAACCTTTTGGTTGCTCCAGGTCTTATAGTCTAGCTGATTTTATGGACTCAGTTTATAAATGGTGTGGTTGTTGACCCAAAATCGAACATATTAACTAAAAAGTAAACTGAACCATTGGTATTTCAACTAGAGGAGCAGAGTACCCGGCATGGGACAACGAGTAGTTCCAATGAAGCCCATCGTTCCATACTGACGATACCTTCTTATATATAGTAAGCAGTTGCTATTATGAAGCCTACCCCCCAGTGGTTATGGCCTACAGTTGAGGTTCCACCACATCATGATATAAAGTATAGTTACTCCTGTTTTGAAATAACAATTTATGAAAGCTAAGGTTACATGGGTGGTTCTATGCTTCCTTCAACTAAGCCTTTAACATTTCTTGCCCACTACCTGAATTCCAGAGATGAGAAAATGGGTAGTTCCAATAAAGGTCACCATTTCTTGTTACAGCTGGACATTGAGGTGCATATTCATGATAAACAAAACAGCGAAGAGTACCTAGAGTGTTAAAGTCAACTTATTTCTTGTATAGAGTGGGTAGACACCATGAAGCTACTCACTCGGAATGACTGGAAGTCTACATTCCACCACAGTATTAGAGAATCATATCCATTACTCATGTTCTAGTTACTCATGTTCATGTTCTATTAACATGTAATGGATTCTGGGCTTACACAGGTTGTGATATTTGTCCAATAAGAGTAATCCATATTTCAGTAAGAATAAAGTGAATGTTGAGAATTAAAGGTCAACTACCTAGTTGTGTAACAGAGACTGGAGAATGTTTAGCTCCCTCGAAGAATGCTATTCCATGGATATAGCTGGAAGATAAGGTTCCACAACAGTATCAGAAAAACCTTTCATCTATTTCAGGTTTATCTTGTCAGTGCCATATTTATGTTAGATTAACATGGCATTTACAATACAGGATAAGGGTAGCGGTGCCCTGGAGAGCATAATTCGACTACCTACTGATGTAAGTTGGGTTGCTCCCATAAAGTTCACCTTTCCATGGTTGTAACTGGAAGCTGCCTTTCCTACAACAGTAGCGAAAAAGGCCTACTACAGTTTAACTTAGTCCATTTATGTGAGGCTATTTCATAGTCACGATAGAGGTCCACACGAGTGGATGGGCCATGGGTGGATAGGCCAAACGTAGACCTCGCTTGTTCTGTTCAGGCCATTAAATAGCCATATGAACAATTTATACAATGTAAAGAAGAACAAACGTATGCAGAGTTGGTAATATTCACCAATCTGCAACTCTTACTCTAACCCTATCGATGTCTTCTTAGTCCTGATACTGCCACCAGACCATGTCACTGTCACCCTATCACTGTGAGTTTCCTCCTTGACCTGTTACTGTCAACATTTCAGGCCATTGTTACCCTATCCTTGTCACTGGTCCTATAAACCCGCGACTGCCCCCTATTCATTTCACTGTTGACATAAACCTGTCAATCTAAATCTGTCCTTGTCTCCCTAGGCCTGCCACTGTTTCCATTTTGGGTATTATTTAGGTAAAAACCTTAAACTGACTTTTTAGAAACAGCCAGTCTAAAATCTGAAACCAGAGATAAGAAATATTTACTTTTTTTCAGGTTTTATATAAACAAGAATTAATAGGTTGGATGCCAGAAAGATATCCAACTTCTTAATGTCCATGACCCCTTGGCTCCTGAGGCTTGTCTGAGGTCATTTAATTTAACATACCTCCAAAGGACACAACCTGAAAAACGAAATCAAATGTTGACTTACCATTCTTTTTTTTTTTCTCCATCAACCTTTTCTACGGGTAGACAAAAAAATAAGTCTGCTATGCTGCCGCCTGCCCTGGATGCCCTATATATTTCTCCTATATTCACTACTTCACCTCTGCTCAAGAAGAGAAACGTACAAAAGAAAACCGTTCTCCCAAGAAAAGTCTACCGGAGGTACAGCTACAGCAGCTGGCTAGATATTAACCATCATGTCCCTTTGGTGCTGAGAAGAACTTTGCGCTTCTCTCAGGACACTTGAGAAGTCCTCTGCCTTCTCAGCACTGAAGGGATGTGATCGGGAGGAGGACTCCCGAACCAGGCTTGCGTGCACTTGGTGGTGTTTTCAGATGTGACGTTGATATGTAACGAAGCTCGCTTCTTAATATTTGCTAACAACAAGCTTCTGGTGGTGAATTTTTTTGGTTCCTCTCCAATAATGATCATCATTTCATCCAATCACCAAATCTCCTCTCAACTTTCTTCTTTCCAGCAAGGAAATTGACCCACTGATGTTTGGTGCCATGGGCCATGTGTCATATCATAAACGTTCCTCTTGTGTACATTTTATATTGTGGTCTTGAAATGTGTTAACTCACAATGTTATGCAAACAGCAGACCATAGGCATCACGTAGGACTGAAAAATAGAACAGGAGTCAGGTGGAATGAATGGAAGTCAGCTTCTGACTTTCCATACGTATGTAATACATGGGGTCAAATAAATACATTTTTGAAGTTGCATAGGGGCAGTGGACGATAGTATACTATTGGCAAGCAAAGCTGGGGCCATATGGGCGCAGAAAGATTGTCCATGAGAACAGTCTTTCCGCTCAAATGCCCATGTGGCCACCTCGTGGTTTACACATTTGTGCGCGCAGCTCTATAAAGCAGGGGCCTCCTATGGAGGATCGCACTTTGTAGACCTGTCTGACATCCATCGCAGCAGTTCAATGAGGAAGTAAAATCCTCCACATCCGTTGTAACGTGTGGTAAAAGAAAGCATGTTACACAGTTTGGTCCTCCAAGCCGATCCATCGAAACACTATAACGGATGCACTTAGAGCGCCAGTGTGGCCCCAGCCTTAATCATATCTCTCTGATCGAGTTGTTGGCTCACCATTCATGACCTACGGCCATGCATCCATCTCAACTTTAGACATGTATTTAATTGAATTCAAAATGACATGTTGTGTTGAAATAATCCTTTAATATCGAGTTTTTATTATGTGTTCTTTCAATGATCCAAATCCAACAAGGTTGGGAAAACCACTGTTTTGGAGTAGAAGACTCTGATTTGTTGATTTAGAAGGTAGAGAACTATACAAAAGGGAAAATGGCCCTACTTTCTGAAGATTCTTGATTTTTAGGATATATTTTGAATATTTATATCTATATTAACAAACAACTGTGGATAAATCTCAAAGACATATATGAGGTCTCATTTAGCCATGTGCCCTTATCAATGCAGGAACCAGTGCAGTTCTCCTCCAATGGAAGCTACGCCATATGTTCTTTATTCACTGGTTACAGTTTTTGACCTTGATCGTACGGTGATGCATTGATATGAATATTTATACCCTGTAGCCATGCCTCCAATTGTTTTCTACAAGGAAGAGTGTGGATTTTGAGCTCCATATTTGACCCGGTTTCATCAAAGCTGTCTGTATTAAATGGTGAACTATGTAAACCATCTGGTCTCTTTCAAGATGAGTTATCCACCATTGCATTTTGCTCGACTTGTGCAACCTAAGACATTGTTTTCTGTTTCAATGTAGGGCGTCTACAACCAGAGTGAGGGTAACTATCTCAAGTTTGATGGATTTTGAGCATAATGTAACCAATATCGTCTTGTTTTCACCTATTTGTTTTCTAGCCTCCATCAGCAAGCTTCTTTCTCCAGCAGCTACCAGTCAAAAATAAGGTATTTCCAAACTGTGCTGTATTGTGACAATAATAAATGACTAAGATGGACTTTTTTGACATAGACGACATCAGTGATTTTTAACTCATCACATACTCTGAGTCAACAGATTAGGTCAATATGATTGGTCATAACAACGAACAAAGAATGGCACCAGGTACTCCAGAAAAAACAGTGGTGTTTAATGGGTGGCACATGTGTCTACCATTACACACCACTGTTTCTTCTGTAGTTCCTTGTGTCCTTCATTGTTCATTAAGGTATTGTGGTGGTTGGCTCCACTGGCCCCAAGAGCAACCTTTGCTACTTTCTTTGTGTGATTTATGTTGAGTACAGCTCACTACCTAGATTAAATAATATCATTGGTTATGTCATTCTCGGAAGAGTCGTTTTTTTACACATTGAGTTATCGTGTCACGTCCGGTTCTACACTACCCTCATTGTTCTTTTTCTGTACGTGACATATTTAGGCTTTTAGGCTTTCCCCTTCCATTTACATAAAAGTGTAATTCTAGTGGTCTTAAAGTAAGTCTTGATAAATCTCAATAAATCACGTAAAAGAGCAGTTGATACTATTTTCTGCCTACAAGGAATTACTCCCTTTTCTTCAGCAGCCCTGAGGACACCACAGGTTACAGTTCTATGCTGACACTCCTGGTCCACAACAGGGCAGGGTGGGAGCATATACTGTTATGTTCGGAGTTGAGGAGTAGGACGATCAGGTTACAGAGAGATAGAGGAAGAGAGATACCAAAAGGAAAGAGGCAGTAGCTGCTGTGTTGGCCAACCCAGAAGGTAATAACGGCCATTATTTGGCCAGCCTTTTCAAAGATTGAAAGAGGACCATGATGCAACTGATAGCTCACAATATATTTGGGATACAGGTGAACAAAACAAGAATATTCCAGGAACTGGGTTTTATAGTGCAGTCCCCGTGTGTTTGGACCTTGACACTTCCTTGACTTTGAGCTACGCCATGTTGTATTTTTATCAATTTATGAAAATGATCCATTCTCGATCAGTCTCCTGAAATTGAGGACATATGTATTTCTCAAGAGACGATAAAACTTGTCAAAAACCTACCTATCTCTCGGTCTCGGCAACAACCAGTAAATGGGCGAATGACTACTCGTTGCTTCTTGTATGGTTTTTAGAGGTCTATGGGTGGAAGACGAATAGGCAAATTCTGTTGGACCATTACATTTAGAATCATCATGGTTGTCCCATATGTGGTCTTGGCAATTACATAAAATAAGGTGGCACTATGTGTGATGGGGCACCTAAGGAATCTTTAAGTGCCTACAAGATTTTGTCTCTGGAGCCAGGCAGCACAAAAAAAGGACATACCCAACCATCAGATGGAATATCACCAAAAGCATGGTCTACTGTAAAGGGACGTTAAAGCACTAGTTTATCGAAAAGCATCTTGGAAGGTGGAGATAGCAAGCAATGATTAATGTCAGAAATATTGGAGTGTTTAATAAAAAGTTAAAGATAGGTTAAAGCAGAGAAGGCCATGAGTAACTCCTTAGATTTGTGTTGGACATGTCCACCATCATGCCAGCAAAGCATATGTCTAGTAAAGAGTAGCATGAAAATTTCCAGAGTTGAGGTTCAGTAGCACATGAAGATCTTTCTGTTGGCTGTCCTTGGTCAATATAATAAAATCCACAAGCCCAGCACAGTCTATGAAATGGGGCTGGTATGTACTAGAGATCCTATGCTCCATCGTTCTCAGTTAATCGTACTTCTGCTTGTAGCTCCTCCGGCCAATCTGCCTCTTCGTTAACGGCAGCAAAAGGACCAACTCCATATGGAGGCTATAATGAACCACCAGCTACTGCTGCCAAGCCCCGCATGGTCACCACCGCCAGCATCAAGCCTTCCGTCTACCAACCCAGTCAAGGTAAGACAAGCCCTTGGGAAACAACGGTACTATACCAACACTTTATACATTTAACCCCTTGGTGACTAGCAATTGTTAACTATATTTGGATCCTGTCCCTATCCTACTACGTCTTCGGGGTCAGAAAGTTTCACTTATGTAGCATTACCAGCTTTGTATATTTTTGTCAGTGCAACTTGAGCAATAAAGTTTTTTTAAGCAGGATTGTTATTACAGAATAATTTCTACTTGCTTTATTTTGACGTTTCAGTGGATTTTTTTATGGGTTCTTAGAGTTAAACTTTAGGGCTAGAAAGTGAGGCTGGTGGACAAAGATGTTCTGCCATATGTTTTTTTTGGAACATCTAGGTACCTCCAGCTTGACTCCCCTACCACCATATGGTTGACATAAACTACAAAGTCTTACAATGAAGGCTGAAGTAGGGCCACCAAGAAAATGTCGTTTTAATTTACAAAATCCCATATAATCGACTGAGGAACAAAGGAGTGAAAGACAAGATCGTGCAAGCCTTGCGTCTTGGCCGAAGTTGGTGATGGAGACCAAAGCTATCGCATTGAAGATGAAAATGGAACCACAACAAAGGTATATCTGGTGAAGAGTGGTCGATTCTCCTTGGGATTTCATGAAGAGTATAAAGCTTAGAAACAAGAAGAACAGCGTGACAGAGGACGATAATGAATTATGAAGACACGTGGTATGAAGAAGTGACATCATTTATTATTGTTTGTAGGAAACATGATTCTGAGAGCTGCAATTAAGATAATGTGCCACGAGAGGGCACTAGAACGTCCATAGCAAACACCGGCTCCTGCGTTAAGCACTGTGCGTTACAAGCAGCTGCTGGGTGCTTGGTTTCTGAAGAAAACAAATCGTCATTCAACTTGAAGATCATGGATTGCATGTCCCATTATTCTTTGCTATTTTTTCTACAGCAGATGTTGCGATATGCCCTTTATATCCTCCAGCTTGCAGAGTCAACCACTCTGTCATCAGGGCTGATCACTAATACCAATAGCGAGCGTCACTGCGCCTCTACCAACAGTGTTTTAAGCCATCTACCCAGGGTTTATTAAAGACCACCGGTCATACTTACCTAAAGGAGGCTGCCATCTTGGTGATAGCAGTGGCACATCAACCTGAGGTCCAATCAGAGCTGCCAATGTGAGACCAGAAGAGCCGACCTATAGGGATTGGGCAATGGTGTCGGAATTTATGACAGGTTCACTTCAAAGAGCATTCGAGGTGGTGGATAGAGTCCGGATCAGTCCAGCTCACCAGGCTCCCTCTTCTAGACTGCCTCGTCGAGCCCCTATCGCTTACAGAGAAGTTACGCAAAGGGGTGGGAGCCACTGTTTTCCCCGCGGCACAGGCTTAGGGTCGCACACTCATTTTCGCTTTTTTTTCCGCTTTATGTTTTGCACGTCTTTTCAAAAGGATACCACGATGATCTCACGGCTGTGTACTCGCAGAAGGTGCGTGTCCTAGCACCTGGTAGATTACCAGCCTGGGAAGCTTCTTCAGACGAATGAATTCCACCCTGTGGCGACTTGGCAGAGGGCACCTGTGGAATGTGTCTTGGCATGTGTAGCTGGGTTAAAAACAAGCCCTGGTGTTGTCACGATAAAGGAAAACATACATTAATCTAACACATAAAGGTGCTACGTGACAGCTGTGTCTGGCTGGCGTCTTGGCTGTTTGTTTTTCCGTGAAACGAGCAGTCAATCAGTTGATCCACAACCTGGGACTTATTGGACCGGAGAACAGGTCGAACTACGATGTACCCGGGAGCCGACTCGCAACAAGTCAATAAAGGCGTTTGATTAGAAGCATTGATTTCTCTGCTTATCTGGATACATTACATGTCGGTCAGATACGGCAAAGACTCTGCTAAATAAAAAATGTAATAATAATAATACACCACCCAACCGACCCAGATATTAAGTCACAGCCCGGATTTCATGACCATCTTTGACCTCAACACGGTTATATATTTCCATACAGCTCTCCCAGCATATAAATGTCCTCAAGTTCAAATAATGTTTGAATCATATACAATAGTTTGCTGTAAGTAGTGTTGCCCTTCTTACTGCTCTCTGATTGGCGGCTGTTAGCTGCCGCAACCAATGAGAGTTCAAAGTTATCCAAGCCAATAATATATCAGAGACAGGTAACCAGAGCAATCTGCTATATGATACATATAAATGGGATGTTTCAATGGAGGAAATTGCTGCTCTGCTTCAGTGCCTCATGAACACAGAAAACGGTCACTTTTAAGAGTTAATGACTCTCTGCTTATATTAATTCACAATTAATACATATTCTGTGCTATAATCTTTTTACCCATTAGACCAGATTGCTTGTTCCTTCATTAATTTGGTCTTTGTCTGTAGTCAGCACGAATTTGCGTACTTGCCCACTTAACATGCTCCTCCTTGTACACAGCACCCCCCTCCTCCAATCTTACATCTCAGCAAAGTTATCTTTCATAGTTGCATACTCTGTCTTTTTTTGACAGGTCCTTCTCCAGGTTTGGGTCATGCCCCGGGACCCGCTTCCTACTCGGCACCAGGGCAAGAACCTTCAAACCGCCCCCCATGGATTACAGATGATTCATTTTCCCAGAAATTTGCTCCCGGGAAATCTACCACCACCGTCTCCAAGCAGATCCTGCCAAAAGCTGCCCCACCACCACCTGCTCCGATTACCACTCCGAGCTACACTCCTCAGCCTGCAAGCCATGCTCCAGCGCAGGCTCCTCGTGGACTTATCCAGCGTGCGGAGAGATTCCCAGCAAGCAGCAGGACCCCACTCTGTGGGCACTGCAACAGCATTATCCGGTAAGTACTACATTTCTCACATGGTTCTGGCGACATAATGAGTGGTTGAGCATCAAGAAAGATATAGGTACGTAGCATCTGGAGGGACAGGGTTGAGCACCCCTGAATTAGAAGGTCTCAGACAAGAGTTTGAGGTCTTTGCAGTTTAAAAACGAAACAATCTTCAATCAAGTTTGAGAGAATGTAGGGAAAATTTCACATTGATCAGCTAGGTAGAAAAGCAACTTAACTCAAGTGTGAAGGACTTGTGATCGGGTTTTATCAAGCCATGAAACAACAGCGGACATCATCAACAGGAAACCAGATTCAGATAGGTTGTATCCAAAGCATGTTTGCGAGATTTCTAAGATGATGAGGCTTTCTTGAAATATGTAAAAGGGCAGAACTGACATGGTCGTGGTCTGTGCTAAGCTAGGGTGGAAGCTGCCCGGCCTTAAGAAGGTCTTCTCTAGTCGTTGACTGCCCTTATGTTAATTCAAGGATTGCTAATGGACTATCATGAGGGCACGATCCATCTTAAACTAGGTCCCTCCTAGACAATGGTCCATTCCAAACTAGGGTTGCAAATGACGAGTTTTTAAAGTAGGTCACCTCTGGTGGATAATTCCCTACAAGTCAACACATCTTACAGGGATGTATACTCATCTGGTTGGTGGAAAGTTTTAGATGAGCACAGTTGTAATAGGAGGTCATCTTCGAGGTCTGATTTCCATAGTGCTATCAAGTCTTCTATCAGAACTATCTTTACTTATCTTGGCCCAGACTAAAAAAGGGTTGTAGATGGCAATCCAGCCTTGGACGTCTTCTTCGATTACTGGTTGTCTTCACATCAGACATACCAGAACTATTCTAGATTATCATTAAAACATGTAATATGTTGCAGTATTATATTTTGGTTTTCAGTTTTCATGTTACTCAGATTGTAAACCATCCACCAACCTCTCTTGATGACCTTAATGGTAGTTAGCTAATAAAAGGAGCTACCGTTGATACAGCTTTAGAAAGTCCCATCAATTAATCTATACAACGAAATAATGAAAATAGATTGTTTGAGAAACACCTTACTTTAAAAGTTTGGAGTCCGTCTCGTTGCAGAATAACATATACGCTCTTGGTAGGATAGCGAGGTGGTCAAAGTGGTTGAGAAGCAATTCAATATCTATTCAAAGATGAGAAGTGTTCTACATCAGTCAAGTCTAAAGCAGAATTACAGCCAATTCATCTAAGCGGGACTTAAAAAGGTGTTATAAATAACACATGCGTTAATGTTATGCAGGGACACGTGGCACTCACAGAGATGTGACTACACAAGAAGAAACGTGTTCCTTCTTCTTCCAGAAGGAGAAACCATACAAATGGTATTTCTCAGAGGATAGTCATATGCTTTAGGTTGATGATGTCTCATAACTCTTTTTCTTTATGCTGATTGAGCATCATTGAGCATCGGAGGACATTCTAAAGCAACTGGAGTACCAAGGTGGTCCATCACTGGCCTATGTTCTTGATTGCCTTTGTAGTAGTGCACGTAGTCTAACACTCCTTTACATATTTCTCATTCAGTGGACCTTTCTTGGTGGCTATGGGTCGATCCTGGCATCCAGAAGAGTTTAACTGTGCCTACTGCAAGACATCGCTGGCTGACGTGAGCTTCGTGGAGGAGCAGAAGAGTGTGTATTGTGAACATTGCTATGAGCAGTTCTTTGCTCCGACCTGTGCTCGATGCAACACTAAAATCATGGGGGTATGTACCACAGCCATGCAAGGTGTAGCCGATCCCCCAGTAGGGAGCATTAGAAATTGTTTGCCTATGGGAAACCAGTCTAAGTTATTTCCTACAATCTCAGAAATTGGTTAAATTCAGGAGAGGAGAGATGAGAATTGCACATTTTTGGCCAAAATAGCTGAGCTAAAAAAATCTTGAGTAATAGAGAATTTTTCAAGCTTGTTTTTTAGGGTGTACATTTACAATTTCCATTCCAGTTCATCCTGTGTGCCACCCTCAGCTGACTAAGGGCGTCTAAAAACCACTCTAGACAAAAGGCCAATCTATGGCTCTCTGGCTAGACAGAAGAAGGATCATTTGACACCCTTCCCATAAACCTTACACCTTATATGTATGTATACGTGCGATGGTAGTAATGTAAGAATTAGGGTTGCACCGATACCATTTTTGAAGAACGAGTACCGATACTTTTTTTCAGGTACTCACCGATACCGAGTACCAATACTTTTATTTAATGTGATGTGAACCGCTTTCCAATAAATAATTTAGGATTTTGCTGAAAGCCTGTCCAATTTATGTTGATTTTGAAATGTATGGCAAGACACACCATTTATCCACTGTAGAAGCCTGACCATACACACAGACACCACATCTCGGGTACATATGTATACCTACAGAACTCAGACACATGTATACCCACAGACCTCAGATACATATACATATATATTTACACTCAGACCTCAGACACATGTATACCCACAGACCTCAGATACCTAAATACCCAGACCTCAGATAGACACACACATATATATATATATATATATACAGTTGTGTTCAAAATTATTCAACCCCCAATGCTGTAAAGGGTTTTAGGGAATTTAGTGTACATTTGTAATTGTATTCAGAATGAAATCCTACAAGGACTTTTTAAAGAACCATATGCAACTAAAATGACATCAATTGGTTTTGTAATACAGTAGTAAATGTTTCTTTTGTGAATTCTTCATTGACACAATTATTCAACCCCTTAAAGACTACCACTCTGAAGAACAGAGGTTCATTCAAGTGTTTTCAATCAGGTATTGAAAACACCTGTGGATGTCACGGAGCAGCAATAAAGCATAATAAGCACCAATTAGGAAGCTTTAAAATGACTGTGATACTCAGCTCCTTCTAGACATTTACTGGTGTGGTTACAAACATGGTGAAGTCAAGAGAATGGTCCAGGAAGACAAGAGAAGAGGTGATTACTCTTCACAGGAAGGGCAATGGCTATAAGAAGATTGCAAAGATGTTAAACATACCAAGAGAGACCATAGGAAGCATCATTCGCAAATTCAAGGCAAAGGGCACTGTTGAAACGCTACCTGGTCGTGGCAGAAAGAAGATGCTGACTTCGACTGCTGTGCGCTACCTGAAGCGTAGAGTGGAGAAAAGTCCCTGTGTGACTGCTGAGGAGCTGAGAAAAGATTTGTCAGATGTGGTACTGAAGTTTCAGCTCAGACAATACGGCGCACCTGCGTAATGAAGGCCTCCATGCCAGAACTCCCAGGCGCACCCCCTTGCTGTCTCCAAAGAATAAGAAGAGTCGACTGCAGTATGCCAAAAGTCATGTGGACAAACCACAGAAGTTTTGGGATAGTGTTCTGTGGACTGATGAAACAAAATTAGAACTGTTTGGAATATGCTGGCGCTTTATAAATAAAGAATAATAATAATAATAATAATAATAATAATAATAACTGTTTGGGCCCATGGATCAACGCTATGTTTGGAGGAGGAAGAACAAGGCCTATGAAGAAAAGAACACCTTGCCTACTGTGAAGCATGGCGGGGGGTCAATCATGCTTTGGGGCTGTTTTGCTTCTGCAGGTACAGGGAGCTTCAGCGTGTGCAAGGTACCATGAATTCTCTTCAGTACCAGGAGATATTGGATGACAATGTGATGCAGTCCGTCACAAACCTGAGGCTTGGGAGACGTTGGACCTTTCAACAGGACAATGATCCAAGCATACCTCCAAGTCCACTAGAGCATGGTTGCAGATTAAAGGCTGGAACATTTTGGAGTGGCCATCGCAGTCACCTGACTTAAATCCGATTGAGAACCTCTGGTGGGACTTAAGAAAGCAGTTGCAGTGCGCAAGCCTAAGAATGTGACTGAACTGGAGGCTTTTGCCCATGACGAATGGGCGAAGATACCTGTAGATCGCTGCAAGACACTTGTGTCAAGCTATGCTTCACGTTTAAAAGCTGTTATAACTGTAAAAGGATGTTGTACTAATACTAAGATTGAATGTCACTTGGGGGTTGAATAAAACTGATAATGATGTGAGCACAGAAAAGACATTTGTGGTTATTTCATTATAAATGTTATGTTATATTTGTCTGACCTACACGTGCCTCTTTGATTTAATTGTAAGCAAGATGACTGAATGATCAAAATCAATGTCAAACTGGCCAAAACACTCAATTTCAGTGGAGGTTGAATAATTTTGAACACAACTGTATATATATATATATATATAATATGTGAGTTGATTGTTAAGCTTTTCTCTATTTAATAGACGTTTTTAACCTTTACCTGTAACCTTGAGAAAGTATTTTATTGAGCCGAAATGTCAGTCATCACGTACAGGATTTTTTAAATGAATATCTAATAAAGAAGCATTTTTTAACCAGTATTTGGCTTAAGTCCACAAATGCATCCCATACATTGTGTATTTGCATCCCCCCCCCCCATTTTGTGCACCTTGGCATCAAAACTTTCACTGGCTGCCGCAGGTACTATGTGGGGGATATATATATATGTATATATATATATATATATAGATAGAGCTGTGGCAACCAGCTGAGGCCATAAGTATACTCACAACAAGTGCCTGGGTGCAGAGTCCAGTAGACAATATGTAGACCAAGTGGAAAAGGACTTGAAAATAAAATAATAAAGTTTATTTATGTTACATTAAAATAAGTTACATTAAAATATTTTAGATTCCTTTGTATATATCTATATATATATCTGAGGACAAAGTGTGTATAGATATATATTATATATATATATAGACCAAGTGGAAAAGGACGCACACCAGGACTTAGAACAAAATAATAAAAGCGATGTTTTATTCAATATGCATTAAAAAGATGCCCAACTGCATCAGAAACTGACGTTTTGGCCCTCACAGGCTTCACAGACCTTGATAAAGGCCCCTGTGAGGGCCGAAACGTCGGTTTTTGATGCACTTGGGCATCTTTTAAATGCATATTGAATAAAACATCGCTTTTATTATTTTGTTCTAAGTCCTGGTGTGCGTCCTTTTCCACTTGGTCTATATATATATATAATATATATCTATACACACTTTGTCCTCAGATATATATATAGATATATACAAAGGAATCTAAAATATTTTAATGTAACTTATTTTAATGTTACATAAATAAACTTTATTATTTTATTTTCAAGTCCTCGAGTGCAGTCCCATATTTGTTTATTTACATATATATATATATAGTGTGTTTAATATTGCAGAAGCCACCCGCACATCATAGCAATTCAAAAAATTGCATCCCAGAGCTCCTGTGCCACATTCCCCATATGCAGCAAGGAATTCTGGGTAGGATATGCAAATGACATCTGTCTCACTTTTATACATCCTGGATCTGTTATTACACAGAACCCTAAAATCAATGCTATGCCACACTGTGGCTTTGTAGCAAAGATAAGGTTACGCAACTGGTCAAAGCCACTCCTAGGACAGCGCTGTTTCAGGTCTGTTGAACCTTCATCAGCTAGGAGACAGGCATGACCAGTCGCAGTGGATGCTTGGACCATAGGTAAGTAAGTGTCTATATGGGTTGTGGTGAAGGACTAAAAGTGAGACAAAAAGCCTCCACACTATCATAAGTGTGTTTAATATTGCAGAAGCCACCCGCACATCATAGCAATTCAAAGAATTGTATCCCAGAGCTCCTGTGCCACATTCCCCGTATGCAGCAAGGAATTCTGGGTAGGATATGCAAATATATATACAGGTAGGGCAATCTGGTGAATTTTGTGCCCTCCTGCAGGGGTTGTCCTGTATGTGCAAACAGCAACAATTTGCTTCATTCCCCCTACCGGTAATAAAATGTACAATATGTGCCCTGGAAAATTCTCAGCTAAGGAATGTACTAAAGGCCATATTACATAGTTGGTGCTAACTTAACCAGAGCTGTTGTAAACTTCCCAGAGCCATTATAGCCTATGGAGGTTTTCAGTTTACAACAGCTCTGGTTAAGTTAGCACCAACATTGTAATACTGCCCTAAATTTTTATTTTCATTTTCACTGATTTTCTTAAAATAGATTTACACAAAAATTGCAATTCCAAGAACTTATGCTCTGCAACTGTCCTCCAAGGCTTGCATTCTGGTGCTTGGTGGATTCTGTGAGGTTATTCAACACACTGCCCGCGTTTTCCTGCGGTGCAAAGGATGACATAATGTGGCGTTGTTGCACCAGCGCCAAACGTCATCAGAAGAACATCAGGAGAACATCGATGAAGATTCACCTGCAATTGTTTGAATTTCTCTTTTTGAAATTTTTGAAGGCCACCAGGATGTTGAGCAGCTCTCCTCACGCTCCATTTCACACTCAAGCGTATTACTCGATTCCCCAAACTGGAGAGATTATCTTAATGCAAGGGAACTGGGATTGATATCGGTCGCGGACATTTAGTAGGTATACACCTTCATTTAAGATTCCGTCCAGCGTATTAACCTGGGCTTCAGTGGGTTACGTTCTTCAGACAGACTGTCTAGATAACACTCCCAAGCCGTGAATAGACCCAGCAGTGCGTTACAGGGTCACCATGCACTAGACTGTGTAAATTGGAAAAAAGACTGGCAGAACAACAAAAAGAAGAGTAAAAGACCCAGCATGACCTTCTTGTGCGTTGTTTACTGGCTGGGCTGAGAAAAGAAGGGACTATTTTACGGACATTTTTACACCTTAACGTGGACACGACACAATCATCCTGTAGAGTTAAGCCTTGTTGAAATATAAATTTATTCTTCCTTATTTTGACTGAAAGGGTTCCAGTGAATTCCATTCTTCGCAAAAGTCACAAATTTGGGTCAACATTTAACCCTGCTCGGACAGAAAATCAAAAACACATGTACATAATTCACAGTGTATTATTAATCACTTGTTCATCATACAACCTCGTTTTACCCACATTTGTTTCAAAATCCAAATTTTCGTGAAAGTTCGGAGTTTCTTAACGATGTAGAAGAGGTTGTATTTGCTCTACAGCTCTTGGAAATCTCCTTATCTCTGGGGGGGGGATGAAGGCTGGGCCACACAGCCTTCCCATTTGGGTGAGGTCAAGGATGTGGATTGAGGGTTTGGGTCAAAATCCCTACAACCAGGTTCCCTAATGTCAAAATCCTGACGGCCAACTTCCCTACACAGACAACTCCCTGACGGCCAACTTCCAGACATCCAAAATCCCAGCGGCTAACACTAACCCTACTTCCTAACCCCCTAAACCTAGCCCTAACCCTAACCCCCCTAAACATAGCCCTAACTCCCATAAACCTAACCCTAACCCCCCTAAATCTAGCCCTAACCCCCTAAACCTAGCCCTAACCCTAAACCCCTAAACCTAGCCCTATCCCTAACCCCCATAAACCTAGCCCTAACCGTAACCCCCTAAACCTAGCCCTAACCCCCTAAACCTAGCCCTAACCCCCTAAATCTAGCCCTAACCCCCTAAACCTAGCCCTAACCCTAACCCCCATACACCTAGCCCTAACCCTAACCCCCATACACCTAGCCCTAACCCCCTAACCCTATCCCCCTAAACCTAGCCCTAACCCCTAAATCTAGTCCTAACCCCCCTAAATCTAGCCCTAACCCTAATCCCCTAAACCTAACCCTAGCCCCTAAACCTAGCCCTAACACTAACCCCCTAAACCTAGCCCTAATCCCCTAAACCTAGCCCTAACCCTATCCCCCTTAAATCTAGCCCTAACCCCCTAAACCTAGCCCTAAGCCTAACCCCCTAAACCTAGCCCTAACCCCCTAAACCTACCCATATCCCTAACCCCCTAAACCTAGCCATAACCCTAGCCCCTAAACCTAACCCTAACCCCCTAAACCAAGCCCTAACCCCCCTAATCCTAGCCCTAACCCTAACTCCCCTAAACCTAGCCCTAACCCCCTTAAACCTAGGGTTAGGGTGTTAGTATTAGGGTTAGCCGCTGGGATTATGGATGTTTGGAAGTTGGTTGTGTAGGGAAGTTGGGATGTCCGGCACTTGTTCTGTCTGGACGTTGGCCGTCAGGATGTTGGCATTAGGGAACCTGGCTGTAGGGATTTTGTTCGGTACCCGTGGATTGAATATGAGCCTTTACTTTTAACATAGTTTTCCTGGAGAAGAAAGGATATTTATTATTACTAATATGGACAAATAACTCCACGTTAGGAATAATTGACTAATTATTGATGTGAACACTGGGAATATTGCAGAGCAAAACCACAGTCTCCACCAGAACACAACTGTAAGTGATTTGTCCTAGTCTACACCACATCGGTTGGCCTCCAGTGGTCAAATAGAAAAGCCATTAAGGAGTATTTGTCAGCACAGAGTAAAGCTAAAACCATTAGATCAAGTATATGTTCATGGAATTGTCATAAATGACTCAAAATACAATGTCCAAACTAGAAAGTATTTTGGTGGAATCACCAACGTTCACTTCTAGCATTGACTACTCTGCGTCACTGTAGAACCTTTGGATCGATGAGTTGTGATCTTCGAAATTCGTAGGTTGGAGTTGTCCAATTTAAAGTGATGATGTGAAACAGGTTGAGAAACATGGGAGAACGCAAGTGGTGGCCATATTCATTTTGTTGACCTCATACGTAAACCGTAAGCTTTGAAAAGAAGACCACAATGTAGACTAAAGAATGGATCCTACCACACTTTGCTGTTGTGCTGTTTCAATAATTTGGATAATAAAAGTTCCCTGTTTGCATGCCCGGTCAAATGGTCGTGACCAAATAGAATGAGACCATATCTTGATGTTTTGATATCGCTCAGCAATGGTGTCTCCAAGATTGTTGGAGCATTTGATAAGTATGTTTACGTTCTCTTTATGCATTTTGTTTGTCTTCTTCAGGAAGTGATGCATGCCCTGAGACAGACATGGCATACAACCTGCTTCGTGTGTGCTGCTTGCAGGAAGCCATTCGGGAATAGCTTATTCCACATGGAAGATGGGGAGCCATACTGTGAAAAAGGTAGGTTGGAATAAGCATCGTCGTTTATTGATCTCCTCGGGATATGAGGTCTTCCACTAACAGTTTACCTATTCTAATCAAGCTTTTTTGGGAGGCTCAGTTGGGAAGCCCCAAGATGTGCCTAGGCCATAGAATTTCCAGTGTGCAGAGACCAGGAGGTATCACCTCCCTCAACAAACTCTCTGCAAGCACCTCTCTGAGCCATCTGCAGCCTCCAGCCTCCACAGTCTTCAGGCCCTCTGCCTCATTTTCCATGCCTGTTGGTGATGAGGCCTCTACACCTTCGTCCAGTTTACTCAGGACGCCTCCACTGTTTTGGAATACAGGTATTCCAAAAACCGAAAGAATTACGCAAATCGAAAGGCTCCTGGTTCCAAGCATTTCGGATAAGGGGTGCTACGACTGTATAGCTACGGTTACAAGTACTTATACCGCGCCAACAGATTCTGTAGCGCTTTACAATGGGGAAGCACGTACAGCTGACATAATAAATAGTAAAATATAAGGCCCAGACGGCCCTGCCCGTAGGATAATTGTCCTGCTAATGCAGCACTTTATACGAGTGCTCAGCCACACATCCCGTGAGCTTGCAATCTAAGGAACTGAGGCAAGTGAAACAAAAGGGGAGCAAGGGGAGTATGTAGATAATTACCAGAGAGAGTATAGCAGACACTGCATGATGATAGACTAACTGGGTTATACAGAGAGAGGTGAAGACCAGGAGAATGACTGGAGAAGTGAAAATTCTAGGTCAAAATAGCCAAACCAGAAAAATTCTCCCATTTATCTCACTTTCCAAATCGGTTATTTTGACCTAGAATTTTCACTTCTCCAGCCATTCTCCTGGTTTTCACCTTTCTCTGAATAACCCTGTAAGAGCTTGGGTATGATAAGGTTAAACCCGAGAGAGAAGTGAAGCAGCTGGAAAAAGGAGCTTATATAACTAGGATAGAGGCTGGGTGGGGGGGTGGATGGGGCAGGCGGGTGGGACAGCAGAGGAGAGGATGGAAGTCAAGTGTGGCTTTCTGTCTGGATACAGAGGGAGAGTTTGAGGCGAGTATGGCTTGCTGTTGGATTCTCACTTTTTACAAGGAACTGCAAACTGTGAAGGAGAACAAACACTATGGGCACTATGCACTGGTGAATGTTAACAGTTGCGTTAGGGTGAGTAAGTGGTAACATCAGAATAACTGACTGGTGCAGGTTTTCCCCGTTAGCATTCCCATTTTAGCGTCAAAAAGGGAATAGGTCACTACATGTACCACATCTTACTTTTCACCCTGCATTGACCATAAACCACACTGGTGATGGTGGATATTGTTTTTCCTGGCTCATGACTCGTCCCAATAGGTTACAGTAGACCTGATGAAGTTTCAAAGATGTTGTGACAACGGTGCTCTTCATAAAAATACCTAGATTCCGTTAAACAGTTCTCTCTAAATATGGTGGGTTCTAACCCAGACGAGGGTCATCAATGGGACTCTACGTGAGCAACTCCACCCAAAAAATGGGGTAGTATGTACATGTGTGGTTTTCTCTTACTTATTTATCCCTTTCATGAGATTTACTGTTTACTGATGAGGGATCCTCTTAGGGTTACTTTTACTGTTTGTATAAATATTGGGTTAGACCTATGGGTAGTTGCATAGGCTCCCTCTGCCATGTTGAAGACTGGGTCCAGCCTAGGCTGCGACAGGGCAGCTGTGCTGTGCCAGGAGGTAATAGCATTTCCTTTAGAAACTTCAAAACCCCATCCAAGAGAGTGACGGGGATATGACCATGTACCCTGCCACCGGGTAATCAAGTTGCGTGACGCCTCCAGGACCGCGATTCCTTAGGTGGCCACCTAACTTGCCAATGTAGAGACCCGCCTCTCTGCCCAAAGAGAGCATTTTTGTAAGGTGCAAAAATTATTTCAAATTGATCCGAATGTTTTTACCGATTCAGAACTTTGGACGCCCCCAAATCGCCGAAATTTCGATTTTATTTTTTTTTAGATGAAAAGGAATGCACGTGTCTATATATCTCAGATAATACAGATATATTAAAGGTTTTATAGATCCCACAGAAAGAGAATTACACAAAAGTGTGAACACTTTCTTGTAAAAAGTCAAAACCAAATATAACGCGGGCTAATCCTGCAGATCTTCTCTCCCAGAATCTAGAGTGTTCATGTAAATCACAACGTTGGCTGGTGCCTTCAACTTCTCTCTGTGTTTTTTTAAAATATTTAATGGGAATCATAAAAAAAAGGGTCTAATCATCATAATTATATTACATTACACGTAAAACAAGGTTACATCTAATGCAAGCGGCAATTACTGTAAATGCCTGGATTTACGACTACTGTATCCTCATGAGGTGGATTGGTTCAACTGAAATTAGGAGAAACTGTGGGCTACAATTTAGAGGAATTATAAAAAACTGCCAAACATTGTGGGGAACAACATGTCTTATGGTATGGAATGTGTCGATTAAGTACTTTATGAGGAAACATCCGTTTACGGTGGAAATACTGCTTCATGTGGGCATGTAATGGGTATTTGCCGGAGACCAGAGACCTTTGGGCATGGTGTCAACATGAAGTCAAGGGCCACCATCTAGTTCACATACTATACAAAGTGCCAGGGTCCTGGCTTCCCTCACGCACTGGTGGGATGAAGAAAGGTTGTCAGATAGTACATTGCCATCATTGGTACCACTAAGAAACCAATAACAATATAGACAGCCGGGTC
Organism: Leptobrachium leishanense; assembly: GCA_009667805.1. NCBI lineage: Eukaryota > Metazoa > Chordata > Amphibia > Anura > Megophryidae > Leptobrachium > Leptobrachium leishanense. The sequence goes on from CM019068.1 coordinate 156,163,824, forward strand.
ATTAAGGTTGGCAAGTTTTTCTCGGTCATATTCGATCAAGGTGTGAAAAATGGGAGCTTCATAAATTTGTTAGTTCTGTCCCCACCACTTGACCTTGAATCTAAATTTGGGTCTGTTTGGGCATTAGTACAAATCGATGTATTTTACCATAAGGGTGGCCAGACCTACACCTCAGTGTGTATGGTGCTTTTGCCAGAAATGACAAGTCGTGTAATTTTGGGGGTTTCTGTTTTGGATTATGGGTGAGACGGTCCAGCTGGTGACTTTGAGTTCTCATTGAACAATCTTTGTTATTTTTTTCAGATTATATCGCTTTGTTCAGCACCAAATGCCATGGATGTGATTTCCCTGTTGAAGCCGGAGATAAGTTCATTGAGGCCCTTGGTCATACCTGGCACGACACCTGCTTCATCTGTGCTGTGAGTAACCTTCTCTTAAGGTGTCACCTTTGCATATCTGATGTAGGGACCACGAATCTTTGCCAATGTATGGGCAGACAGCCCTACTTTCCAACCACATGTGGAACCACCTGCCAACATCTCTAGGTTCCTCATACTAAACCAACTCGTCCAATAAATGTAGACTATGAATATAATGTTCCTCTCCAGACATTCTACAGCTAGACACATCCCAAAAATATTCCTAGACATACTAATAAGAAATATTCTATTACTCTGTGATATAAAAAAGGAACTGCTGTCCAGTCACCAACTGAAGATCAACTTACTTTACCTAGAACACATAACCTGAAACCAAAAATCCATAAAAAAGAATGAACCACTCATTATAAGGACTATATTAAATGCAATTCCCGAAAAGGTAGGCAGAGGGAGCAAAAGCAAAAAAGCAAGCTGAGGTCAGGGACCACAGAGACATACACAATTGATTAGCAAAGCAGGATCGAAGGAAACCAATGGTACTTAGATATGAATAAGAAAACCGAGGGCAGGGTGGTCAGTAAAGTAGCTGCCTCAAAATCAGGAACAAAGACTACAACACAATATGGGCCTCACAACACAAGGACAATCCAGAAAAGCGCAATGAAGAGAGAGAGATGAGTTTAAATACGCAGGATTCGTTTGTGTCAAAATGTGCATCACAAGAGTGACGCTTGGTTATGGAGCCAATAATGAATGACAGAGCTGGGAATTAGCACAAGTCACTGGGCGATGGTAGCAGTCGGCATCAAGACATCTGACAGTCGGAGGAAAGTGGTGGAAGTACCAGTTGGCATCACTGGTGTTTCTTGAAATTAGTGCACAGTGTAAATAGTGATGGAAGAGTGATGCGAGTAATGGTCGACTTCATGATATGGACATACACAGGGTTGACTGAACAACACATGGTATAATGCCAGAGAAACCTGACGAGGCCCAAGTCAAAGTCTACACGAGTCTCCTGTTGCTCCTAATTTCACCCCAAGGATAAAATATGTCGACATCTAATGCAGTACTTGGGATTGTTGTCCATCTAAAATGTTTTGACATACACTGTGAGGCTCTCAATGTAAAAAAGAAGAAGACAAGCAATGCAGTTGTGTGGAACAACATGACGCTTTTGAAGGCTAGCCATCAGTATAAGGTTATGTAGGCTTTTTTTTTACCTTGCAGGTGAGGTGGACACGCCCCCACCAGGCAGGACAGGCCAACAGTCAGGGAAATAGGTACCAGGCAAAACCTCAGGGAAGCGGCAATGAATCATCACTCCCTCCAACAGCAGCTTACCTGTCATAGGTCTCCCAGGAACACCATCTTGGAATACCTCTCAGGTCATGGAAGCCATGGAGAGCCACATACAACAATGAGCCAGTAGTTGAGAGGTGGAACTGGTGTAATGGCTAGGTCCAGCTAGTGTTGAGACCTGGGGTTACCAGACTTTGCCATCGTAGGAGTCCTGCCCCAGAGTCTCACTCAGGGCTATTCAGAGAGAGATGAAAACCTTGAGAATGACAGAAGAAGTGAAAATTCTAGGTCAAAATAGACAAACCAGAAAAATTCTCCCATTTATCTCACTTTCCAAATTGGCTATTTGGTCTAGATTGTTCATTCTCCTGCCAATTCTCAAGGTTTTCACCTCTCTCTGAATAGCCCTGATAGTCTCTCGAAGAGGAAGCTGGTGATGGATCTCCGCTGTGGAATGACTGCAAAACCCATAAAGAAAAGACGAGAAACAGCATAGACACTGTGTGACGGGGAACCATGTTAAAAAGTAGACAAGGGTTGACCACTTGCCAATGACTTTGGTCAAACCAATATAAAGACAAAGGACAGTATTAAGGAAAGATTTGTCATGATATATAAGGAACAAATCCATGAAAGGAAACTAATTCCGAGAATTTGGAATGAGTTTCAATCAGGTCATTAACAGGTCTCTTGGAGATAAGGAATCCAGACACATATTACACAGTCGGCCAAATGTTCAAATCCATTAGATAAAGGATAAAGATCACGTCTTATTTGAATGTCGAAAATTTTAGAGATAGTAAAATGTTAGATTTTGCACACTAACCTCGTAATAAATATCTAAGTTTGGAGGATAGTTCTTTGTGAGATCATGTGTTCTAGGTTTGCTATTTGTGTTCTAGGTCTGCCATGTGAATTTGGAAGGACAGCCATTCTACTCTAAGAAGGATAAGCCCCTGTGCAAGAAGCATGCCCACGCCATCAATGTTTAAAAAGGAGAAATGAAAAACGGACTAATGCCAGGCTTGGAAACTGAAGATAAGCAGCTCCCTAAACAACTGCCAAGAAGGACAACATTTATTGCACATTTTCGAATTCGGAGTAAAAAAATGGCTAAAATGTAATATTCTTGCATTTCACAAAAAAGTTACTTGAAATAAGAGTCAAGGCCTTAAACGGAAAAGATCAAAAGAACCGCGTGTCAGCGATAAGACGTACTTGACCACTATTTACGGTCTACGGCTTATCCGCTATCGTACAATTCTTTTGTCCTTCTAGTTTTATGAACACAGTATTCTTTGTAATGTATTTGCCGGTTGCGGGGAGGCGTGGTCAATGGGAAGCTCTCAAGTTGTCGAACTAGAACCTGCAACACAACTTCAACGCTATGGAACCTAATTGCTTGTTGAGTTACCATCTGACCACCCTTAAGAAACGCAACCCCATGTAAAAAGATGCAGTAGTTTTGCATAATAAGGAAATAAATTACGTGAAGAACATATCAAGGCCTTAGACGTAGAGGGATAACAGGACCTTTGTCTAGTGATGAGAGGTACTTTGTGGTCTACGACTACCACTGTCCTTTTTCCCTCTGGTTCCCAGAACACATTATGATTTCCAATGGTGCACACCAAGCACTGGACGACACTCCATTGAGTAGCTCTCAAGCCATTGATCTAGAAGCCCATTGGTTTCTAGACCCTCCAACACAACTTCAACGCTATGGCCCACGCTGCTTGTTGAGTTACCATCTGACCACTCTTATGAAACGTAACCCCATGTAAAAAAATTTAGTAGTTTTGCATAACATGGAAATAAATTACGTGAAGAACATATCAAGGCCTTAAACATAGAGGGATAACAGGACCTTTGTCTAGTGATGAGAGGTCCTTTACGATCTACAACTGTCACTGTCCTTTTTCCCTCTGGTTCCCCAAACACATTATGATTTCCAATGGTGCACACCAAGCCCTGGACGACACTCCATTGAGTAGCTCTCAAGCTATTCATCTAGGAGCCCATTGGTTTCTAGCCAGAAGTATTTTTACCTTTTTTCCCATTGATCACAAAACCTCTATTTAAATTATACATATAAAAAAAAGAAAAATTGAAAAACAAATATAAACTAAAAAAAATATTTTCTATTGATTTAGCTACGCTGTGAGTTAATTAAAATCCAGGTCATGAAGAGGGTTTGAAGGAACCTGTAGCAGGTTATAGTGGGGGCTACATATCCTTCGTAGACCCCATAAAAAAATAGGCGTACATGAAACTATAAGATTGTTTACCAGTGATATATTGTCATTGAGAGTCCACAACATAATGGTTCCGTAATATTAGCACCCAATGTTCAGGTGGACATGGAGCATTCAGAAGATACACAATTGAGAAGGAGCATGCAACAGGGTGCTGCGTAAAAACGCTTGGTCAATATATGGTCGATGGTTCTGTCCAGTGGACAGAGACGTCTTCTATGTTTTTGGCAAAGAGGGAAGAATATATGTTCAGAGTATTTTTTACAAAGACCCTACTGTGCACTTCTTCTTCATTGATATCGATAGAAAGGCCTGATGTTGTCGGAGGGGTTTACCGGCCATATCACCCGTCTTTGCTCCCACTATCCTCAAGACTAATGTAAGGCTCCCCACCCACCTCTCCCTTACCTATTTCCATTGTCTTCCAGCACCTCCAAACCTTGGTCGGCCCTCTTTCCTCCAAATACAGGCCCAACCCAACAGTCGGCCCCGACTCCTGCCACAAATCAACCGACTTTTTGCCTTTTCAAACTTTTCCGACCCCCTATTAAGCTACGGCTTTTCTCCACGACCACAAATACATATAAAGGTGCTCCGCGAGTGTTTTCTGGAGCTTCGGCAGTTGCGAGGACCGGAGGAGTGAACGCAGAGTTGTAACACTTGCGGAAAAATTAGCAGAGTGCCAAGTAACCCTGACGTATGTTATTTTTAGTGTGCGAGAGAGACCTAGTGATAGCTTTTTTTTTTATATAAACGTAGTGCATCCTCACCTTAAAAGGAAGCGTCGCTCCTTTTTGTTTATGCCGCAGTGCCCTCCTTCCACCCTGCGTCCCCATAAGTGAGAATATAAAAAAACAAAGGCAAAGCTCGGACTGCCAGGAGGGGATTTTCTTACCGTCCTGTTTTGTGTTGCTTTTTTTCCCCCAAAACACCAAATTATATGGACTTACTGGACCTGTCATGGTGGGGTGAAGGACTATATCTATCTGGATAGATACATAGATAGATAGATAGATAGATAGATAGATAGATAGATAGATAGATAGATAGATAAGATGTGTGTCTGGTGTGGCTTGGCTCGTTATTCGTCATATAGCCTGTAATACAAAGAGATAGCTTGGCATGTTTAGATTTATTTGATAAACTGGGGATCACAGGGTTAACCAAGGGGTCGATATATGTTATCTGCGCCCGGTTTAGCAGATAAACCCACAAAAGCTACATAGACATAGAGAGAGGACGTGGAGAGATCTCAAAGCTTGTCTTCTCTGGCAACAAAGTGTTTAATGAAACTGTAAAAAAACATTGTAAAGAAAGAAAGTACAACTGATGATTCCAACCGGGAAGATGACTTCACATGACGCCTATCGATGGCCTATAACGACGGCTCAAACAATTAACAATTAACAATTAACAATTTTTTTTTGTACTGTATTTAACAGTATTTACTTATTCTCCGTGAAAACCCCACCATACTCTTGCCAAAAATAAAAAGGGAAGGGAATGGCTATCGAATGGACGTCAACTGGACATTGTTGGTCGATGACCCCGTTGGCAGTTGTGGTCCATGTGGAGACGCATCTCAAGAAACCCTTTTGTCTGTTAATTTTTGGATAGGGCTTATAACAAAGGACACTATAAATATATATAAGTATGTTTAGAGGCTGTGAAGAAGGTACGTGAGACGCTTCCGGGATTCACGATTGGCCAATAAGGAATAAAAGACGACTTGTGTATCACAGGGAAAGGGGAGACGAAATTCTAGATAGAGATAGGCTTTGCGTTTTATGAACGAAATCACGTTACACAATAAGTCCTACTCCACCTTTGCTGTTAAGGTGGCTAATTTAGAGAAGGCCGTTAAGTCAAAAATAGCCCCACTCATTCATGTTAATGGATCCCCTGCCGCTCCGGCTGCTACCCGCACTCCAGTTAATGCCTAATGTGTGGTCAGCCGGCAGAATAAAGAGTGATTCCAGTATCACTCATCCTGCAACAGGCAATAACAAAAGCTGTCAGCGGCAGGACACTATTGTTAAGTGATTTTGTTTTAGCAAAATCACTAAACACACAAGGAACCCTTAAAAGATGCCATACTCACCTCTGGTAACGTTTGCACACATTTCCAGTGCTGAGCCATATGGTGAGCCGATTCGGGCCAGCTCTTACCACTGTCTGGTCCTCCCTCTAGCCTGCCAGGTCTCTGACTACCTGACCCATTGCACTGGCTGACAACCAAAATATACCAGTCTCTCCATTTCAGCAGTGCTTTGTTATAAGGGTCTATTTGTTGCCTGTGGTTCTCCCTGTTATTTTGTTCCTGCTCCTAGAAGTTCTTTGTTGTTTGCCCTTTTTATTTGGTTCAGTTTATTTCTGATTCCCTGTTTTCTCTGTCTATTTGTACTCCAGTTGTCCTTGCCATTTGTTTATTTTTCGCTCATCCTGATTTGTGTGTACCTGTGTTATCTGATATAATGTGTATGACCCCTGGCTCTGTCTGACTATCCTTTCTGGCATTAACCATTGGCTCTGTCTGACCATCCTTTCTGACATTAACCATTGGCTCTGACTATCCTTTCTGGCATTAACCATTGGCTCTGTCTGACCATCCTTTCTGACATTAACCATTGGCTCCATCTGACTACCCGTTCTGGCAATAGCCCGTGGCTCTGTCTGACTATCCTTTCTGGCATTAACCATTGGCTCTGTCTGTCCATCCTTTCTGACATTAACCATTGGCTCTGACTACCCTTTCTGGCATTAACCATTGGCTCTGTCTGACTATCGTTTCTGACATTAACCATTGGCTCTGACTACCCTTTCTGGCATTAACCATTGGCTCTGTCTGACTATCGTTTCTGACATTAACCATTGGCTCTGTCTGACTATCATTTCTGACATTAACCATTGGCTCTGTCTGACTATCCTTTCTGACATTAACCATTGGCTCTGTCTGACTATCCTTTCTGACATTAACCATTGGCTCTGTCTGACTACCCTTTCTGGCATTAACCATTGGCTCTGTCTGACTATCCTTTCTGACATTAACCATTGGCTCTGTCTGACTACCCTTTCTGGCATTAACCATTGGCTCTGTCTGACCATCCTTTCTGACATTAACCATTGGCTCTGTCCGACTAACCTTTCTGGCATCAACCATTGGCTCTGTCTGACTATCCTTTCTGACATTAACCATTGGCTCTGTCTGACTATCCTTTCTGACATTAACCATTGGCTCTGTTTGACTATCCTTTCTGACATTAAACATTGGCTCTGTCTGAATACCCTTCCTGACATTAACCATTGGCTCTGTCTGACTACCCTTTCTGACATTAACCATTGGCTCTGTCTGACTATCCTTTCTGACATTAACCATTGGCTCTGTTTGACTATCCTTTCTGACATTAAACATTGGCTCTGTCTGACTACCCTTTCTGACATTAACCATTGGCTCTGTCTGACTACCCTTTCTGGCATTAACCATTGGCTCTGTCTGACTATCCTTTCTGACATTAACCATTGGCTCTGTTTGACTACCCTTTCTGGGATTAACCATTGGCTCTGTCTGACCATCCTTTCTGACATTAACCATTGGCTCTGTCTGACTAACCTTTCTGGCATCAACCATTGGCTCTGTCTGACTATCCTTTCAGACATTAACCATTGGCTCTGTCTGACTATCCTTTCTGACATTAACCATTGGCTCTGTTTGACTATCCTTTCTGACATTAAACATTGGCTCTGTCTGACTACCCTTCCTGACATTAACCATTGGCTCTGTCTGACTATCCTTTCTGACATTAACCATTGGCTCTGTCTGACTATCCTTTCTGACATTAACCATTGGCTCTGGTTGACTATCCTTTCTGACATTAATCATTGGCTCTGTCTGACTACCCTTTCTGGCATTAACCATTGGCTCTGTCTGACTATCCTTTCTGACATTAACCATTGGCTCTGTCTGACTACCCTTTCTGGCATTAACCATTGGCTCTGTCTGACCATCCTTTCTGACATTAACCATTGGCTCTGTCTGACTAACCTTTCTGGCATCAACCATTGGCTCTGTCTGACTATCCTTTCAGACATTAACCATTGGCTCTGTCTGACTATCCTTTCTGACATTAACCATTGGCTCTGTTTGACTATCCTTTCTGACATTAAACATTGGCTCTGTCTGACTACCCTTCCTGACATTAACCATTGGCTCTGTCTGACTATCCTTTCTGACATTAACCATTGGCTCTGTCTGACTATCCTTTCTGACATTAACCATTGGCTCTGTCTGACTATCCTTTCTGGCATTAACCATTGGCTCTGTCTGACTATCCTTTCTGGCATTAACCTTTGGCTCTGTCAGACAACCCTTTCTGACATTAACCATTGGCTCTGTCTGACTACCCATTCTGACATTTAACCCCTGGCTCTGACTACTCGTCCTGGTTTACTGACTGTCTTTGTTTTGTCCGTCTGTCCTGCACCTAAGCAATCCGACTATCTAAAGACCAGCTGTGTGGGTAGATTGTCTGCGTGTAGGGATTATAGATATTCGTGATACCTCTGAACCCACAGTGCAGATGACTCTGCGATCTGTCACCTCCTCTCACCCCAAACAGGTGAACAAATAGCTCTCCAGTGTCCTTTTGGTGACCCTGTGCATTTGTATGCATGTTGCGTAGGGCTTGCACTCATCTCCATGGAGTCCTATGGATTCTTTAAGAGGATTCCAGCAATGGCGAGCTAACATGGTGGCCTGACTGTAATAGAGACTAAAGTTTCGAGCTCCATTTCAGGATTTGAGGCTCCCTGTTACCAACTTGGCCATTTTTTCCTTAATTTTGTTGGTTGTTGAATGAGACGTGTTGACTACTTGGTGGGAGAGACACGGCCGTCCTGTCATTAACTGAGAGCAGTAGTTTTTATGAGTAACTTTGACCGTGACCTGGAGTATCATCAAAGATGGATGGCGCATACAAACTTGGAGTGCCAATGTGTGTGATCACTTGGTGCTGTGACCACACTGAGCATTCAGTCCGGACTGGGCAAAGGGGGAATACCAGGAGCACTGTCACGTGTCAGGAGGGTCTTTTGATTTTCCCACCCACCAGTTGAGCATCAGAGCTCCACCAATGGGCCATCTCTGTAGTAACGCTATATAGGCTGTCCTCCATTTGCCCGCCAGGCTACGTCCAAGATCAAGGGAGTACATTGAAAAGTCAAAATCCACTTTCACAGAGTGACAAACCATAGAGCAGAAAAACTGTAAGATCTTCATGTCGCAACCTCAGCTGTACTACAAGAGAGCAGGGCTAGAAGACAATTCTAGTTATGTACATGTCATTTTTATGTAAATATTACAGTGAGGGATCTGTGGTAGCTGATGATATTCTAAAATTGAACGGCGTTGGAATTCATTTTGCCAGACTGAGCATGTCTAAAGTGGCCTCAGATGGGGCAGAATCCAAAGATGCCCCACCTGCAAATAAGTAAGAGTGGATTAACTGGGTTAATGATGAGTTAAAGCTTTAGCTACAGCTTTACATTTTCTAAAAGTGCTAGTGCTATAGATATTTACATTTTTTTATGTAACGGGTGATCCGTGTGAAGCCCTTTGTTGCCAGAGAACTGCTTATCTAATAAGAAATATATTTGTGTGTTTGCTTTAAGGAAATCATTATATTAGCACGGCGGCTTCCTGAGGTTTTGAGTTTATCCATTTTATAAGGAAATTTTGGAATTTGCTTTTTATTCAATGTAAAACAATACCTCTTGATAAAAGAGGTATACAGGTTGGCATTAATGTGCAACAAAATTAGATTAGAGTTCAGACATGTTTGTTTGCCAAGTGTGTTAAATTCTGATTTTAGCTTTTTTTCTGATTTGTTTTTTTAAAATAATTATTTTGAAGGATTTCATTTTTTCACTTTTTGGCAGTATTTTTTTCTTTTTGCTTTATTTTAAATGATAACCTTTTTTTCCAAGTTTCAAGTTTACGATTGATAAAAATTTTGCTACAATTTAATTTTTGCAATACGTGTGTAATTGAGAGTGTGAAAAAAACATATATATTTATTTTGGTAGTGAGAGCTTAAATAGAGAATGATAAATAAATTAGAAGAAAAATTCATTTAAAATTGGATTTTTCTAAAATAATATGTATTTACCAAACTAACTCACTGATTACAAATGTTTGCTTGGTCAACTGTGTTGTGTTTTGTTATTTTTTTTCTAACACTTTTCTAACAGCTTTTTATTAAACTGATAAATTTTTGAAAACTAATATTTTAAAAAAACTGAATTTAATTATTCTAAATTATAAAGTGATTGCTGCGTTAGGAGCGCTCTTGTGCCATAACAGTAACAAATGTGTAAAAATACAGTGGCTAGCCATTTATTATCATCAAAAAAGGATTATTTAAAGATAGTGGTAGTTAAAAATTAAAATTATAATTATTTTTGCTTTTTATTTATTGTGGTGGCTTTGTGAAAATATATTAAGACGATGGATGCTAAAAAGTATATTACATTTTATATTAAATAGCAGTGTTTTCCAAGTAGTTATCTCCATGGGACATATTTTAATAATCACATAGCTTAATTGTAATTAATTGTAATTTAAAGTTACACTAAAAAACCATGAAAAATTGAAAAGAGAATTTGTAAATTTTATGCACATCTTATGAAAAGGAAAAATAAATTACATTTTATTTGTTTTTTGTAGATTTATTCTCCAATGATGTTTGTCCTAAAAATTTACATTTTCATTACATATCTATATATTAATAATTTAATTATTATTACTTTATTTTTTCCCTGTTTAAAAAAATAGAAACAATAAGAAAAACTTGGCTCCCAAATGATTGTGCATGATTCATTGTGGAGCAGTTTAGTAAGAGAAAACTAAACTAAAAATAATATTAATTATTATTATTATCTATCAAAGACATTTTAAGTAGCCATCTGAAAAAAAAATCTAAATTACTTTTAAAAATGGCAAAAATAAGGAGTAGGCTTTCCAGAAAATATGTTTAACCCCAAAAATTCTAGATAACTTTAAAAAAATAATTAAAAGAAAAACAGATTGGCTCAAAAATAAATAGATGATTTTTGTAAAATAAAAATGTGGACATATGCCCCAAAAATATTATATATTTATATATATATATATATTATTATTATTTTCATTTTTCAGGTTTTAAAAAATATTTTCTTCCATAGCATTAGAGTGAAGTTTGTGTTTTTTTTTTGTATCTATAGCTTTTGAAGAAAGCTTGCTTTGTTTTCCTTGGTTATAATGTGAAATGTTTATGTTAAAGAGAAGGTCTGATAGAAGAGGTGCTCATGTTTAACCATCAATATACCACTAGCCAGGAGGCTACAACTGTATGAAAATAGTACTACTATTTTTTGTTGAACTTGTTGTCACACAAGTGAAGAGGTGCACTGTTCCCGACGCAATAATATGTAACCCCTTAATTACCATGATTGCGTATACTCGATCTTCCAGGTGCCCCAAGATTGAGTAAACTCGATCTGGTCATATTTTGGAGCAATCCAAAGGAATTTTGTTTACTGCAAAAGGAAATTATTTTGCAGTTATATTGAGTTACGTTTTTCCTTTAAGGAAACACGGAGCCCAAGCTGGAAAGTATATGTAGTAGCACTTTTTGACCAACAGAGGGAGCCCTCTGCCTGTAAAATAGGGCTTACTGACAGTGAAAATGTAATGAGAATTGATTTTCCATGAAACCACTGGGTCCTGTCGGTGGTTTTAGGGAAAACCACTTGGTGGTGAAGGAGTCAAAATGCTGTCTACACAGCTTATGGTGACAACACTATAGCGGCACGTCTCTTCTTCAGAATCCTTTTGTATAGACAGGGGGAGGGCTTTGAAGAGATTGTATTGCTAGAACTTTATACTTTAGTTATTGAGGCTCGAAATGTGAATGGTAGAATGCTGTCTCTCGATGCAGTAGATTTTAGAGCAGCGTTATTAAGACCAACGATTACTAGTCACTTGACCAAGAGCGCCATCGCTATCTTCATATGTGTCTCTGAAATCTGAATTCAGAAAAATCTACAATATTAAGAAACATACATGGGCAGCAGCCTTAAACAGTAGATGGTTCTGCTGCCTAGTCGACTACAACCAAGAGGTTCGGACAATACGTGTCTGAACATGAGAGACACTCACAGTTTTCGACCCTTAGGGTTGCATTTTGGTGACCAGATGTGGTCCAGCATTGGTCGACACGAGATTTTGAAGGATCCCTGGTCAATAGCAGCAATGTCTAACTTCACATTGTCAATCCTTGAGCATAGTCATGGTAAGAATACCTACACCAGTGCCGAATCAAGACCACACAACGGGTGCCATTTTAAAGGTTGACAAATGGTATCATGTGTTCTCCAAAACACCAATATCTTATTTGAATGACGTGAAATACAAGGCTGGGTGGTGGTGCAATCAAGGTAGTAGTATAGTACATATAGTAGATAGTTGTATCCATGGTTTTGTTTTGGCCAAGGATGCCGAGAACTGTTCAAGAATGTTGACATGATTGAGTTATTTATGGAAATGTAGTTTTATTGCATGTGTTCAGAGTGCTTGATTGGGTTCTTCTTTCTCACCAAACACTGCCTTAAACCACCAATTGCTCTTAGCTTTTCTGCAATGTTTTATGTAAAACCGAAAATACGGTGTTACACGCAACGCGTGAATGTATCGTGCATGATCTTTGGCAAAAACGTTTTTTTGGTTTATGAGGGACAAATGTCTACTCATAGACTTACACTGAATAAAACGAAAAATCGAAAGAGAAGGTACTGGCTCCGGCTCTTTGTGTGAATCGTCTCCTCGAGCGTTTTACCTATATTGGGACATGTTTACGTAACGAGAGCTCTGCGATTTGTGAAACTTCTAAACATTTTACCCTCTCTGCCCAAATATTGACGTTAAAAGTAATAAGGAGATGTGAGTCTTCACGAGGAGGCATAATGCTGCTAGCTCTCACTTCAGAAGAATTATCTTGAGGGACACAAGGTTTTTAAGGTTTTACCATTATTATACTTTATATAGCACGAACAGATTCCACGGTACAAGGGGTTGACACATTAGAACACCACACGTGGATGATATGGCTTGAATAAGGGGAGCCAGTTCCCGAGGGAACTTAAAACTATAAGAGAATTTTTGTATGTCCGAGAGGTAGGCACATCCATATCGTTATGTCTTGCCGAGGACAATTGGTGGTGAGGTCTTCTGGCTGAGATCTGAGTCTGCTTTTCCATAACTGTAGAGCATGGTGTTGAGGTTTAACCCACCTTTTCCATGGTTGTAACGTAGAGACTTGCTTCTCCATGATTGGAGAGGAGGTCAGATATTCCAATTGGGATTTGAACCTCCTTCTCCACGGTTGAAGAGCAGAGACGCTACTACTAGGCTACACAGTCGATAGTCTGTGATAGACAATTATATATCGTTAGGTGTCTTGCCCAAGGATTGTAGAGCAGTGATGTTACTTCTACTCTCTAAATGAAAAGCAAATCACCTTGTAAACAGTCTGTTGGGAGAGTAGAAGGTTGAACTACAGGTACCCTTGGTGGGAACCCTCTTCAAATCAACGATCTTTGGGTGCAATGGTCAATTAACTACTTAACACTTTTTTGGAAAAAGGGTGTTTTTTTTCGATCAACAACCACATGATCATGTGGTCATGAGAGATGGAGACAGCAGAATGACACATTGTGTCAGCAAATAGGCATCGATTCGGAACACCAAGACCTGTAGCGTCAATATGAGAGATGGAGGCAGCAGAAAGGGGCTGACTACCAGCCGGTAAGTGTCAATTCTTGACATCATTATGTGGATAAGCCTTGCCAACCTGTCTCTCATCAGAGGCAGTCACCAGCAGCAATCTAGGATTGTTCCAAGTGTTGGAAAGTAATTATAACCCTCTTCATCCAAACACGTCCAGGGATGAATTTTTGTGACTGTCATAACAAGACAAGTGGTGTGATGGGGTTAAATGCCATGGTTCGGAGACCACAAAGTTCAAGTGAAATGGCAGATGATAGTACTCTTTTGTAGGTCTTGAGTACTTTCAGAACAACCAAGTATCAGGAGCTTAAGTAATAACTCCATACTTCACTGTATCATGAGGGACAGGTCACCTGAAGAGGACCTGAGAGTGAATTCAATCACCAAATATATACATGTAAAAATGAGACTTATAGCGTATGTAGAATTGCTGGCGTTGAATAGAAAATTCTAGAATGGCAGTACCGGTACTCAAAAAAGAATCTCCACTCCAGTCCGAACTCTTCGTGTAGCAAGTACTCTCCAATCTCCATACCAGTATGGCCATCACTGTACTCGATATGATGAACCAAAGGCCACAAGCCAACCATTGACCACCGGAGAGTGTTTCCACAGTGGTACGTCTTACGCATTTTGTTCTTATGATGAACTTTGTCAAAAGATAAATTAAAGTCAAATTATTAAATAAAAATTCCCAAATATCTGCTGTATGACAGATATTTCCACCAATCCGTGCCAAGGAACTCTACAGAACGTGATGTATCACATACAGTCATAGAGTGGAAAAACATACCTTAAAAATTATAATAGTAATAGTTACATATCGCCATCACTTCCTTTTTCCCTGTCGGAGCCGGTACAACGATTTCTGCCACCCTAGGCACAAAAAGATTTTTCGACCTCTTCACTCCCCTGTGTTTCCTACCAAAATTTGTCTCTGCTCCCCTCATACTCTTGTGTGGTCTACACCAATGGACAACAACCTTGCTCGGTATGAGACTACTAGCCCAGTGCCATAGTGCCCTCGGTTATATTAGCTCATAGTGAACTCCCTAGTTGGCCAAATGGATGCACCGGCCCTGTTCGATGTCACTACCAAGACTTAATTACTTGGTCAAGCCATGTGAAATGAAAATATATCTAATATATACTAGACATCACCACATTCGTAACAATAAAACAGGTTCTTCAGGTGTAATCACTATTAACTGTAGATACTCGAGTATACCGCTAGATTTTGGTGACAAAAATTTACCTTAAAATTGGAGGGGTCGCGTTATATTCGAGACATCTGCATCGCATTGAAAAAAACCTTGCCTTGCTCTGGATCCCAAGTCTCCAGGAAGTTCCGGTAGTCTCGCTGAAGTGAATGCGGGCTCCTGATACTTGCAAACACTTCAGGAACTCTTGGATTTGGGAGAGGTGTGGGATCCATCACGGCTAGAGGGCATGCGCGGTTTAAGCCAATCATTAACCTCGCTTGCCTCCGCCGGTCATCTAATCACTAGTAAAGAAGAAGGGTGGCCGGTGGCTTCATACTTAGTAACAACTGCAATCATTCTAGAGCAGAGCACCCTGGCTTGAGGGGTAGCCTGACTGTGTTAAGAGAACCTGGAAGGATTTTAATGGTTTACCGGTACAGTAACATTTTGTTCCTCGCGTTATATTCGAGTCTTGAGTATTCTCTCATTTCCATAATAAATCTCTATCCCTCGCATTATATTCGGGTCGCGTTATACTCGAGTATCTACGTAATTAAGATTTACTTTATATTATTTTTGTTTAGGCTTAGCGACAGAGAAGGTCCACCCGGTCAGTCCCTGAAAATTCAGGATTTTCCAATGGAAAGAAAAAGTATTAAAAAAGCAAAACAAAAAGGAAATTTACAAAATTCTCTTCCACGGTGGACTTGAAAAATCCAGAGAATTTTGCTCGCTCTTTCTCTCGTTTAATTTCTTGTTTTTTCCCCCAAAATAATCAAAAATTTCACGAGAAATTTATCTCTCATTTATAGACCTGATAAAATGAATAAAAAAACAGTTTTTCTAAAACGTTTTTTGTTTTAGGCTTCCAAAAATATATCTTGATGCTCTAATCCATATCTAAAATATCCAAAAATCCTGATATTTACATTTTTCATAAATTAAATTACTTTATATATTTTTACCAAAGTTTTATTATTTTTTTATTTAATTAAATGAATAAATTTATTTTAATAATTTTGTTACAGGAATTAAATAAAAATCTTTATAAAGGGCTGTTGCAGGTCCCCACGGTGCAGATCCTGAGGGACCTCCTGGGGAGGATTACCTCTCATCACATAAACAAGTTCTATTGTTTGACAAATGTTTTTGCTGTAGGCCAGACTTAAGTCCCAGGTCCCCTCCTGGTCACCATTTGGCCTAATTACTTGTGACCTTTCACCTTTTGGTTAAACAACCATTTCACAGCATTGAGAAGTTTCTTTGTCCCACCGAAGCTTGGGTTCTCAAGAGTGAAGACCCCCACCACCAACAAAGGCCATGCAACTTCAAAAAACTAAAAAATTTAAATGTAAGGGGGTTCAGGTCTGAAAGTCTATGCATGAAGGATAAGGGTGTCATCTCTTGTCACACTCCTCCTTATACAATGCTCTTGTGATCTCCTGATACAGTGATCCAGTCACACTCCTCCTCATACAACGCTCCAGTCACACTCCTCCTCATACAGTGCTCCAGTCACACTCCTCCTCATACAGCGCTCTGGTCACACTATTCCTCATACAGCGCTCTGGTCACACTCCTCCTCATACAGCGCTCTGGTCACACTCCTCCTCATACAGCGCTCTGGTTACACTCCTCCTCATACAGCGCTCTGGTCACACTATTCCTCATACAGCGCTCTGGTCACACTCCTCCTCATACAGCGCTCTGGTCACACTATTTCTCATACAGCGCTCTGGTCACACTCTTCCTCATACAGCGATCTGGTCACACTCCTCCTCATACAGCGCTCTGGTTACACTCCTCCTCATACAGCGATCTGGTCACACTCCTCCTCATACAGCGCTCTGGTTACACTCCTCCTCATACAGCGCTCTGGTCACACTCCTCCTCATACAGCGCTCTGGTCACACTATTCCTCATACAGCGCTCTGGTCACACTCCTCCTCATACAGCGCTCTGGTCACATTATTTCTCATACAGCGCTCTGGTCACACTCCTCCTCATACAGCGATCTGGTCACACTCCTCCTCATACAGCGCTCTGGTTACACTCCTCCTCATACAGCGCTCTGGTCACACTATTCCTCATACAGCGCTCTGGTCACACTATTCCTCATACAGCGCTCTGGTCACACTCTTCCTCATGCAGCACTCCGGTCACACTCCTCCTCATATAACACTCCGGTCACCCTCAGACAATGCTCTGAACACATTCCTCCTCATACAACACTCTGGTCACACTCCTCCTCATACAATGCTCCAGTCACATTCCTCCTCATACAGCGCTCCAGTCACACTCTTCCTCATACAACGCTCCAGTCACCCTCATACAACACTCTGGTCACAATCTTCCTCATACAACGCTCCGGTCACACTCCTCATACAACGCTCCGGTCACACTCCTCATACAACGCTCCAGTCACCCTCATACAACACTCTGGTCACAATCTTCCTCATACAACGCTCCGGTCACACTCCTCATACAACGCTCCGGTCACCCTCATACAACACTCTGGTCACACTCTTCCTCATACAATGCTCCAGTCACCCTCTTCCTCATACAACGCTCCGGTCACCCTCACACAATGCTCCGATCACATTCCTCCTCATACAATGCTCCAGTCACACTCTTCCTCATACAGCGCTCCAGTCACACTCTTCCTCATACAGCGCTCCGGTCACACTCTTCCTCATACTGCGCTCCAGTCACACTCTTCCTCATACAGCGCTCCGGTCACACTCTTCCTCATACAGCTCTCCGGTCACACTCTTCCTCATACAACGCTCCGGTCACCCTCATACAATGCTCCGGTCACACTCTTCTTCATACTGCGCTCCAGTCACACTCTTCCTCATACAGCTCTCCGGTCACACTCTTCCTCATACAATGCTCCGGTCACACTCTTCCTCATACAGCGCTCCGGTCACACTCTTCCTCATACAGCGCTCCAGTCACACTCTTCCTCATACAGCTCTCCGGTCACACTCTTCCTTATACAGCGCTCCGGTCACACTCTTCCTTATACAGCGCTCCGGTCACACTCTTCCTCATACAGCTCTCCGGTCACACTCTTCCTCATACAGCGCTCCGGTCACACTCTTCCTCATACAGCGCTCCGGTCACACTCTTCCTCATACAGCTCTCCGGTCACACTCTTCCTCATACAGCGCTCCGGTCACACTCTTCCTCATACAGCGCTCCGGTCACACTCTTCCTCATACAGCGCTCCGGTCACACTCTTCCTCATACAGCGCTCCGGTCACACTCTTCCTCATACAGCGCTCCGGTCACACTCTTCCTCATACAGCGCTCCGGTCACACTCTTCCTCATACAGCGCTCCTGTCCTGTCAGACTCCTCACAATAAATCTAATCATGGCTCTTTTTTGTACAACAGTAAAATACATTTAAATAATGAATATAACAATTCATTGTCTTCATTTCCCCGGGGGGTTGTGGTTCTACAAATCCCGTATCGTTTTACACAAACACAAATATGTGAAAAGTGAGACATTTCTATGTTTTTCACGCAGTGATTTCTTTTCTCCCCTTCGTTAAATTTCACCATTACACCACTGAGCGGATAGAGCAGAAGTGTTGCAGGAAATCCTCTTCCTGTTCCAAAGTGGCCAATACTTTCGTTTTTTATACACAGAGGAAACAATTAATTGGACTGGGGAGGAAGACGGCCCGCTTCCTGCTGATGTACACACAATAGAAATTACACTCGCGCTTCACAAAGAGTGTCAATAAAAATGACAGATAGATATGGTCTGTCTCCTTCCCATTGTCCACCTAGACCACCGGCTAAAATGCTGTGGCTTATCTACTGATACCGGACGATACGATATCGGCGGTTGGCAACGTCTAGTTCTCATATAATGAGGAGAGATCACGGTGGGATATCGACCCCACCGTGGAGAAGCCACCAGACAAACCTAGGGTTCTTGTGGACCTCAGGTCTGTGGCAAAAGATGTGATCCTGGAAGCTCTAAAGTGGTACCATAAACTGCGTGGGACGTGTGTGTGATTGAGGAAGATAAACATGAAAATTGCCCGTCCAACAGCCCAGCGTTGCCCGATAACGTCTTATCTAGAGGATTCCACAATGTTCTAGAAAGGCACTGTAAGAAGTTCAGCTTACTAAAAGGTGACCTTGTCTCTGCAGTCCCCAAAATGGGCTTTAAATCAGATATCCTAGCTTCACGTTCGGCAGCCTTGTCAATCGGAGAGCCAGGGGGTTGCATTTCCTGGCTTTCAGTCCACAACACTTCACTGTGGTCATGTTACAGGGGCCTGCAGACTTTTCCAGGACAGCAACCAATCTCTCTCACTCTCCCTCACACCATGATTCGTAGATTCCCCATGTTAAACATACAGGGCCCTGTGTTATGAGCAGTGGCCGCCATATTTGCTTTGCTCTAAGTGTCCAGGTCTACGTGCTGGATATGTGATGCCAGGAGCTCAACACACCACCAGCGGAAGACGCGTTGGATCCCTTAGACATAAAAGAGGGGGCTACGGACCCGAATGACACAGGGAATATATGAGTTTGGGTCAGGACTAGGACCAGGCAGCAGGAGGGCCATGGTGGGGCTAGGCATACTGTTGACTTTAGGCTCTATAAAGTCCCCCGTGTGAGAATGAGGTGGGGCCTGGCCCTACGATACAGCGCCACGGCTTCTGATGCCACCAACAGGTGCGTCCCTGGATACCCCAAAATAGGGACTGCCCCACCCACACCAGGGCACTTGGTAGGTGTCATTTTAAGCAGTGCATCCTGGGACAGGGCAGATGCAGGAATGGGGTGGCAAAGCTGACTCGATGGACTTCAGACCAGGCGGCTCCCAGGCATTTTATATGACATATCAGGGCCATTTATATCCAGAACCATTTATATCCCGGACATACTTGAAAACCAGAGAAATCTCAATGTATCCTTCCTGGTAAAATACTTTACAAATAAATAAATATCACCAGAAATGTGATTTACAGCCATTACATGGAGGAGGCCCAGGAATGAGGGCCCTGAGGGTAAAGGGACAAACTGGCGACATATAGGGACTGCTGGGGCTGCACAGGGTCACTTGGCAGCTGTAGCTATTCAGTAAACATGGCTTCCCCCTGCCCCAGGTCACGTGTCACAGCAGCTGATGCATAGCTATAGCTGCACAGAGGGATGCGCCGCCTAATGAAGGGTTAACCAGCCGGCTGCTGATTGGCTGCCCACTACCCCCCTCTCCTCCTCCACCTTTCACCAAGGCAGGGTTAGGGTCACGTGGGCGGCTGACGTCACGGCGGCGTGCCTGGCCCCGCGCTCCCTGACTGTGCGTGGCGGTGAGGGGGAACGCGCACGGTCGGCGGGGGCGCGCACTGTGAGGTGTAAATCGCGGTCGCCGCACGGATTACAGGATTTATCGGCTGTATCGGGCGAGGAATGGCTGCCGGGACCCGCGGGTGAGTGCGACGCCTACAGAGACCGCCCGGGCTCCCCCCCCATATGCCTTCATACATGGCGCAGGGCGCGCACTGACCCTGCATTGTGTCCCCATGTGCAAGCCGCGGCGTAAACACCCAGCCCTATTACATCACCGCCACCCCGGGGGAGAGCCCAGCGTGACGTCACCTACCCAGGTGTGGTGCGAGTATTGCCCCAGTGAATGTGATCAGACCCCCCCCCCCCGGCCGCGGGGAATTGAGAAATGGATTCGCCCTGCAGCATGCAGGCCTGCGGGATCAGTGCATTATACGCTGGAGGAGGGGGGGGGGGATCTGCGTATTATACACGGGGGGATCTGCGTATTATACACAGGGGGGATCTGCGTATTATACACAGGGGGGATCTGCGTATTATACACAGGGGGGATCTGCGTATTATACACAGGGGGGATCTGCGTATTATACACAGGAGGAGGGGGGATCTGCGTATTATACAGGAGGAGGGGGGATCTGCGTATTATACACAGGGGGGATCTGCGTATTATACACAGGGGGGATCTGCGTATTATACACAGGAGGAGGGGGGGATCTGCGTATTATACACAGGGGGGATCTGCGTATTATACACAGGGGGGATCTGCGTATTATACACAGGAGGAGGGGGGGATCTGCGTATTATACGCAGGAGGAGGGGGGACCTGCGTGTTATGCATAGGAGAGGGGGGGACCTGCGTGTTATGCATAGAGGAGGGGGGGACCTGCGTGTTATGCATAGGAGGAGGGGGGGACCTGCGTGTTATGCATAGGAGGAGGGGGGGACCTGCGTGTTATGCATAGGAGGAGGGGGGGACCTGCGTGTTATGCATAGGAGGAGGGGGGGACCTGCGTGTTATGCATAGGAGGAGGGGGGGACCTGCGTGTTATGCATAGGAGGAGGGGGGGGACCTGCGTGTTATGCATAGGAGGAGGGGGGGACCTGCGTGTTATGCATAGGAGGAGGGGGGGACCTGCGTGTTATGCATAGGAGGAGGGGGGGACCTGCGTGTTATGCATAGGAGGAGGGGGGGGACCTGCGTGTTATGCATAGGAGGAGGGGGGGGGACCTGCGTGTTATGCATAGGAGGAGGGGGGGACCTGCGTGTTATGCATAGGAGGAGGAGGGGGTACCTGCGTGTTATGCGCAGGAGGATGGGGGGACCTGCGTGTTATGCGCAGGAGGATGGGGGGACCTGCGTATTACACGCAGGAGGAGGGGGGGGGACCTGTGTGTTATGCATAGGAGGAGGGGGGGACCTGCGTGTTATGCATAGGAGGAGGGGGGACCTGCGTGTTATGCATAGGAGGAGGGGGGGACCTGCGTGTTATGCATAGGAGGAGGGGGGGACCTGCGTGTTATGCATAGGAGGAGGGGGGACCTGCGTGTTATGCATAGGAGGAGGGGGGGACCTGCGTGTTATGCATAGGAGGAGGGGGGGACCTGCGTGTTATGCATAGGAGGAGGGGGGGGGACCTGCGTGTTATGCATAGGAGGAGGGGGGGACCTGCGTGTTATGCATAGGAGGAGGGGGGGGACCTGCGTGTTATGCATAGGAGGAGGGGGGGGACCTGCGTGTTATGCATAGGAGGAGGGGGGACCTGCGTGTTATGCATAGGAGGAGGGGGGGGGACCTGCGTGTTATGCATAGGAGGAGGGGGGACCTGCGTGTTATGCATAGGAGGAGGGGGGGACCTGCGTGTTATGCATAGGAGGAGGGGGGGACCTGCGTGTTATGCATAGGAGGGGGGGGACCTGCGTGTTATGCATAGGAGGGGGGGACCTGCGTGTTATGCATAGGAGGAGGGGGGGACCTGCGTGTTATGCATAGGAGGAGGGGGGGGGACCTGCGTGTTATGCATAGGAGGAGGGGGGGACCTGCGTGTTATGCATAGGAGGAGGGGGGGACCTGCGTGTTATGCATAGGAGGAGGGGGGGACCTGCGTGTTATGCATAGGAGGAGGGGGGGGGACCTGCGTGTTATGCATAGGAGGAGGGGGGGGACCTGCGTGTTATGCATAGGAGGAGGGGGGGACCTGCGTGTTATGCATAGGAGGAGGGGGGGGACCTGCGTGTTATGCATAGGAGGAGGGGGGGGGACCTGCGTGTTATGCATAGGAGGAGGGGGGGGGACCTGCGTGTTATGCATAGGAGGAGGGGGGGACCTGCGTGTTATGCATAGGAGGAGGGGGGGACCTGCGTGTTATGCATAGGAGGAGGGGGGGGACCTGCGTGTTATGCATAGGAGGAGGGGGGGACCTGCGTGTTATGCATAGGAGGAGGGGGGACCTGCGTGTTATGCATAGGAGGAGGAGGGGGGGACCTGCGTGTTATGCATAGGAGGAGGAGGGGGTACCTGCGTGTTATGCGCAGGAGGATGGGGGGACCTGCGTGTTATGCGCAGGAGGATGGGGGGACCTGCGTATTACACGCAGGAGGAGGGGGGGGGACCTGTGTGTTATGCATAGGAGGAGGGGGGGACCTGCGTGTTATGCATAGGAGGAGGGGGGGACCTGCGTGTTATGCATAGGAGGGGGTGGGGACCTGCGTTTTATGCATAGGAGGAGGGGGGGGACCTGCGTGTTATGCATAGGAGGGGGGACCTGCGTGTTATGCATAGGAGGAGGGGGGGACCTGCGTGTTATGCATAGGAGGAGGGGGGGGGACCTGCGTGTTATGCATAGGAGGGGGGACCTGCGTGTTATGCATAGGAGGAGGAGGAGGGGGGACCTGCGTGTTATGCATAGGAGGAGGAGGGGGGACCTGCGTGTTATGCATAGGAGGAGGGGGGACCTGCGTGTTATGCGCAGGAGGATGGGGGGACCCTGCGTGTTATGCGCAGGAGGATGGGGGGGACCTGCGTGTTATGCGCAGGAGGATGGGGGGACCTGCGTGTTATGCGCAGGAGGAGGGGGGACCTGCGTGTTATGCGCAGGAGGATGGGGGGGACCTGCGTGTTATGCGCAGGAGGGGGGGGGACCTGCGTGTTATGTGCAGGAGGATGGGGGGGACCCTGCGTGTTATGCGCAGGAGGAGGGGGGGGACCCTGCGTGTTATGCATAGGAGGAGGAGGGGGGACCTGCGTGCTATGCATAGGAGGAGGAGGAGGGGGGACCTGCGTGTTATGCATAGGAGGAGGAGGGGGGACCTGCGTGTTATGCATAGGAGGAGGAGGGGGGACCTGCGTGTTATGCATAGGAGGAGGGGGGACCTGCGTGTTATGCATAGGAGGGGGTGGGGACCTGCGTGTTATGCATAGGAGGGGGTGGGGACCTGCGTGTTATGCATAGGAGGAGGGGGGGGACCTGCGTGTTATGCATAGGAGGAGGGGGGGGACCTGCGTGTTATGCATAGGAGGAGGAGGGGGGACCTGCGTGTTATGCAGGAGGAGGGGGGACCTGCGTGTTATGCGCAGGAGGATGGGGGGGACCCTGCGTGTTATGCGCAGGAGGATGGGGGGGACCCTGCGTGTTATGCGCAGGAGGGGGGGGACCCTGCGTGTTATGCGCAGGAGGATGGGGGGGACCCTGCGTGTTATGCGCAGGAGGATGGGGGGACCCTGCGTGTTATGCGCAGGAGGATGGGGGGGACCTGCGTGTTATGCGCAGGAGGAGGGGGGGACCTGCGTGTTATGCTCAGGAGGATGGGGGGGACCTGCGTGTTATGTGCAGGAGGATGGGGGGACCCTGCGTGTTATGCATAGGAGGAGGAGGGGGGGGACCTGCGTGCTATGCATAGGAGGAGGAGGGGGGACCTGAGTGTTATGCATAGGAGGAGGAGGGGGGACCTGCGTGTTATACATAGGAGGGGGGATCTGTGTATTATACGCAGTCGCAGGGTCTCCTAGGAACTCAGTTAGAAGGTCCTGTTGCCCATCTCGATAAATTTTGTGATATGAAGGAGCCAAGTCCACATTTTTGTAGGAGCCAGGGAGAGTTTCTGTTTGTATTTGGATGGAACAATCCTGAAATGTGGGAGCCAGCCTTTAGTTTCTATCAGCTTGGTTCCTGCTTAATGTGTCAACTTCCTGTCATGTCACATAGACTGCCAGGTCCACACAAACCAGTAGTTGACCCAATATCAGACTTGGGATCCAATCAGAAAACCTAGGAGCAAACTATGTATTTTTAGGAGCCAGGCACAGGTGTTTATTTTTTTTTTTTGTGTGGAGTTTCCTCCAGAAATGTATCATGAGCCAACCAGAAGAGCCTTGGAGACAGCAGGCCTCCTGGCTTTGGGTTTCCATGATGTTTTCATGACAATATTGGTCGTTGGCTGTCCTCCTTTCCCCAGCCTCAGCATGGTTTCAGGGTTATTCAGAGAAAGGTGAAAACCAGGAGAACTGGCAGGGGAAGAGATCACTCTAGACCAAATGGCTGATTTGGAAGGTGTGATAAATGGGAGAATTTTTCTGGTTTGGCTATTTTGACCTAGAATTTTCACTTCTCCTGCCAGTTCTCCAGATTTTTACCGTTCTCTGAATAGACCTGTATGTGTCCGCAACCCTGGCCTTCCAGATGTTTTGGAACTTCCTCTCCCATGGTTCCTAGCTACTTGGTAGGTTTTTTGAGCCTCGTGGAAAATGTTGTTGGAAAACATCTGGAGGGCCGAGGCTCCTGACCTGTCGATTAGTGCTTAGAGCCGATCAAAAGACTTGGGAAATTCAACTCTTCTACCAATCCCTTGGTGATTTCATTTTGGACGATATCGACCAGTAGTGGGACGGTGAATCTTGTGGAAGAGACAGAGCAGTGGTGGGACGGTGAGTCTTGTGGAAGAGACAGAGCAGTGGTGGGACGGTGAGTCTTGTGGAAGAGACAGAGCAGTGGTGGGAGATTGACTTTTAGTGGAGCTTTAGGAGGCACAGGTTCTGTTGTTTCTTTTTCCTCATTGTAGCCTTTTGGGGCAGATTTAAGAAGTGTTTCCATTTGCTCTCCATGTTGACCAACAATTTGGTGCGAGTTGTCTCCTTTTGCCATTCTTGCAGTTTTGGTTTTAGACTCTGTGCAAGGTGTTCTGGCGCTGTTGTATGGCAGGGCTCAAAATTTCAAGTCCCGAGCTACTAGCCAGTGCTTACGAGTTACTCGCCACCAGTTGCCCTCTAAGGCTAGGGTCAGACTGAGGCAGTGCGAACACGCGTGCAGGCGCACTTAATCACGGCCGCACTAGCAGCAAGTGCCGGGCAATGACGGCCAATATACGAAGTACGGTCGCACAAAAGTGCGGCAGCGCAACGCAAGTGGAAAATGAACGCATTTTTTCGAGAACGTGAAACCGCAGGTACTGACGTACAGAGTGCGCTGCGCCCGCTAGCGGCGTGTGTGCGTGATTAGGAGACGTCAGACGCTGCTAATGTCCGGCCAACATAACGTCCAGACACAAAAAGAGTTTTATTGATGATCCGTACAAAATCACGGACGAAAATGCGCATAGTATGACCGCTATCACGTATTCTGTGAAAAAATACGTCCATTCGTTCGAACGCACTTTTTCACAGACAACATAAAAATGCGTTCGTCTGACCCTAGCCTAAATGACACGGTTAAATGTTTTATTTGAAACAAAGTTACAAAAATAAATATTAACATAAAACAATGTAAACAAAGGAAAATAAATGCTTTCCATCAATAGGGATGCAAACAAAATCTTAAATATAACTACTCAACCTTTTAATAAACATAGTGCACTTTTTTATCTCCACATTCACCCCAGATGCATGAGACCCCAGATGCATGAGACCCCAGATGCATGAGACCCCAGATGCATGAGACCCCAGATGCATGAGACCCCAGATGCATTTCCACTCGCCCTCACTTGATTTCCACTCGCCAAATGCTAGCAGGCGAGTAGAAATTTTGAGCGCTGTTGTATGGTATCGTCGAGGTGCCATGTAAATTGGGAAGACCTCGTTGGCCAAATGCAATGGCTTCAATCATTCTAGGGTTGTCCACATGCAGGTGTCCTCTGTTCTTGTGGGAACCTCTTCAGTCGTACTTCTTTCGTTTCTCACAATTGACACCCTTTACGCCAGCAATACTAGATTTCGGCCGTCCAGATATCGACTGTCTACAGCTCCCAGAATCCTTTGACTGCAATAGACATCCAGAGAGTCATGGGAGTTGTAGTTCAACAACCGTTCGGTGGACCAAAGTTCCCGATCTCTGCTCTACGCACCGACGGTGCATGTTGTCCGTGCTCCTGAGTGAGGAGGGGGATAGGGAGGAGGTTGAGATGTTGGTGTAGGCGCAGCCGGTCTCGGAAGCCGCCAGAAGGCTTTTTCCATGGAGTCAGAAGGCGTTGATATTTCACACCCGACACTGACCCCCTCCAGGCGTCCCCAGACACTTCACTTTAACTATGTAAACACGCACACTTTTTTTTTTTCTTTCTGCAGTTTGCCGGGAAGGAGCAACATTGGCCAATTTTCAGGTTGTTTTGACCTACATAAGCCACGGGCTCCTAGCATGAAATCTCTGGCTCCGAGGGGTAGTTGTTCACTAATGGGCCGCAGTTTGCTGTCGTTGCAACAACGATAAACTTCAGCGTTTCCCAAAGGCAAAATCTAACATGGGGAGAGGGGGGGGGGTTTCATCTGTGAAGTAACAATTTATTTTAATTTTAACCTTTTATTTTTTTCTATATTTTCTATTCATTGCTCTAATAGAATTAAATGGTGCTTTTTGTTTTTTTTCCCTTTTTTTTTTATGTAGAATTTTTATGCATGGTTTGTGTATTATTTAATAGTTTTATCCCTCTGCATAAGATTTATTTTTTTTTTATTATTGAAATTGACACCTTTTTGTCAATTTTTTTTTTATTTGCTAAAAGTATATATATTTTTATGTACCTTTTCAATTATTTTTTTTATCGCTCTGCTTAAAATACACTGTTTTGTTAAAATTTAAATTTTTTTTTAGGGGCCCAATAAAATAAAGGGTAATGGTGTGACCACAGCTCCTGGTTTCACCAGCCGTGGCTCTGCCCTGCGAGATCGTACTCCTGAGTGGCCACCAGTCAGCTGTCAAAATCAGCCCCCCCCCCCAATGTTTGTGAACCACAACTCCCATGATTCCCTGGCCATCTATTACATTGAAGCCTTTCTGGGGTTTGTAGGCGTCATCGTCGGCGGGGCGGCATGAGTTTGACAGCTTTGCTTTCATGTGTCCGTGAGACGGAAACGACAGTTTGCCCTTCAATCATCTTACACCACATTGGGACCTCCGAGACCTCCTAGTGCATGTCACATAACTGCTGGTGCAGACTGATTTCTTATGAATCGGTCAAGCTGCCGGGCAGCACTCGTCGTGGGCCTTGGACGCCTGCGGAAAATGTAGAAAGTGCACGATTTAAATTTTTTTTTTACCTGTTGTGGTTGAAGTTTGTCTCCCAATTTCCAGTTTGGTGAATAACCCCCCCCCCCCCCCCAATATAGCGCAATACAGACACTGTCCCTTTAAATTCCACCCCCGCCATCCCCCTGCCTTCCGGGGGAAAGTGGTAAAATTAAAAAATCGCCTTTTAGTCTGCGGCTGTAAAATTCCTGCAGAAATATGCTGGTTTTTCCTCGCTTCCTCCAAGTGGAATGTGTTTCCAATTTGGCGTACGCTTGGTCCCGGGGGTCTCCTCGGCGGAGGCTTGAAATAATAAAGGAATGCAGCAAGGTTAAAATGCAGATGGGGGGGGGGTGCACAGAAGGGGGGGCAGTCACTGAGACCAAGTGAAAGCTTTCCTTTTTCATTTTTTTTTTTCCCTTTTTTGAAATTCTTTTATAGTTTTTAATATTTTATCTTTTCCCTCTTGAAATTTATTTTTAGAATTTTATTATTTTATCCTTGGAATTCTTTTTTTATAATTTGTCATATCTTATTCCCCCCCCCCTTGGAATTCTTGTATACATATAAAAAAGAATTCCAAAAGAAAAATATAATTGGTCAGATTTTATCCCCCCCCCCCCTCCCCTTGGTATTCTTATAAATTTATACATATTTTTCTTTTGGAATTCTTTTTTTTATAACTGGTCATTTCATTTTTTTTTCCCCTCTTTGAAAATATATATATATAATTTCTCTTTGGAATTCTTTTTTTATAATTTGTCATCTTATCCCCCCCCCCCTTGGTATTCTTATAAATTTATATATATTTTTAGCTTTGGAATTCTTTTTTTTATAATTGGTCAGATTTTATTTTTTCTCCCCCTCGGAATTCTTATAAATGTATATATTTATTTTCTCTTGCAATGCTTTTATTTTAAAATATATTATATATTTATTATTTTACTTTATTTTTTTCTAGCGGCAGAGGAAGGGGGGGGGGTGAGCACACTGCCAGAAACCTCAAACGCGGTCCACATACTTCGTTCCTACTCCTGCGAAATCCTATCCCAGGAAGGGACTGGGAACTCTCAGCCACTTCCCTGTCCTCCTAGGGTTCTCCTGTTTGTCACCCTACTTGCCGCTTTCTCGCTGCGAGCAAATGAAAGGCCGTGGTGAAGCCGTCCTGCGATGCCTCCTGGCAATTTAAATCTCTAATTGGCCCTTTTTTTTTGGCCATGGTGTGAAGTGGGGAGGGTGTCTGGCAGCCGAGCTTCCTGGCAGGATTAAACAGGGTAAATATCAGGAAAAGCCAGTTGCAGCATGGCCTCTTCAGGAATTTCCAGTCTCTAGGGACCAGTTATACCCAGGGGTCCCTGCTTTCTGTGGGGGGTCTGGATGGTCTGTAACAATCGGACTTTATGTGAAGTGAAATGTTAAATCCTGTCATCGTTGTTTTAGCTATAGGGAAATCTTAGGGTTTTTTGGGGGTTTTTCTTCCTCATGATTAGAGTTTGAGGTGGAGCTCCATTTACTTTCTCAAAAAATTGTGGCTTCTGGATATTTTAATTGACGGCATGTCCGTCCGAGTATCGGCAGAGCAGACTGATTCGGTGGACGCCTGCTTATCCAGTCGGCTCTGTCTTGCCGATGGTCGTACGGACACTCGGACAATTAAAAATATCCACATCTGTTTGTTTTTTTTGGGAAAATTAAATTGAGGTCAAACTCAAAAATCGAGGAACTCGTCCAGCTCGAATATACATATGTGCATCTGATCAGCAACTTCTGTAGCCACAGGGAAATGGCTGAGATCTTCCCGCCAGCCTTTGTAACTTTTGGCCTGTATTTCGCCATCCGTTTTCCCCCATTTGTTTGAGAGAGGGCTGATGGACAAGGTGTTGGGAACAGGGCAGGCGATTCATGCAGCTTGGGTTTGCTGACGTTCCTTCTCATGTAAGACATGAGCTCCTGAATAATTCTACAAAAGCTTTTTCAGCACGAAGACGCTTTGGGGAAAAGTGGCTTCTCCACCTGCTCTTGTCTATTGGTGGACACTTTGATCCTATGGTGTTCTCAACCAGGAAACCAGTAGAGAAGCTGTTGGTGCTTGGGTTGTCCCGTCCTTGGATATATAACTGGCAGAAGTTCCTGCACGTTTTGACCCTGCCCCCCAATCATGCCATGTTCATTTTCTCCAATACATTCAGTTCTTGGCTCCATGTCCCAGTCTTTTTCTGCTCTCATAACATCTGTTGCAAGTCTGTTATCCAGGCTGGCAAGGTAGACCATTGGCATCTCTGGTTACTCTGCCTGAACCTTCTGTGGGAATCCAAATCCATCCTTGGAGACCGCAGCACTATGAGGTAGACCCAGTTGTCAAAACGAGAGGTTAAATTGTAAGACGTTCTTGATCTCTAAACGTCAAGATGGTTTTGAGTTTTCATCTTCAACAAGCATGGAGTGTTAGTTGGCACTGGGCCAAACTGTAGGTCATCTGATCTGTAGAACGACTTGGAAGTTGTAGTTGGAGATCTAACTTTGGATAATTTCCATGCAGTTTGTCCAAGGGCAAGGTCTATGGTGCCGTTCACAAAAGCCATGGAGGACTTTCAGACCTAGGATTGGTGCCAGGTTCGTCTCCATGTGTTGAGCAGCAATTTACTGAACCTTCTGATTGTGTAGACCTCTAGACTAAATACCTTTTCATCTGCGGATGTGTTCTCGGCTCACGGTTCAAGGTTGCGAAGGGAAAGAAAACTAAAAACATCTGCAATCAGTTTGGTGTAGGGCTTTCTTTTGGAAGGAGGTATCTGACTGCAGCCGAGCCACGAAACGGGCGTCCTTGTAGCCCGATTAGATTACGTGCGTCCGAAACCCAAACTTTATTGCTTGTTAGTACGGCGCATCCTAATGAGGACACTAAAGCGACGTGGTGGCCCCCCCCCCCCCCCCGAGAAACATTCCAACGTACTGATGAAATTTCAGGTACCTTCTATTGATTTAGTCATGGTCTGCCAGGTGGAATCTGGGCAAAACCGTGTAAAAGTATCATGTTGGATTTCCTGAAAATCCTAAATCTCGATGACCTTGCCTGGTGCCAGATAACACTGAAGAAAGGAAAGCTTTGGTCTCCCCCCGTCTAGTGAATATTTCATTAAAGAAGCCACATCTTAAATTTATCTTGCCCTGACAGCGTCATTGTTAGTATCCACGGGCCTCACCGTCGTCGGTTTGGGAGGAGAACTGGTAGATCATGTAACATAGCTTTACCTTGATGGATGCACAATACCTATTAATAACTTGAGTTTCATGCGTTGGCCCTCTAACCGTGGCCGTGCTTCACATCATGTCCGGAGTTGCCTCCCATGTGCAACATGGGTCTGTGTATGAAATCCTTGGAGTGTTAAAGGTGACACCGGTAGACCTCCTTTTAATGTATCCTTGACAAGAACCTCCATTGTGTGTCTCCACCATAAATCTCTCGCTCCTTTTTTATGTGATGGAAATCTGTGACCCGTGACAAATTCTCGTTTACTCTATGAAGTCCTAAAGTTGAATTCCATCTTTGTTTCCAAGGTGATTGATGGACCCATTACTGGAACTTGGTTGACCTTTCTTAACCCCTTTTTTTTCTATTCTCCTCAGATTGCCCAAATATGAGCGTATCATTTTATAGCTTTGTGTACCTTTTTGGCACCAGCAGCAAAAAAACAGATTTTATTTTTTGGGACATCTCCTCTTTCGTACTCTTGTACTCGCCGAGTCCATGGTGCAACACTGCCGTGCCACATTGAAAACTACGAGGAAGGTCTTTTTGGGATCTCCAGAGGTTTCCAACAGATGGCACACAGATGTCAGGGAAGTGGGGAAATCTCTTCATGGTGGTGATTAATCCATGGCTTCCTTGTCTTAGCAAAACTTGTGACAAGTCTTCTGGCCTAGTGTGCCGGAAGGCCGTGTTGAGAAGACGTCAACATTGTCAGAACCATGAACATCTTCAGTGGTTTAAGGAGAACTTAAATCGTACACAATCGGATCACTAATATGTTGTCCTGCTGATGTTGAAGGTTTCAGGGGCACACAAAGAACAGTGGGGGGTTCTTTGGGTGACAGCTTGAGGTTCATGTAGAATAGTCCAAGGGCTAGGCTGGACTTTATGTCCGAGCGCCTTTTAACCTGGAGGAACCACCTAGTCATAAGTCCTCCATCTAACCATACCCGAGTGACGAACTTGCCCATTCTAGGACTTGTTTCCTCGGAGATTCATGTCTCTCTATTGGTTTACTATTACTCGTTTATTTGTATTGTGCCGACCTAATCCGCAGCTCGGTCCAGCGGTCATATTAAATAAGGGTGGACAGAGGCAAGAGGTTGAGAGGGCCATGTTCCTCAAGGAGTTTACGTTCTGATCTATTCAATGTACCGTCGCCCACCAGGCCTGTCAAACTCGCGCCCCTCAGATGTTGATGCCTACTCTTCTTTGAATCCTTTCCATGCACTCTGGCCAGGGTATCATGGGAGCTGTGGTCAAAAAACATCACGGTTGAGGGGGGCAGGAGTTTGACAGCCTCGCTGTATACTGATCATGCCTTTTGTGTGGTGGTCCACAAAGGTATGACTTTTTTGGTGTTGATTTGAGCTTTGGGGTTGTCTTAGTATGAAATCGCAATTGCCTAATTTGACAATTTTCCGCCAGATGTTTTGGTGGCTGGCCGGGCACCGTGGATTTTGGAAGGCTTTTAATAATACTTTCACCCCCCTCCCCATTTATTTCTGCAGGGTTACTTTCTCCAAGTAGATCTACTGGGGTGGTTTTTTTTCTCTCTCCTCTCCCTGGTAAGAGCTCATATTACTTGCTAAATGTGGTGGAGGGAGGAGGATTGTGCGGGCGGGTGGGGGGAGCAGGATCTTGTTACACATTCTGCGTTCCAGTGTTTGCAGCAACCCTTGAAGGCTGGAGCCTCCCTGGCTAGGACAGAATATGCAATCTCTGCATTCGTTTAAAAAAAAAAAAAAAAAACACATGACAACCCTGCCCCCCATCTTGGCGAAGGAAGGACAAGCGAGCCAGACGGAGCTCGGAAAGAGCTGGGTTTTTTTTCTGTTTCGGTCCCAGCAGAGCTTGGTTGACTTCTCTTTAAAGGTAAATCCTAAAGTCTTAACGCTCGATTAACTTGACACAATCTGCCTCTCGGCATAAAACACAAGAAAGCAAACATTTTTGGGGTTTTTCATTGGTTTTACTATTCGTTTTGTTGTATTTTATGGAGCCCGTGTGAGGCATTTCCAACAAATTCCGAGTTTACATCCGTGTTGGCAATTTTGGCATAGATATTTTAAAAAATATATTTTTGGACTTTTTGAAAGTCCCCCTATAAACCTCTTTTTTGTAGAGGACACCTCCCAATTGCCAGTAACAATTTTTGGGGCAAGCATGCTAGACGGATGGCCTACACCAGGGATCGGCAACCTAGGCCTTCCAAATGTTCTGGAACTATGTTACCTTTTGAGGCTCCACCCTACCTTGAGTGGTTGACCATCACGGGAGAGGTTTGTAAATGTGGAGGGCCGATGTTGCTGCTCACTGGCCTACACAATCCAAACTCTTGAATCCCATGACTGGATTTTGCCCATTGTACACTGGGGCAGTTTTGGCTACGGCCAGTAGCCACTGACTCTATAAATTTGGTGTAAATCTAAAAAAATTCTGCATTGTTCACTCTGTCATCGTAGCTCCTGCAGTTGATACTTAGAGGAACCTGGAAAATTTCGAACACTATGACATGACGTTAGACCAGGCCTCAAAATTTCTGCTCGCATTTGGCGAGTGGAAATCACATGAGGGCGAGTGGGAATGCAGACGCAGGCAGGGCAGGCTAGGGGTTAGGTGGGGCAACTAGTGGCGAGTAACTCTTAACGCCTGGCTAGTAGCTTGGGACTAGAAATTTTGAGCCCTGCTTTAGACATTTAGGAGCCACCGTATCAATCTGCTCCTTGAATTCTACCTCCGGTTCCTTAATCTCTGTACCGCTCACCGTAAATCTATTTATCCAGGCGTCATTTTGCTTCTAAAGAGGTCTGGTTGGCTATAATGTTTACTCACTGGCTTTAAAGTTGGATCATTCTTGGAAAGTTGCCACAAGATGGATATTGGCAATCTACCCATGGCTGAGTTTACCTGTAGAACCGTTCAGCCGACTTGGTTTTGGCAGCCATTGGATGGCCATGTTTATCTTTTTCGTGTAAACTCGTATTTCGGAAAAGTTGCTGCTAGTTTGGGGATCTTCTAAGATGCCTGGGTTCATGTTCCTCTGCCTGGGCACTTCCAGGTCCTAATCTGACGGACAGTTCCAAACTGCTATTGAGCCCCCCATTGCTGCTCACCATGAATGTGGTTTGTCCAGCGTGACGGGAGTAAAACTGGTTGCCTATTACGACCATTACGCTAAGTCAGCTGCAAGAGAGTGTGCAGGTGAAGACTTTTCTCCTTTTATCAGCCCGTCCTCCAAGGTCATCTTCTGTCATTTTGAGACCATCCAAGACATGATTCTCCTATCAAGTATGGAGCTTGTATCTAGTGGACTGGTTAAAGGTGAGAACCCCACTTTCAAGTAATGTGGCGGCATCCCATATCTTAAAACAGCCAGTCTTAAGCAAAACTCCAAGAAAAAAAAGCTATTTTTTCTTATGTTTTATACATGGAGCAGGCTGGATGCTTCTGGTCCACGTGGCCGCCCTGTTAGGGAATGGGCTCAAAACAGGTTTTTTTCTGCACTTAAGCAAAACTCGTTGAGGTCTGCCCAACAGTGGTGAGCTTGAAGGCATCGCTCTTGTTGGGTTACCACCACAGGTCAACTCAAGTTTATTATGTATCCTTTTTGTGTACACATGCCTGAAGAGATGTTTGTGGAGCTCAGGCATGTGGTTGAAGGTCTTAATCGGCATTAGATGATTTAAGATTCACAACGCTTCGTTTACTTGTTGTGTATGACATATGGACCTCCTGTCCAATCTTGGCTGTGTCAACCTGTCAACAATCTGGGCAGGATTGATGTTTAATCTGTGCTTGGCAGTGCCGTGCGGTGACAAAGTATAGCACTGGTAATCTTTTAATTCCTCTGGAAACCCTCATTAACCTTCTAATGTGCACCTCCCCATCTATAAACCTCTTTTTATTTGCTGTTAAATTATCCTTTCATTGCTGCACTGAAATTCAAATTACAATAATGTGCTGCCTGGGACCTTTTTACATTTCTAGATTTTAAGTGTTTATTATTCTTTCCTCCAATGGGCCGTGTCCCCATATTGTGTGATAATAAATATCAAATTTTATTTTAAATATTTTTAATGGCGGTGATGACCACTTCTTCTGGAAAGTGATCCTGGTGGTGGTCGTCTCCTTCACAAATCCTATAAAGAACTAAATGATTATTTGTTCTGTCCTTTAAAATCTTGATTTTTATCAACTTTATGTCCACTACCTTCATGATCTGTCTTGACTGAAGTTGGATTGGTAGGTGTAGGAGTTCAATGGACGTCAACTTCTGCATTTTAAGCGAATTGGGGATTTTGTCGAGCGCATATATTTTCTCTCCACGTTTTCATTCACCCAAACCTCTTGTGTGCTCATTGGCAAACTCCCCCAGATTTTGCTGAACTTCGACTCTCATGATTCTCTATCCATCTAATGCATTCAAAGACTTCTTTGACTTGGAGGCCGTAATCAACTGGTGGGACATATTTAGAGTTTCCTGCTTTTATGGTGCTTATGGCTAACCTTGGAACTTAATGTTTTTGAGGACTGTTTTGTCCTACATCGGAACAATAGTTTGTCATTTTTTGTGTATTGTGCAACAACTCACCTGTCATCGGATAAACTGTACACACAACTGAGACATCTGCCTACCTAGAGCAGAGATCTCAAACTCTGCCCCCTCCAGATGTTTGTTGCCTACAAATCCCAGAATTCTTTGCATTAAATGGCCAGAGAACTGTGAGAGATGGAGCCAGAGTTTGAGATCCCTGCCATTTTTTTTTTTTTTTTTTAGGGGGACCATCTCAAAGATACCAGCCCAGATACGAAAGGGACCTGACACTACCTCCAGAACGACCGATTTATTGGGATGTATCAAACAGGTTTCGGCTCTGACGAGCTTCACCCGAGCCTGGAGAAAGTTTCCCAAACCAAGTTAAGCCAAAGTTCAATTCCTAATATCTCATGGTTAAGATTTAGTCGTGCAGGGGGGTGATATTTTTCTAAAAAAAAATTCTAGTTGTCCACGGGACTAAAGTGGTAGCCCAATTGTCGCAAAACAAGTTGTCCAGGTCATCACGTGATACGAATTGCACATCCCTATTGTAGTAGGTTGGTGGAGCTCTGGTATTGTCCAGAAGTAGGCTTGGCAGGGCCAATACACTTGACGAAATTAGTTACTCAAGGTTTACCTCCAAAAATTAAGATTCTTCTTTACCTGGAGACTTGTAGACATCACCTTTTTACAGGTGATGGCTTTTATAGGGGCTGGAAAATTGGTTGGTTGCCTCTTCTGAGGATCTGTTTCTAAACACTGACCTGGTTTTATTGCCTTCATGTTCTGTCCTTTCTTATTTTACATTAATGTATGGATTCCTTGTGGTGGCCACTTGTTTTTGTAACCGTAGGCTCTGATTTTGGAGGTCTCCGGTTCCTCAGTGTATTATTATTAATCGATTTGTAAGCTGAGCTTGGTTATATTTTTAGTACATGATGAGCGGGAGGAGGTATGAACACTAGGAAATTGGTTAATGTTCGGAAAGTCGATCATTGCTCGGAAAGGAGAGCACCTAAACCTACTCGTCAAACTCTTGAATGTCCATCAGAAAGTTGGGATAAGCATAACCTAATACTCAAAGTGAGCCTTTGGCTTTGCCATCCGTTCAATCTTTTTGTATCCCACCAACCTCCAGACGTGGCCTTGGACGATAACGTAATTGTATGGATTGGTGGATGCTCTGGGGACATATGGTGGAACTTTGTTCAGATTAGGCTGTAGCTAGGCAGAACTAGTCATACAGAGCTTGACAAGCTTCAGAAAGAACAAAAGACAAATCTTCGGAATGGAGATGCAGGTTTTAACCATTTCACTGCTGAGGACGTGTGGGGAATGTCCTCATTGACTCCTAAAGAAACATAGGGGTTGAGATAGGAGGTTCCTTTGAACCCCGATTTCTCCCGACTGTTGAAAGAGCATGGCCTTTCCAATGATACCAACCATAATTTTTAAAGTAAATAACAAAAACAATAAAAATAATAATAAAAAAGTGGGGTTTTTTAAAGATGTGAAATGGCTCAGCAGTGAAGGGGTTAAACGTTTAAGATCTGCAGAGGGCGTATCAACTCTTTCCATCCTGGTCCTACTTTTTTGGCTTTGCTGTGCTCTTGTGCACTTTTACTGGCACAATGTAAGTGTGTTTACATCCTACGTGCGTCAATACCCAACGGAAAAAAGGGGAGAGGCTTGTACTACAACAGTGGCTGCCTGGAAAAACGCACCTGGACATTGTCTTCTGAAACGCAACAACTGGAAACCATAAAATCACAGAGCTACACAAATGTAAACCTGTGACGCACAAATAGTTGTCTTTTGCCTGCCGGTGGTGTACTGGACACTACGTGGCCCTCATCTTGGAGGCAGTGAGTGATTACAGCGTGACGTACCACGTTACAGGCTGACAAACTTGCGCCATGTCAATAAACATGATAAAAGTGTGCGATGAAAGGGGACTAGGCAAATCGAGGGCTTGGTAGCCAGAAGCTCCTAGAACTTCTGGCTCCTACATGTCTGGAGAAGATGGGGGGGGGGGCATGCGATTGGACCAGTTGTTCGGTGTTCACTTATCTTTCCATGCATAAAGAAATTGTGGCGTAGTGCCTCGGACTTTGTTGCTGTTGTAGGAACACTTGCACACTCAAAGTCATGATGTTCTGGGTGTGATGTCGGATGTTTTCCGTGCTCTCCCTCGCTAGATTTGTTGTTCACTGCATCTTAATTGGTGCACATTGTGTTGCATCATGCTCATTGTACGATCATTAATAAAACTCGTGGATTCGACCTGCTTCCTCCTGCGGATTTTTATGAGCTTCCATGATTAAATAAACAATAGTACAGTAAGAGGGACTGGTCCTGGTCTGTCAAGTAATTGTTCTCCTTCACCGCCACCTCCTGCATTGTTTGTCGGTGTCTGTCCCTACCCCTTCATACTCTCCTGCTCTAATCCGAATCCTGAGAGCAATCCTATATTAGATTTTTTTTTTTTTTACTTTTTTAGGAGCAGATCTGGAGGGCCAAGGTTCCCGACCCCCCCCCCCCCCCCGCCCAAAATTGACAAATTCACGGTCACTCCTGTCAATGTTGGACAGGGGGGGGTCAGCAACCTTAGCCCTACAGATGTTTCTGCCAGTCTAATGAATGGCTGAGAATCGTGGCAATGTAGCTCCAAAACATCTGGGTGCTGCTGACTCCTGATTTAGGACTCTGAGATCCTCGTGCTTGGCCATGGGGTATTGAGATGCGTTTTTTTTGGCATGTGAATGTTGTGACTGCAGAGTCTTTAACCCCTTCACTGCTGAGCTATTTCACGGCTTAATTCAAAAAGAAAATGTTTTTTTTTTTTTTTTTTGTTACTTTAAACATGATCATGTTGTTTGGTATCATTGGAAAGGCCATGTTCTGGCCTTTCTAATGATGCCAAACATAACCCTGCTAGCTGAAAACAGTCGGGAGATATCGGGGTTCAAAGGAACCCTTATCTCCACCCCTATCTTTCCTTAGGAGTCAATGAGGACGTTCCCCACATGTCCTCAGCAGTGAAAGGGTTAAAAAGGAATTGGTGGGTGTCCTTGCCAACGGAGTCATCCCCACATTCCTCTTGACAGCGATTTGCGCACGTAGTTGACCCTATGGATGCCCGTAATTGCACCTTCCATACTCTTGGGTTAAAATGAGAGGATTAAACACTAACCTTGGATGACTCTCTACTCATCCCCTCCTTTTTTGTTAACCCTAGACGGAGTTTAGTATCTTTTTAATTCCAGCGTCGGGCTCCCTCGCTATCGGTCAAGAGCTGATGACCTACGACTTCCACTGAAGCCACCAACGTCATGACCGGGGAGCAGCTGGCCAATCCAGTGCGTTGAGAGCTATTCACTAGCCGTGTGTGAGATGTTGTTCATTCCCAGGCCATCGCTTGGAAAGCAGAACGGGGCTGTCTAAATGTCCCTATTTCTGGGCAGGGTCCCCCCGCCCCCACACTGGGGACATAAGGGACCCGGCCATACAGGAGTGCCGAGAGAACGGCACCTGGCGTATGGCCACCTCACTGGGCACAAAGCTCTACAAAGAAAGCGCCTCCATAGGAGGCTTTGTAGACTTGTTCGTCGTAACGCTTTGACGGGTGGGATAATCCGCTGTGATAAATGTACGTACGTTACATTGTCTGGTTCCACCCGCCCGCCGGTCCATCAAAACGCTACGTCGGACACTGGGAGAGGGTGTGACCGTGGATGCAATCCGTGCCCCGTATCGCCTTGGTCTTTATAGGACAGAACACATGGGCTTCCACCGAACCTCAACGTACAAACCGGTAACGGACAGTACAAAGGTAGCTCCTACCAGGCCCCGGTAAAGGCATTTAAAGGCTGGGCTATTGGCGTATGGAGATTTCATAGTGTCTGAGTGCCAAGCTCTGCCATTGACTGCGTGCGTCTCGGCTGTGCTGTCCTGGCCGTGCTCTCCCGGTGCTGCAGGCGAGGATGGACGGACGGGTGCTTAATGCAGGGTGTTTCCGCCGTGATGAGCGAGTAATTGTGCACATCCTGTTTTGCAAACACATAGTTTATATGCACGAGCCCTGATTTCCACAACACGCACAGGAACCAACAAGCCTCGCGACAACCGGTCAGGATCGAGAGATCAAACCTATTACACGGGCATCGGTAAATGCGTGTGTGTAAAACGTACACATTTATTACCCCCCTTTTTTTTTTTTTGTTTGTTTAATCAACTCCTGTATTTTTCACGATACAGCGCTGTGGACAGTGTTGGTGCCATAAAGTGGGGGTCATGACTATCGCAGGCAACGGTGTCCTTTTGTGTTTCTTGGCGTCCTGCGGATGCTGCATGCCGGGTGATAACGCGGCTCTGTGCCTCGATACGGCCTGACGTAAGAGACGGCGTCTGACAGCTCGCACTTCCCACACAATGTTATCTCCGGGGCGAGCGACGAGGGGCCCCAAGTGACGGCGCAGGACGTCCCTGTCCTGTCTTTGTGTTTTTGGCACGCTGCGATTGCGTATCAAAACAAGGCTGAGACATCCTGAAGGCAAAAAAAAATAACGCGTCGCTCTCACGAGCTGCTAGTGATTTTTTTTTTTTTTTTTCTTTCGTAAGGCAAAGAAAGGTTAATTTTATTTTTCATTATTTTACCCTGCCTTTAAATATCTTGACTTCAGGCTGAGGTCACACAAAAACACGACTTAATGTGAAACTCAGGGAATAGTGTGTGTGTGTGTGTGTGTGTGTGTGTGTGTGTGTGTGTGTATATATAATCTCTATCCTTTCAGCTCCCTGACGACTCTTCCCACAGACGTCAAACACGAAGCCTATAAGATGGGGAGTATATATATGTACAAAGATAAAAACACACAAACGCCTCATAGTGTAGCATGGATATTGAATCGCACTCACAGGATAGAACTGGATATCGGCAACATCAAATGACGCGTACTGTTACCCCACGTCTCGACACTCAAAGGACCTCGAACCTGGCATGTCTTCAACCACAGGACACACCAAGAGAGGCTCCACCGGTGATTTAAGTGCTGTTCAACTCATTCGGTAACATTAAAAATCGATGAGCGATCCAACGCGTTTCATCAGGCATAATAAAAGTGTGTTATACACACGAAACGCGTTGCAACGCTCATCGATTTTTATTCTTTTTTGCTTCCGTAGAGGACAACAATGTCCCATTAATGCTAGGGATGCACCGATACTAGTATCGGTATCGGGGCCGATATTGCCGTTTGCACGATACATCCCGCCGATACCGGAAGCCGGCGCTGGGCCGGCTTGCCGGTATCCGCGGGGCTGGGGAAGCTGGCCGCGTGCATGTAAAGCACGCGGCCAGCGTTCCCTCCGGCGCGCCAAATACTCACCCTTCCTGAAGTTCCGGTCGCCGGGCAGTGATGCGTTCCCGCGGCCACTGGGCGCTCCTGTGACGCTGCCTCTCGGCTGGAGGCAGCGTCACAGATGCGCCCGGCGGCCACGTGACCGCATCACTGCCCAGCGACCGGAACTTCAGGAAGGGTGAGTATTTGGCGCGCCGGAGGGGAACGCTGGCCGCGTGCTTTACATGCACACGGCCAGCGTTCGAGCTGGGGGCCAATCCATGAGACCTGGGGGCCAATCCATGAGACCTGGGGGCCAATCCATGAGACCTGGGGGCCAATCCATGAGACCTGGGGGCCAATCCATGAGACCTGGGGGCCAATCCATGAGACCTGGGGGCCATATCCATGAGACCTGGGGGCCATATCCATGAGACCTGGGGGCCATATCCATGAGACCTGGGGGCCATATCCATGAGACCTGGGGGCCATATCCATGAGACCTGGGGGCCATATCCATGAGACCTGGGGGCCATATCCATGTGACCTGGGGGCAAATCCCATATAAATTTTTATGAGGTCTGTTCTTATTGGAAAGCGTCACATGACATTAAATAAACGTATCGGTACTCGGTATCGGTGAGTACTTTTAAAAAGTATCGGTACTCGTACTCGGTCTTAAAAAAGTGGTATCGGTGCATCCCTAATATACTGTAACTTCATTAGGGATGTCCCCATCAGGTTTTTGGGCGCCCCCCCCCCCTTCAAAGCGGAAGCCTTCTGTATCCTTTTGGTCCCGATTTGATACATGGACTATTCAAACTTCCAAGACTTATTCAGTGTTTCTGGCCACCACTGCCCCCCAATCCGGACGCAGCTTTCCCCAGGTTACTTGCCGAGTGGAACCCATGAGCGCAAAGAGCACACACTCAGCAGACGCCCAACATATCGCCACAGATCTGGGTCTCCACTGGGCGCACAGGTTTGGACTAGAGCGTCAGACCTGGTTACTTGGCCCTGAAAAATCCCTTGATCGCTCTGCATCACCTCTCGCATAGTTATACTTTGCTTAACCCCTCGTGTAGTTTTTAAAAATAAAAAATCCTTTTATATCACTTTTGCGGCTATTTTTAATGGTGTGCATCGGCCTTTGCTGCTCTGTCACGTTAGAATCCCTCAGAACGATAAAATCCCGCAGTTTATATTTTTCTAGTGAATTTATATGGTTTATTTTTCCATTTCTTTCCAGTTATTGTATACTTTCTTTTAACACGACGGTTTTAAAGCGTGCATGCGCTGCGCTGACCGGGCTACACATTTGTAAAAAATAAAATAATAAAAATAATTTTTCTGTAGGTAAAAGAAAATATGCGTCAGATTGACTCGGCCTTGGAATTGATGAACTGGAAGTGCAGGTGAAGCCCACGGGAGGACCTTCCTGGACCATACTGGTGGGTTGAAACTTTAATTACCCTTTATATATGTGTACAGCAGGGATCTCAAACTCTGCCACTGACCTGATGCTGCAGAAACTACACCTCCCATGATCCTCGGCCATTTACTGCATTCAAAGCAATTAACATGGGGGAGGGGTAGTGGTAGTGGTGGTAGTAGTCGTCCCTGGTGTGCCGTGTGTATGTATATTCCTAAGCAGGAGGGGAGCCATAATTTAATTCAGAATTTACATTTTTTATTTATATATAATTGTATTCTATTTTTTTTTTGTGGCCAGCGTAACACACACACACTTTCTTGTCATTGCCTCGACTCCTTTTCTCATCCTTTGTACTGCGCTATGGAATCGGTTAATGACGTATAAAGAATGGGAGATGTTGTTCGACACTTTTTGTGCACCGGCAGGTATTTTTCTAGTATCGCCATGAGTAACGACATGGAGTATCTTAGTGTTACGGTGTTTTTATTTATGTTTTTAATCTTCCATTTCTCGCGTTCGTTAAAGAGTGGTGGAGGGGATAAAAAAAAAAACCCTCAGACGCGGTGTGCGTTTTAGCCCTGCAAAGGGGGAGGAGTCATGGCTTGTGGAAATGCAAACACAACCCTTGATCCCGGCTGTAGCCTGCGCGCCTCTGCCGCTGACAACCTCCTTGCTTAGATGCGGACTGCGTCGTCCCTGCTTCAGGTTATGTGGAGGCTCTCCCCCCCCCCCCCCCCCCCACAGGGAAGAGAATAGCTGAATGGGAGGGAGGAGGGGTCACACATGGAGTTACGGTGTTTTATCTCTTTTGCGAGGGTCTGTAAAATGCGTTGTCGGTGCAAATTGCGCTCTCCTGGCGTCGTATCGTGCTGCGCTGGGATCACACAGGGTGGCTTTATTTTCAATACATTTTGTAATTCTCTGCTCTCTTGTATATGCGGGGGGGAGGGGGGGCGGGTGTCGACATGTGCCCAGATGCTGAAGTCATGGCGACCCGACGCATTCTAGAGGCACGGTCACTTACAATAAGGGGTATGTGGAACACTGGTCATTAAGGGGTTGAGGGGACGACCTCTAAACCCCCCCCGTGCTGTGTGTCTGCCACTTTTTGGTATTATTGCCCCCCCCCCTCCAGGTCCATGATGTCGAATATATAAAGAGGGTCGTTGCCACCTAGCCGGTGCGTTTTATTTGGTGGCAGGTGACTGGGGGGGGGGTGGGCTGCCGTTTCTGACACACAGCCCTTCGATCCCTCTATGTTGATATCGGCTTGCGTATGGTTTCCATGGCGACAAAAGTGATGGCTTATTTGAAGGCGCTCCGGCAGATCGAGTTTGCAGATAACGCTGTTTGC
The DNA here is from genome assembly GCA_009667805.1 of Leptobrachium leishanense. Lineage (NCBI taxonomy): Eukaryota > Metazoa > Chordata > Amphibia > Anura > Megophryidae > Leptobrachium > Leptobrachium leishanense. The sequence goes on from CM019068.1 coordinate 156,207,507, forward strand.
GTCTCTGTCAATGGATAACCCAGGCCGTGACGGCCCTTGCTCGCAGCGCAGGAAGCCAACGTGCCGGCTCCGGGGAAGAGTGACTCTTCCCAACCAGGATCTGACCATTCCCCATGAAGTGTGAGGACGCACTAACACACTGGGTGTACAGGAGGCGGGGGGAGGAAGCGAAGGAAAGCAGGGGGCTATAACCATCGCAAGGAGCCATTGTACATGAACAGCCCCGGCTCCTTGGTGGGCCTTGTCCACATGTCGTCATTATACAGGACAGGCTGTGATGGCTCGGTTGGTTAAGGCACAAACTCCTCGCACTGCTCATCCGTCCATCATATATTGATGTTGGTGTTAAGGCCCTTTCTAAATCTTACGGTTTGTGTAATGTGGGCCCCGTTTTTTGGCTTTTTACCTGTCACTCGCAGCTTTAAGCGCTCTCCCCCCCCCCCCTTCCTCGCCTGGCAGAGGCTTAGAATAATAGGCGGGCGCTGGGAGATGATCGGTCATCGCCCGCAAAGTGTTGCAATGTCTCCGAAGGACGGAGTGATTGACGGTAAACCGCACCCGGGGGGGGGTCCAGGGAGACTTGGGGGGGCATCAATCCATGTTTGGAGGCTGCATGTTATGGAAGTTTGTGATTCTTATGGTGATGTGGGCCCGGGATAAGGAGCACCCCCCCCCCCCTCCATGCACAATGGCAGTGGAGCCAGGGTGTCTGGGCTGTAGTCTAGCGCGCCTTGGAACGCTTGTCAGACAGGGCGCCCCAGGCATCCTTCAGGGGCAGCAGCTCGAGGAAGAGGAGGGTCCCTGCTTCCCCTGCTCCTTTAATGTGCTGGCACCAATCCACCGGAGAGAGGGAAGCGAGAGGGGATCTCTCATTCCAAAAACGAAGGCCAGCGTTTCTCCTCCGCTGGCTGCATTCATTCTCCCGTGTTAACCCTTCTCGATCAGAGGGAGGTGGGTGAGTGGACTCCTGAAAGCCCCCCCCCCCCCATAAACCCTGCTTACCCTCACGCGAAGGATTTAAACTCCCTTCATATAATAGAGATGTCCACTTGTTTTCAGCTTCCATCATTTGGTGTGACGAGGCGCAGTCGTTTCATTTCGTTCAGTTTCACTTTATTTCTTTCCTGGTTTTTCCTTTTTTACTTTCCTGGTTTATCAGCTGGGTGGAGTAGAGGTAACATCACTGCTCTATAACTGTGGAGACACAGGCTCGAATCCTGGCAAGAGCACCTCTCCAGTAAGTGTCCTTGGGCAATACACCTAACGGGACATACTCGCCACCCAGGACATACTTGAAAACGAGCGACATCTCAATGTATCCTTCCTGGTAAAATACTTTCTCAAATTTTTTTTATTAAATCTATAAGCCAAACAAATTTTAAACTTTTTGTTTTGTCCTTTTGGTTCGGCTGGAAGTCCTCTGGTTCGGCTGGAAGTCCTCTGGTTCGGCTGGAAGTCCTCTGGTTCGGCTGGAAGTCCTCTGGTTCGGCTGGAAGTCCTCTGGTTCGGCTGGAAGGTCTGGTTCGGCTGGAAGTCCTCTGGTTCGGCTGGAAGTCCTCTGGTTCGGCTGGAAGTCCTCTGGTTCGGCTGGAAGTCCTCTGGTTCGGCTGGAAGTCCTCTGGTTCGGCTGGAAGTCCTCTGGTTCGGCTGGAAGTCCTCTGGTTCGGCTGGAAGTCCTTCGGTTCGGCTGGAAGTCCTCTGGTTCGGCTGGAAGTCCTCTGGTTCGGCTGGAAGTCCTCTGGTTCGGCTGGAAGTCCTCTGGTTCGGCTGGAAGTCCTCTGGTTCGGCTGAAGTCCTCTGGTTCGGCTGGAAGTCCTTGTTCGGCTGGAAGTCCTCTGGTTCGGCTGGAAGTCCTCTGGTTCGGTGGAAGTCCTCTGGTTCGGCTGGAAGTCCTCTGGTTCGGCTGGAAGTCCTCTGGTTCGCTGAAAGCTCTGGTTCGGCTGGAAGTCCTCTGGTTCGGCTGGAAGTCCTCTGGTTCGGCTGGAAGTCCTCTGGTTCGGCTGGAAGTCCTCTGGTTCGGCTGGAAGTCCTCTGGTTCGGCTGGAAGTCCTCTGGTTCGGCTGGAAGTCCTCTGGTTCGGCTGGAAGTCCTCTGGTTCGGCTGGAAGTCCTCTGGTTCGGCTGGAAGTCCTCTGGTTCGGCTGGAAGTCCTCTGGTTCGGCTGGAAGTCCTCTGGTTCGGCTGGAAGTCCTCTGGTTCGGCTGGAAGTCCTCTGGTTCGGCTGGAAGTCCTCTGGTTCGGCTGGAAGTCCTCTGGTTCGGCTGGAAGTCCTCTGGTTCGGCTGGAAGTCCTCTGGTTCGGCTGGAAGTCCTCTGGTTCGGCTGGAAGTCCTCTGGTTCGGCTGGAAGTCCTCTGGTTCGGCTGGAAGTCCTCTGGTTCGGCTGGAAGTCCTCTGGTTCGGCTGGAAGTCTCTGGTTCGGCTGGAAGTCCTCTGGTTCGGCTGGAAGTCTCTGGTTCGGCTGAAGTCCTCTGGTTCGGCTGGAAGTCCTCTGGTTCGGCTGGAAGTCCTCTGGTTCGGCTGGAAGTCCTCTGGTTCGGCTGGAAGTCCTCTGGTTCGGCTGGAAGTCCTCTGGTTCGGCTGGAAGTCCTCTGGTTCGGCTGGAAGTCCTCTGGTCAGGAGGAGTTTGACCAGGTCTTTGCGTTCCCCTGCAGGCTCTGGAAGAGACGTCAGGGACAAAACTCAGTCTGGCTGCTGTGGAGGACATTGTTGAGCCTTCGTTACACTCCATAATTTCACAGTGGGGCAGAAACACTCCCTAAAAACACAAAAAGTGGAAAAATGCTGCTGCTCTGACCATGAAAGTTTTCACTGGATATGTGTAGGAAGAGGTGGTGTCCCGCGGATACTTTGGGGAGACGTGGGGTGGTTCCAGCAGATCCGTTGGACACCTGGCGTGCCGGGGTGGGGAGGTGGTCCCGGCTGTTACCTTGAGGCAGACCGACGTGGAGGGGCCTGGCAGGGGGTGATTTGGGGCAGTAGTATATCGGTCGATTTATGTTGTCTGATTTAGGGAGAGGGGGATAAAAATGGATACCATTATTTTATTTTTTTTAAATGTGGTATCAAGGACGTTGCCAGTGGAGGGATGTGGAGCGTACTGGTGGATGTCTGCTGGGTTATAGACAATATAATCTGCAGTTTTGTGTATATCCTGTCCATGGTTGAAATCCTGCCCTGATAACGCATCCCGTGAATGCGTGTTATTATCCACACGTTGGAGCAATGGGGGTAGATTCATAACACCTGAAGGAATTTACATGAGTTCAGCGCTCTCCGTCTCTGCGCAAAAGGCTGCGCTGTGAGAGACACTCATTGTGTCTGCACAAAGGAAGCGACAGTCACGCGTTCCAAAGCGGAAGACCTGTATTTGTTGTAAGGACACCACCGTGAAAGCAACTCGAGGGTGAAAAGTAAAACACCTGTGAAAGCCGTGACCCAGGAATGGCAAGGATCTCAGACATTTAACCAAGACGAGTGTGATCTTGTAGAGGGTTTTCTTTATAACTTCTTTTATCTCCGTTTAACGGGCCGAAAAATATTTGTATAGTAGAGAGAAAAAAAAAAGTACAAAAGTTGTGAGGAGCACGTCATGGAAACTGGTTTTGACATCTGGCATTTGGTTGTCATTTGATAAATCCTCTTGAATGTAGCCAACGTATTAGCCTTCCAACGGAATGAAAGCGACTTAAAACCGGCAACCCGTATGGACCCCTGCCATCATTTATAAGGAGGCAACCAGAACCAGATCTAAGGAGCAAACTCAACAGCGGCTAGAGCAAACCAATATAAAAGTAAAAAGACACACGGAAAAGAGGACCCTGCTCAAGTGAGGCCCATTGGCCTTTCATAGACAAATGACCACCTGTATGCACCAATATACTTTACAACAACTGTTCCCAAGCTTCACCGTCACGAGTTCACACGATTTGTTTGCCCGAAGGAGTAAAGAAACTTTGGTTTGGCCTGTCGGCTGTCTATATTGGAAAGGCCAGCAATGAAATGTCCTCTTCCAGAGTATTAACACTTTTTTTTTCTTCAATCTTTTAGAATATCTCTTTGGTTCCTTGTCAACTCGACCTCTGTTCTCAAATCTGGTTGCCTAGGTGGCTTGATGTCTCCTCTGACCTTCATGGTCAATACTGGCACTTTGTGACTAACTCCTTTTATGTTTCACTAATTCATACTTTCTCCAAAAGCGAGGATTTTACCAGGAAGGATACAATGAGATTTCTCTCGTTTTCAAGTATGTCCTGGGTGGCGAGTATGTACCGTTGGGACACTTACTGGAGAGGTGCTCTTGCTGGGATTCGAATCTGTGTCTTCATGATTGTAAGGCAGTGATGTTACCTGTACTTCAGTAACCAGTTCATCTTAAGTAGACCACCAGGTCAAGTCCTGAGCCCAAGAGCCATCCACAACTCTGAACCAAGATAACCTATCCGTTTTAGGTATTTGCAGAGCTGATGCCCCGCAGTCCTTGAGGTAGACTACAGTTTGCAGAGCAGATATAGAATGGCTATCTAGCAATGTGGGTCTTCCTCCAAAGCTCCTAGTTATACGTTCCTTGGCCAACCCGATGATACCTGACGGTCCAGCCTTATGCATTGTACTCTTCCGTGTTGTCAACTGTTTTTGGATGTATCGTAGTAGACGACGCATTATGTCCTTTTGTGGTGGTGTGCTCGAATCTATTGGTTTGAGAATTCATAGATATTGGGTTTAGTAGCCTCCTGGATCCTTCTTTATCCTCAATGGCTTGCTTTTTTTCCCCCACCCGACCGAATAACATGCTAGGTTGACTTCTCCAGCGAAACTCCGTTTTCTCTTGGCGTTCCAAGAGAAGTTTCTATTTAGTACCTGCTGTAAAGGCCGACACGGAGCTCGTGATCAGATTATTTCGGAGGTATGCTCCTGCTGCGCGGGGGGCGCCCACGTACACTGTGCGAGCTCCGGCCAGTCCTGCAGCACATGATCATCTTTCAGTCTTTGGCAGTGTTTTTTAGTACGTTCCCCTCCTGTAGCTAGCCTGTCTCTCTTCTCTTGTGGCGGTGAACCCGCTTTGTTTCTTAATTACACAGAAGTCACAGATGTGTGAAAATTAGGCCACAGGTCGGAGGCGGCCTGCCCTCCGTGCCCACTGAAAAATTGGAAGTGGCAGGCGTCTCTGTGCTCCGGCGCTAATTTGTCTCTGTGTTTTAAATACCTCCAGAGCCCCCAATTAAAATGAAGTCCTCGATTCCCCGACGAACGGGTAGACCGGGCTATTTCTGGTGGAAGCTGGCCGCCGAATGGTAATTGAGGCACATCCTTGAACAAATAGAAAAATTTCCATTCAAGAGTAGTCGCCAGGCTGACGGGGTCACACGGGTCAAGCTCACTGAAACAAGAGGCCAAAGAAAGCCAAGACCAGCCTTCCATTCATCTTGACACAAGTCTCCTTTGTCCACATTAACTGTTTAGGTGTGCGCACCAACCCCAAAAGTCTTTTGAGGTCTAATTATGCTTTCTGTATTAATTAGTGTTAAAAAAATCCTCACATAATTGGGAAACCACCACTCTACGGGGCTGGAACCAGATATCGCTTTTCATCATATTACAAATTTAGTGGAACCACATTGTAATCTAGGACTTGATAAATGTATGTCAAAAATTAATTGCTAGGAAAAAAAAATCTTAAGGGTCGACTACAGCTTTTTCAGGAACCAGGCACGGCTTCCTATATCGACTCGTGTAGGATAATCCAGAAATTGAAGATCTGGTGGCTTCTCGACACCTGGGTAGTCAAACTCTGTTCTAAAGACCGTACTTTTCTTCCAATTGGTTTTAATTTAGTTTTTAATTGAAAATTTGATTTAACCCCCCCCCCCCTCCAGTTATGATTATGAATGTCTGGAATTTTTGTCCTATGCCTTTTGGTGGGACCATGATCCAATACCAGTTGAGTGGTCAGCATGGGACTTATCTGTTATTTCAATGCATGCTTACAGGAAGAATCCCAAATAGTTGACTAGTTTTGACCTTTTTATACATGTTTTGTTTCAGAACTCAAAGGTCTGAAGCCAAAGAAACCAAGACCGTCACGTTTGGGTGCTCTACGTGCTCCCTGTCCTTTTCCACTCCTGTAAACTGGTCAAAGAAGCTCAACTCTGAGGAACGTTGCAGTTTTCTTTTGAGAAAATATGGAGAGTAGGTCTGGTATCGTCTTGTTGGGAACGTTCCTTCTTCTACTCGTCAATGTCCAAGGTAGGTAATCAGTTTAAGGGTGAAGATGTATAGCAAGTGAACAAACTGCTGCACTTGGATTAGCCAGGCTCAGAAACGTTGACTATTCCACTTTGAACCTCCAAAACTCTACATTGTAAAGTTAATGTGATTTTGCTGTTTTAGCTTGTGTATTAATACTGGTTGAAAGGTCTAACGGGGGCAGACATTGGGGCCTAGTATGGTGTCTTAAATCAAAAAATCCTCTTCCCTTTTGTTACCCATACGTTAATTGAGGATGCGGATTTATATTGGCAGGTGGATGTCCTCTAGGTTGGCCATAAGAGCGCTGTCGTATTCTCAGTCTTAATTGGTTAAAATGGTGAACAACATTTGTGTTTACTCGGTTTCTACATTATAACGGTATAACGGTGTTGGCTTTCTTTTCTATTCTGGTTTATGTCCTTCTCCAAACCTTGAGTCCTGAGGTATGAGCCCACGGACATCCATAACCGCGTTGACCAACTGGTGGTCCATACTCAAGATGTGGCACTCGATGACTTTTTTTTTTGCAATTACACCACAGAACGAAACGGTCACCTCAGACATGGATATGGGATAGGACCAAAGCGTTGCCTGTTTTACAATAAACCGTCCTATTTGTGACTGTTGTGACCAGTTCGTATCTCTGGTAATGGTGGATATAGTCGGCTGGCTACTTATGGATCCTGACGCACTAATTCGGGATGAAGCCTAGCGATTTCTTTGCTTTCAAGCTTCTGTGCAGTGTCAGTCTAGCCCTGTAAACCCACAATTTGTATGTGCATTATAAAACCTAGTTTTGAGGTTGACTGTCGAGTATGGAGGTGTGAAAGTAGGATGATAGATACGAGTTTTTGAAGAACTTGAAAAAGGAAAGCCGTGACTAAGAGCCTTGAGGAGGCAAGGTTGGAACATTGAGACTTAAATTCACTCTGTGATGGTTTTTATCTCAAACAAGGGACCTCGAGACTCTGGACAGTGTTCTGTTACTCTCAGATGGACCACAGTTAGATTATATGAAAGAATGAATGAATGGATGGAGAATTTCTACTTGGTGCTTCGGTAGACAGTCAAGTGCCGGTAGGCACCTGGTTTTCGACCTATTGCTCATGGTAATTGTCTACAGGTCTGAAATCTAGTCCTAGAGTCGCAAGATCTATTGGTGGCTAGGAATGGATTCCTCCCATTTGTCTACAGGGTCTCTAAAACTGAACGTCTCGCCTTCCCTCCCTCTAAAACCAACATTCAGGCGCCCATTTTCCTTCAGGTGAATGGTGTCACCATTACTTCTACCTCTCAGGCTCACTGTCTCTTCTACTCTGATCTCTCCTTCACTCCTCACATTCAACCGCTAACTAAATCTTGCTGCGTCCGCCTAAAAAAAACATTGCACCTGTCCGTCGCTTTCCCTGCTATCCCTGCTTTCCCCTCTTATCTCCCGAATTGACTACTGTAACCTCCCTGTCTCTGACCTTAAGAGGTCCCAGATTCTCCCTCTGCAGTCTGTTATGAATGCCTGTGCCAGGCTCATCCACCTCACCTCTTGCCCCTTTGTCAATCTCTACACGGGCTCCCTGTTTTCTTTTAGAATCCACTTCAAAATATTGGTGCTCACATACAAAGCTCTCCATGACCTCGCCCCTGCCTACATCTCCTCCCTTATTAGCAGGTACATCTCATCCCGACTACTTCGCTCGGCCAATGATTTATCGGCTCCACATAACTGCACCCCCAACTCCCGCCTTCAGGCTCTTCTCCTGAGCTGCCCCCTTTCTATGGAACTACCGTATATACTCGCGTATAAGCCGAGTTTTTTGACTCAGATTTTGAGTAAAAAAAAACACGATTCGGCTTATACGCGAGTCCAAGGTCCTGAACAGCGTGAGTCCGTCCGTGTTGAAGGGGATGCGGCTGCGTGCAGGCGCAGCCGGTCACGCGGTCTGGCTAATCAGGTGGTACTGAGTCTCTGTACCACCTGACTGGCCGGACCGCGTGACCTGCGCACGCACGCACGCAGCCGCATCCCCTTCAACACGGACGGACTCACGCTGTTCAGGACTGGGCAGGCACTCCCGCTGCCCGGCATCTGGGCCCCCTCAACCCCTGCTGGATCCGGAGCTGGGGCAAGTATCCATGTGATAGCTGGCTGCCGCTGGGGCAAATCCATGTGTGAGCTGGGGCAGTATCCATGTGTGAGCTGGGGCAGTATCCATGTGTGAGCTGGGGCAGTATCCATGTGTGAGCTGGGGCAGTATCCATGTGTGAGCTGGGGCAGTATCCATGTGTGAGCTGGGGCAGTATCCATGTGTGAGCTGGGGCAGTATCCATGTGTGAGCTGGGGCAGTATCCATGTGTGAGCTGGGGCAGTATCCATGTGTGAGCTGGGGCAGTATCCATGTGTGAGCTGGGGCAGTATCCATGTGTGAGCTGGGGCAGTATCCATGTGTGAGCTGGGGCAGTATCCATGTGTGAGCTGGGGCAGTATCCATGTGTGAGCTGGGGCAGTATCCATGTGTGAGCTGGGGCAGTATCCATGTGTGAGCTGGGGCAGTATCCATGTGTGAGCTGGGGCAGTATCCATGTGTGAGCTGGGGCAGTATCCATGTGTGAGCTGGGGCAGTATCCATGTGTGAGCTGGGGCAGTATCCATGTGTGAGCTGGGGCAGTATCCATGTGTGAGCTGGGGCAGTATCCATGTGTGAGCTGGGGCAGTATCCATGTGTGAGCTGGGGCAGTATCCATGTGTGAGCTGGGGCAGTATCCATGTGTGAGCTGGGGCAGTATCCATGTGTGAGCTGGGGCAGTATCCATGTGTGAGCTGGGGCAGTATCCATGTGTGAGCTGGGGCAGTATCCATGTGTGAGCTGGGGCAGTATCCATGTGTGAGCTGGGGCAGTATCCATGAGTGAGCTGGGGCAGTATCCCACTTAGGCTTATACGTGAGTCAATAAGTTTTCACAGGTTTTTTGGGAAAAAGTAGGGGGGGTCGGCTTATACACGGGTCGGCTTATACCCGAGTATATACGGTACTTCCTTCGAAACCTTAGACTCTCCCCATCTCGCCAGTCCTTCAAGAAGTCTCTGAAAACCACATTACTTTAGAGAAGCCTATTGGCTCACTTCATGATTCCCCTTCTGTTAATTTCTTACGCCGTCTTCCCACCCAGCCCGCATGCACCCACACTGCTTCAGGTTCTCTATTTACCCTCACCTAGCGTGTCACCCCTCTCCTCTTAGATTGTAAGCTCTTGAGCAGGGTCCCCTCTCTTACTGTTCTGTGTGCTTAGCTTGTATGTATACTGTGTTTGTTATTCTGTCTCACCCGTTGTACAGCGCTACGGAACTTGCTAGCGCTTTATAAATACTTGTAAACAGTGATGCACTGAAATTTCAGCCACTGACACGTGTCAGCTGAAAATTTTGGGTTCTGGCAGACAGGAAAAAAACAGCCGAAAACATCAGCTGAAAATAGCAATCTGAACTGGAGGCTGGTCCAGCCGTGCCTTGCCTGGGCCTTGAGGCTGGTCCAGCCGTGGCCTTGCCTGGGCCTTGAGGCTGGTCCAGCCGTGGCCTTGCCTGGGCCTTGAGGCTGGTCCAGCCGTGGCCTTGCCTGGGCCTTGAGGCTGGTCCAGCCGTGGCCTTGCCTGGGCCTTGAGGCTGGTCCAGCCGTGGCCTTGCCTGGGCCTTGAGGCTGGTCCAGCCGTGGCCTTGCCTGGGCCTTGAGGCTGGTCCAGCCGTGGCCTTGCCTGGGCCTTGAGGCTGGTCCAGCCGTGGCCTTGCCTGGGCCTTGAGGCTGGTCCAGCCGTGGCCTTGCCTGGGCCTTGAGGCTGGTCCAGCCGTGCCTTGCCTGGGCCTTGAGGCTGGTCCAGCCGTGGCCTTGCCTGGGCCTTGAGGCTGGTCCAGCCGTGGCCTTGCCTGGGCCTTGAGGCTGGTCCAGCCGTGGCCTTGCCTGGGCCTTGAGGCTGGTCCAGCCGTGGCCTTGCCTGGGCCTTGAGGCTGGTCCAGCCGTGGCCTTGCCTGGGCCTTGAGGCTGGTCCAGCCGGTGCATGGGGAATTTACCAGGTCATCGATAAGCTGCTCCACCAAGCTGGGGCTTTTTGGCCGGGAACTGCGTCCCTCTTTCCTCGGGGAGCTCTGTGTGGCCTTTCTCAGCTCCTCCTGCAGCAGCCTCTGCTAGCTCCAGACCCCAGCTTTCCCTATCGCTCTGCAGAGAACCGGGCCTGCCAAGCGGTCCCACTTCAATAGTGTACCCTGGGGCCCGGTCTCTCATCTGCTGGCGGTCTTTTGCGAACTACTCGCTGGGCCCAGTGGATCTCTGCCCTCCAGAGGTTGCGGAAGTCCTCGAGACTCGTCCAGGGCATGCTAAAACCAAGAGGGTGAGAGTTGGAACCTTTTTTTAATTCCCCTCGCAGCATTGGATGGACAGAGTGCAGCAAAGTTATCAGACCGTCTGGGAGCCAGGGTCAGCGATTGTTCCTAGCATCAGAAGTTCCTGCTGAGCAGTGAATACAAGGGGGGCTTAACAGTAGTGGTGCACCGAAATGAAAATTTGGGACTGGAACCGAAAATGCAGGATGAGCTCGGCCTAAAACCGAAAAAAATTTACACTAATATTTTTGCTAAATAGTTGTTTTTGTATAATTTTATTATTAAAAAAAAGTCCTATAATAAAAGGTTTGGTTTCAAAATGAAAAGTTTTTTTAAAAAATGAAGTAACATGTCTAAAAATAAAAGCTAGAATTTTTTTTAAATCTTTTGTGCGCAGATACGTACATCATACCAGGAAAGTGCACTCCTTATCCATGACCACCTTCTTCCATCCTATTCTGTAGAGAAAAAAAAGCACAAAATTAAAAATGTTCTAAACACCTGACTGAGGTAATAAATGATGGGGATTCAGTTCACAAAGTATGACCATAGTTTGCGTAAGCCTGTCACAGTCGCCAATTGATCGTGGCTGCCTATAAAGGCCTAGAGCTGCTGTGGATCTCCTGGCTGAGTTGATCCTGTAAATGCAGATTCGGTCAAGTTGGATAGGACCGGTCAACGATGGGGTACATTGACGTCTGTGACAGGCTTAAGCAAACTATGATCATACTTTGTGAACTGAATCCCCATCATTTATTCCCTCAGTCAGGTGTTTTGAACATTTTTAAACCACTGCTTTTTATTTTTTTTTTTATTTTTTTTTGTACAGGGTTGGCGGCTGGCCGAGCCTGGAAAGTGTTTTATCTGGTGCCCAGGTGCTGGTATAATGTGTATGAGGTGTAGATTGGGCAGGTATAGAAAGTATATCGGTTTTGCCGATATTCAAAAAATTACTGATATCGGTATCAGCGTTTTATTTGCCGATAATTGGACAAGTTGTTTCACTGTAGCTGCGAGACGCAAGATCCCACAGAACTGTGCGACTCCGGGCCTTCTCCCACATCAGGCTGTAAGCCCTCACTGCAGAACGACACCTGCTCACTGACCGTATTGCAAACGAGCGTGATGACATCAGACCTGGGGCTTCCATCCCATCTGGTAGGGAATTCCCTATACAGGAGCTGCAGGGTCTATATCCTACAGCAGGGGTCAGCAACCTGGGACCTCCAGATACTTTGGAACTGCATTTCCCATGAGGCTCCAAGAACCTAATGAGAAGCCGAGCATCATGGCAGATATAGTTCCAAAACATGTGGGGCAATATTACAAAGTCAGCGCTAACTTAACCAGAGCTGTTGTAAACTTACCAGAGCCATTATAGTCTATGGGGTTGTTAAGTTTCTGGTTAAGTTGGCATCAACTTTGTAATATCAGGGGCGTAACTACCAAGGTTGTAGAGCGTGCAACCACACCTGGGCCCTTGAGTCCGTGGGGGCCCCACACTCACCTGCCTGGGCCTGGGGATCTTGCCTATAATATAATATCCTAGCTGATGAGGGTCCAACAAACCCGAAACAGCACTGTCCTGGGAGTGGATTTGACCAGTTGCATAAACCTTATCTCTGCTAGAAAGCCACAGTGTGGCATAGCATTGATTTTTAGGGTTCTGTGTAATAACTGACCCAGGATGCATAAAAGTGAGACAGATGTCATTTGCATATCCTACCCAGACTTCCTTGCTGCATATGGGGAATGTGGCACAGGTGGTCTGGGATGCAATTCATTGAATTGCTGTGATGTGCAGGTGGCTTCTGCAATAATAAACACACTTATAGTGTGGAGGCTTTTTGTCCTCCAACACAACCCTTGTAGATATATATCTATTTGTGAGTATTATTGCTGTGGAGCTCTGTGATACAGTAATGTGCGGTGTATATGAGTATCAGAGTTCCACAGCAATAAAACTCACAGTAATGTGTGGTATGTATGAGTGAGTTTTATTGCTGTGGAGCCCTGTGATATGCTCACGCACACTGCACATTACTGTGAGTTTTGTTGCTGTGGAGCCCTGATTTACACTGATGCACACTGCACGTTACTGTGAGATTTATTGCTGTGGAGCTCGGTGAGATACAAATAGTGCACATTACATTAAAAATGGGATGGACTGACTGAAGAGGTCATGGTGGACCTGGAAAAAATGGGACACTGATTGTCTGGAGTCAACATTGTGAACCTGGAGAGGACCAATGCATGTTTTGGAACTAAATCTGCCATGATATTCAGCTACTTGTTGTTTTCTTTAGAGCTTCATGGGAAGTGTAGTTCTGAAAGATCTGGAGGGCCACGCTTACCCCTAATGTAGGCACCTGAAATACAGGGGACTAATGGAGCCCTGTATCACCTGTATGGGGAATTCCCTGCCAGTTGTGAGGGAAGCCCAATTTCCGAGGTCATCACACGCTCGGGTGCAATACCGTCAGTGGACAGGGAACGCTTGCTGTGGGAGACGTCTCAAATCAGCACATCTGATCAAATCTGTGGGGCCTCCTGTGTCGTGGCTGCAGTGAGCCAACGTATCGGCAAATAAAAGGACGAAAGCCGATATCCGTAATTTGCTGGATATTTGCCACCGATAATCGGTCTGTCCCTAGTTCACGTGGCTTCCTCTGGGTTGTTGTAGTTTCCTTTTATGACTTTCTATTGAAAACAAATCGTGCTAGAACACTCAGGGCAGCATTACATACTCGAACAAGCAGTTGGGATGGTGACAGTCTATATAGTGAATACAGAAATATAGATTTTGTTGCTGCTGTCTTGGGGGGAGGGGAGTGGGGGGGAACAATGTGACTTATCTTCCTATAAGGTCCCGAAAGGAACATAGGAAAAAAAAACTGGGTATTCATACTCCCTAGCGCAACCTGGGCGTGCTAGGGTCGCCACCGTGATGCAATATAATACATGCCCTTAATTAGGGTGGCACCGATACGATACTAGTATCGATATCGGTGCCGATACCGGGTACTGCAGGAGTTGTTGGTACTCGTGCAGTACCTCCGATATTTATTTTTTTCCGATACCGGAACCCGGCATTGAGCCGGCTTGCCGGCATCCGAGGGGCTGGGGCGGCTGTCCGAATACTCTATCGGCATTCGGACAGGCCCTGTAGCTGCTCACTGCATTGTTTCATACTTGCCTTCCTGGGCGACGCCGGGAAAGTCTTCGCGCGTGCGCTCGTTGGAAAGACCCCAGCCGCGATCACATGGGACCACGTGATCGCGGCTGGGGTCTTTCCAACGAGCGCATGCGCAGAAACTTTCCCGGCGTCGCCCGGGAAGGTAAGTATGAAACAATGCGGTGAGCAGCTGCAGGGCCTGTCCGAATGCTGATAGAGCATACGGACAGGCACCTGGAGCTCTCTGCGTTCATACTTATCTTCCTGGGCGACGCCAGGAAAGTTTCCGCGCGCGCGCTCGTTGGAAGGACCCCAGCCGCGATCACGTGGTCCCATGTGATCGTGGCTGGGGTCCTTCCAACGAGCGAAGACTTCCCCGGCGTCGCCCAGGAATGTAAGTATCATCGCGGAGAGCTCCAGGTGAGCGGAGGGGGGGGGGCATTATCCCATGAGCTGGGGGCATTTTTATGAGGTCTGTTCTTATTGGAAAGCGTTCACATGACTTAAAAAAAGTATCGGTACTCGGTATCGGTGAGTACTTGAAGAAAAGTATCGGTACTCGATCTTAAAAAAGTGGTATCGGTGCATCCCTACCCTTAATGGTGATGCAATATAACACATGCAGTAAATGGTGAATTTATGCTAAATCAAATGAATAAAGGAGGATACAGACAATACTCAGCTGTCTATAATATGAATTGATAGAGGTTGGAGAGAAAACCGATCATAGGGTGAGAATCTATTCTATAGCCGTATTTCTCCGGAAATAATATGCGTATACAGGGCCCACCTGGACCAGAGCCGACTTGTTCCTGGCTCTGTGATCCCAGAGGTTTCTCCTTGGCATCCCCGTTTTAGCTCCCTATTACGGGGCAAGTGCAAAATCGTCTGCCTGTCCCATATTGCAGCAGTAAGCGCTGCTGCTAGCATCCCCTTCCATGGGAGTCCTTAGGACTCAATTGAGGCTTCGACTGCTAGTCACATGACCTGTAGGATCTCGCCTCTCTCTGCCTTTTGTTTTTTATAAAGGGCTCATACTGGGAAATGGACAACCCCCTCACCAGCCATTTTTGAGTTCCTTTCGGTTGTGCTTTCAGACATGTTCCTCGACACTTTGCATGTGCTCCTGTTTATCAGAAGATGGGGACGGAACTGATGGTGGTCCTTGGATCCCCGTTATCACCATGGAGCATCCTCCCAATAAACCTTTGTTGCCCCTTCTCCTAGATGGTGAAGTAAGGACTGACATTCTCCTTCTTGGATGCAGAATGGGGACTTTGGACTCCAGGAGCCCCTCTGTGGTGTGATGGCTACAGATTGGGCTCTTATTTCCTTAACTGTGTTAGGAAAGGGTCATGGATGGTAAATGAGGTGTGCTGTAACCTAATTTCCCTCCCCATAATGCCCCTTCTACTTTGTATGCTTCCACAGGGATGCCCATCGTGCCTGGCGTTGTGGTGCTCAGCCACAGCCACTCACTTCCATTGTTTGTGACCTCCATCAAGAGCATGCCACCCATTCAATGCTACTGGATCGTTGACGGTGATCTTTCTCACGGGGGTTGTGAGATACCCCTGTGGTGTTTTTGTTTTCGGTCCCCCCCCCCCAACCCCACCGTGGTGGGTGCTGTGCTCAATAGTAAGCTGACGTCAAAACGGATCTCCAGCTCGGTTCGAGTCACTAGATACCACCCCCACGTAATGTTTTCAGAGACGTCTCCTGGTTTTTTTTTTCCTTCCCCTCGTACGCCTTTTCTTCCAGTCGTCTTGTTTTCAGTGGCATCGTGCAAAGGGAGTCTCAGAGGAGAAAGAAAAAATAAAAGGTTCCTGCCAACGGCGCCAACAAAATCAGACTCCGAGGAAGAAAACGAGGCCCGTCACCTCAACAAAAACATTTAATGCTCATTTGGTTCGCTTGTACTTTCTTTTTGGACTCTTATTCCACCTGTGACACACTTGTGACTGACCTCCTCCCCCAAAAAAGAGCAATTTCTTCTTATGTAGGAAGCCTGCTCGGCACCAGGCTGAATGCAGGTATTTGTGTGGATTCTAGAAAGCTCTGGCGGGAACACATGTTTTCGATTATGCTCATTGGAAAGAAAAAAAATACCTACGGTGGACTTATTTTTTTTTTTTTTATTTTTTATTGCGTTTCGACAGGCCGTCTTGGCACCAGATCTGTAGTTTTTCACCCCCCCCCCACCCTTTTCTACTTTTGCGGCCCTCTAGACGGGGAGTGCTCAGAGTCTGTTTTTTCCACGCAGCGCGTTGAGATCAGACCTTGACAAATCCAGGAGCCACAGGCTTCTAAGAATCAATGAAAAAGGAATTTCCCCAACCAACAAGTGAGAAATGGTAATGAGACACACTTCCAAAACCTTGGCTTAACCCCTGCAACGGGCTTGATGACATAAGAAATTAAACAGAATATAGACCCCGGAGGCACAGAGGGGCTAATCGATTTGGAAGTCTATCGAAGAACCAGATGCACAGCTTTATTAACTGAACCAGATTAAAGAACAAAACCAAATTATAGAAAGAGTTCTTAATGGACAACCTCCGTAGTCTGCAGGGTTATGGTCCTCAATACACGCAATGTTAATTTTGACAGGAAATTTTATTTTAGTGTAAAGTTATAGTCAAATGCAATTTTGGTTTTAGTCGCATTTCATTCATCGGAATTGTTTTAGTCGACTAGAACAAAATCTTGTAACATTTAAACTAAAAAGTAGGGCTGAAACAACGAATCGATTTCTGCACAGTACACACTGTTTAGAGTCAGACTGAGTTAAATGTTATAACCTCAAATTCTGCTTCGTCCTGTGCCACGACCCCATCCTGCCTGCCACCCCTCTTTGGTCTGGAGCTGCCATTCTCTCCTTTTTGGTCAGGTCCGATCTTTTGCCCAAACCCACTCCCGCTCACACTCGGGTGAAGTCCCTTGCCCAAACTCTCTTCCACCTCCAGACCCTCCTCCCGCTCAGATTGTACATGAAATTATTGTAATGGGACACTCTAATACGCTAAAGTGGTCAGGCTGCGTGGTGGGAAGGCTCCCCCTTCTCAACTGGATTTCGTGCCGACATCATCAGGTCTATCGGAGCGCTCCTAGTAGTGTTCACTTGGGGAGAAAGCAGACATGGACTTAAGCTGCGTACGCAGCATCAATCCATCACTGTGACCAGGTGCTCGTGTACATTGTCTGCGAAAAATATGCAATTTGAGTGTTTTTTTCTTTTATCCGATCAATCAAAAAAATTATCGGCCAACTAATCGATTTATGTAAATAATCGTTAGTTGCAGCCCTAGTTTAAAGTGTATTCTACATAATTTCCACTCTCCTTATATGCTCCTGGAGTAACATCTAAAATTATGAATTATCTATATTCCGATATCTCTTACAAGAGATTAGCTGATTGGTTGTCTTCCTATTAGCCCCATCCTAACATTTTTAGTCTAGATTTTATCAGTCGACTACGATGTCGGTGGATTTTGGCCAGTTTTAAACGTCCTAACTTTGTCAAAATTTAGTTGGCGAAAACTATTGACAAAATTTTAACACGGAATGCTTGGTGGTTGCGATGAAGTCTGAATTGAGATCCTTATTAGGTGGAAACGTATGGCTGATGACGCCATGTTATCTGCCACGTTATCTGCCACGTTATGGTCAAAGTGTCCATGGGTTTAGAAACCCATTCACTGCTGACGATGTGACCCTTTCAGCCTCAAAATTCCTGTTGCTTCTGTGATGGTTGGGGGTCTTGCTTCCCCTTGGATCACCCTGTAGAGTCTCCTGGTGATCCAGGTTTCATAGCAGAACTGGAGGAATGTGTCCTCTAGACTTCTGTATCTCCCTTCTTTTCACCCAGCAAGGTCAAATGAGGTATCCTCAAAAAGTTGTGTTCTTTCCACTGACGCCTAACATGACGAAGAATGATCCTTCATAAAGGTGCTGATGACCAGTTTGCCCCAAAACAAAATCTGTTTCATCGGCACAATTCACAAATCCAAATTAAACCCAAATTTCTTAAATGGAAGGAACTGGAAGCGGAGAGCTGGAAACAAGACTTCACCAAAGTGGCCAAGCCATCCCACCGGCCATCTGGATCTCTGGAATCTGACATCGGAGGAAGGAGTAGCCAAAAGCTGGAGCTGGCTTTTGCCCTTTTGCGGCTTGCCGGGGTGTTGTGATAAGGAGTCGTAAATGGAAGATAAGGGGACACAGCTGGCTGAACAAGTATTTAAAAAAAAAATAACCCGCGGAGGAGAAGGCTGAATCTGAGTTCTGTGCCAGACCTCAGACTCCTTTTGTGACTGCGAAGGCAATAAAAAAAAGTATAGAAAAAAAAACCAACATGCATAGACAAGTTTTAAGCTCTGTACTGCAGGATTGTCCTCGCCGCATGCTCACGCACTGGTTTTTCCCCTTGAACTTATTCATCCATCCTTACTTTTTTTATTTTTTTTATTTTTTATTTATGGTTTCTTTATACCTTTTTCAGTCTGAACAGGACACGTGTTTTACAGAAAGTTGCATGCCGACGTGAAATACAAAACCGAGAATGGATGTCCAAGTCGTGGTGGGTGGGTGGGTGAAAGTGGGATAATTCTTCAAATTTATAAAAAATTTGTGGAAAACAAAAACCTCAAACAAATTCAACATTTTTAACACCTCACTTCAAGGTTGCATTTATTTTAAATACCACTTCAGACGTAAAGGGTTTTGTTGTGCAAGAAAATACAAATGTCTGGAGAGCCGAGGCCCTGGTGCAGGTCGATCCGCGGAGCTGAGGCTCTTCTTCCTCCATAGTCCTGCGTTCTGAAGGACTGGTGGTTTCCGCCTTCTGTTCGGTCAGACACTGGTTTCATACTCACTCTTGGCACAAGACACACCGTTTGAAGATCTGGCTGCCTGGGCTAGGATGGACCCATCATCGGGCGGTTCACATTAATCGATAGCGTCTTTCGGTGTTTGGATCGTACTTTTAGAATGGGGTAATAATTACCTGGTGCTGAAGGTTATTAACGCTTTTTTTTTTCTTCAACTTGTGTTCTCCCTCCCCGAAGTAAGAGCTGGTTTGTCGTGAGGTTATTGATCCGCATTGAAATCCATCGTTGACTATATCTTGTCTAGCCGAGAAGCAATTAGTTGTCTCCAACGTCGCGTTGGAGTCTTCGAGGCCAAGGAACCGTCAGAACCACTTACTATCTCAGGGTATTTTTAGCTTATCCCCCACATTTCTATCCGCCATTGCTTTTTGTCTCCTCTTGAAATAAATCTATATATATTCTCTGATTGGCCGATCTTGTGTTGGGGTGGGCCGTGACGGCGGGGGTGTGTACCAAAAAAATTGTTTGGGTACATTTTGTATCGTTACGATGTGTCTACCCGTTTTTAATCATTGTGGTAAATCCTCTTGAAAGATCTTTAACCCCTTCACTACAAAGTGATTGTCCATGAAACCAATATTGAGAACAAGCGGTTTTAGAAAATCATTTATACAGTAAAAATCATTGGATATTACTGTATTTCTTGGTGTAATAGCCCTATTTGACAGGCTGCTAAGTTGAGCCTTTTGGCCATCTGCTGGCCAAAAAACGGCTACCGGAGCTCTACGGAGTCGGCTTACGATCTGTGTTTTAAACGCAGAGTCCCAAATGTCATAGCGCCTCGGCTGTCCCGCCTGAGGTGCTGATACTTTTGAGGCACATTCTGGATCGCTCCAGAATTAGACAACTTCCAGTATACCTGATCTTTGTAGTTGAAGGGGTGAAGTCTTCCCGTTGCCATGGCCCACAAGTGCCATGTATGTTCTTCCATGTGATTATGCATATAGTAAAGGTTAATTTTATTTTTGTCGTAAATGTCTCCTTTTCTGTTTGACCTGGACGTCTCAGGAATGTGTTTCTGGGACATTCTTTTGGGTTAGATTTCTCCATAACATCCTATCCCTGACGCTCCTTTTTGGAGCCAGGTCCTCCATGATACTCATGTCCAAATTAAACTCTATCCTACCCAGAGCCGAGGAAATGCCTGCAGTGGGAAAAGTAGTATTTAGAGTGAATTTGTTGGAAGTCTGGAAGACTGGACTGTTTCATACTTTTCCTGCCGGGGGTTGGATCTCCTTCCCTCCCTCGTTCCCTCCCTCGCGTGAACAGCCTTCATTGAACCTGTTGAATGGTGGCTTATTTTTCTCTTCTAACCATTTAATTTCGGCATATCCTTAGTCCTTGGCAATACGCATGTTTAGGAAATGACTGTTCTAGGCCTTGGACATAGAATGATTAGGCCTCTTGGAGGAATTCTCCGAAGCCCACCTTCACCCACAGAGATTATGACCAAAACCAACATTGGGTTTGTACAGTCTTCGGATATAAAAAATGGATTTTGGCTGTGCTGGGTTTAATTGTATAGTGTTTGTAGGAGGAATGGTTATATATGGTCTGTGTGGAGAACACAATGGGGGTTGGTTCATAAGCTTGACTTGAACCTAAAGGATGCGCAATCTTGTCCACCGGGTAAATCCACAGCAGCCTATTCTTGGGGAGCTCCTGTTTTCCATGTGGCATTCCTGCATCTGTTAGCTTTATACCAGTGGTGCCCAACCCTGGTCCTCAGGTCCCCTTAACAGGCCAGGTTTTAAGGATTACCTTGGGGAAATGCAGACTGAATCCTGCAATCACTGAGCAGCAAATCAGATCACCTGTGCTGTGCCTCAGATATTCTGCAAACCTGGCCTGTTAGTGGACCTTGAGGACCAGGGTTGGGGGACCACTTCCGTATACATTTCTTGTTCCTCACCATGGTTATCCTTTGTAGGTAGGTGTGTGTGTGACAGTTCGTGCGCACATTTCTGTGCATGTAAATGTAGGAAAGCCTCCTCAGAGCGTTGGGATCTGGGCCGGCACTCGAGTGTGGCTAGTTCAATCTCGCCGATGCCTGGCAACTCGTACGTGGCGGCACTAGCCATGTCACTCGGAGCAGGCGTTGTGTTGTCATCCCCAACTCAAAACTAAAGTTTGACGGTGATGAATGTTAAAAGGAAGGCGCTATGACGGAGTTACGTTAACCCCCTCCCTTCCAAACACTGCTTAGGGGTCCTGTTGGATTAGGGGCCCTGTGCATTACGTTTTGTCCTTTTTATATCCTTTCACAATGTTGGGTCGTCATGAGGTGAGCATACTGGTTCATACCCGTTCCTCTTCAGTATTGGGTGTTTGTCGACACATTTCCACCGTTTGATGTTTATTAGTTTACGGATGGCCACGTTTCCGTGGGGATACGGCTTGTGTCCTTAAGCTGAGGCAGAGAAGTGTAATTTCTATAGGCCACATCCCATAGCGATATGTAGACAATCATGATGTCCTACACAACCCTAAATGGCTGCTGTTACTGTGTAATTTTTTTGCTTCTCCGTAAACCCACTTTGGCTAATCCTTCCTGAATGACTTGTAATGACAGTGTGATCTCGCCGCGTCTAATCTGGCCTGCCATCTTCAACTCCTATTGTGTTTTTACTAGGCTTCCATTGCGTGTGCCGCTGGCTATCTCCAGCCGTGTTATAGGCGGGAACTGGATTTAAAGACCAGCTGGGTTTTAGGCATCATAGACCTGTGTTTGTGTATATTGTAGTGTATTCGTGCGCTGGGCGTCTAAACAGGACATCGTGTTTCGGTCCCTGACCAGTGGCACAAAACTGGGTATAAATCAGTAGCGACATTGGACAACATATCTAGGTTTGCAACGAGCAAGTTTGCCAGGGGTGCAGGAGGAACATCTGATAACAAAGGATAGGCAAGTGGAAATTCGTGTAGACTTGTTTCTTCCCCAAATGTTGACCTACAAAACCCAGAATTATTTGGATATTTTATTTCTATAGCGCCAGCGTATTCCGCAGCACGATTGGGCACAATATAGACATGGACAGAGAATCATGGGAGTTGTAGCAGGGGTGTGGAAATTTTAAAAATAAATCTAATTGTCCAACGGACTAAAGTAGTAGCCCAATCTACTTATCCCTCAGGACGATCTACTTGTCCTGATGATAAGAAAAATAATTTCAACAAAATAGTGTTTAAGTAAAGGTCTTTATTCATAACAGCCTAGAGAGGCAGCGTCAGATACATGTGATGAATAAAGACCTCTACATACATACAACAAAATAGTGTTTAAATATAGTATAATATACACACACATTGCAGTCCTGTGTGTACGTACGTACGCACCGAGTACCGATACTTTTCTTTAATGTCATGTGACGCTTTCCAATCAGAACAGACCATATAAAAATGCCCCCAGCTCACATGTATATCCCCCCCGATATATATATATCTATCCCCCCCGATTATTTATATATACTGCCCCAGCTCACACATGGATTTCCCCCCCCCCCCGGCACTCTCCTCGATGATACTTGCCTTCCTGGGCGACGCCGGGAGAGTCTTTGTTGGAAGGCCCCCAGCCGTGACCACGTGGGACCATGTGATCGCGGCTGGGGCCTTCCAACGAGCGCACGCGCAGAAATTTTCCCGGCCTCGCCCAGAAAGGTAAGTATCATCGCGGAGAGCTCCAGGTGCCTGTCCGAATTGTCTATCGGCATTCGGACAGGCCCTGCAGCTGCTCACTGTGTTTAGACTTACCTCCTGGGCGACGCCGGGAAAGTCTCCACGCGTGCGCTCGTTGGAAGGCCCCCAGCCGCAACCACGTGGGACCATGTGATCGCGGCTGGGGCCTTCCAACAAGCGCACGCGCAGAAACTTTCCCGGCGTCACTCAGGACGGTAAGTATGAGCACAGTGAGCAGCTGCAGGGCATGTCCGAATGCCGCCCCAGCCCCTCGGATGCTGGCAAGCCGGCTTGATGCTGGCTTCCGATATGGGGGGGGGGGGTACTGCATGAGTACCAAGTACTCCTGCAGTACCCGGTATCGACACCGATACTAGTATCGGTGCAACCCTATATGTATGTATACACACACAGGGCTGAATATATATATATATATATATATATAACTATATCCCATATCCCACATTTCAGCCCTCAGTGTGTATGTATGTAACGAACCAGAAAGAGAGCACCCCAAACAGTAGTTAAATTCATTTAAACAGGAGATTTTACCAGGTTTAACACTTTTAAATGCCTACAAACAATTCTTATCCCCTTCAAAAGCACTGAGGGCTGCCATGTGTGTGTATATACAATATACACAGGCATGTTTCAGACCAGACATGGGGCGCTGTCCGAACGCTCTAAGCCCCCAGCCGCGAGATTGGAGTTCGCACTGGGGGCTTCCCAATGAGCGGCCGCTGGAAGACTTTGCCGGCGGCACTCGTTAGACGGTACGAAACGCAGTAAACTGCTGGGGGCTGTCCGAATGCCGTTAGAGCGTTCGGACAGCCGCCCCAGCCCCTCGGATGCCGGCAATCCAGCTCAATGCTGACTTCTGGAATTAGCCCGCAGTCCAGCGGGATTCTAGCCTGCCGGACTGCATCTCAAAAAAAACTACTCGCCCGGATCTTCATGTTCCGGGCATCGGGCGATACAATTCCCACACCCCTGTGTAGTTCAGAAACATCTGAGGGGGCCAGCATTTAAGATGCCTGACCTACAGGTATGTCCTGCGTGTGGTAATGTTGTTGGTCAGTTATGTTTTTGTAGTGTGTTCGTGGTTCAGTATTGTTTGCTTGTGAAATCTGACGTCTTCTCATCGTGACGTAACCTGTCGTTTTGTCCCGTACAGGTCAGATTTTGGACATCCTGCCACCCATGAAATCAAACTCTGATCCGAAGAAGCAGGAGAACGGTGTGACGCTGGCGCCTGAGGACACCCTCCCGTTCCTACACTGTTACTGCTCCGGTTACTGCCCGGATGACCATATAAACAATACCTGCATGTAAGTGTTACCCAGGCGAAATGCCTTTACAGAACGATGTGGTAGTTTGTCTACACTAAAAGCACAAACCTTGCTCTCCTCGATAGCTCTAGTACTTAGCCAGTGTAGGTCCTCACTCCCCCCACCTCCTTACAGTCGTCCATATGAAGAAATTGCCAGCATACAGCCGTATTCTTAAAGCATGGGTTTATTTTCCCAAACAAATTACGTTTTGACCACGAAAGGCTAGACTAAGGCCAGTTGTGGTTGAAACGTTTTTTTTTTTTTTTTAATGCACTGGGTGAAAAAACCCGTGAAGAATACGGCTGTATGCTGGAGATTTCTCCATATAGACTATTGGTTTACACCATATAATGCTCACCATACTTGGATAAGTGTAATTGACAAGGTGCACCGGCCGGCACTGTGGTGTCTATTGAGCGAGCTTTCCATTCTTGGCAGCTTAGACTCCCCAGTAACCAACATTTCCGTGGTGATCCAGGCGGCTGATCTGCTTTAAGGTGGGGAGTGCATCGGGGAATTCACTGCTTTCTCTCACAGTGACGACCCATCGGACCACGAGGGGGGGGGTGGGATCAATTCGACTGTACCTGCCCACCCTCTGTAAAGACAACCATATTCTATTAATGGGTGACCCAATCACAAATCTAAATTCTGTACCAGGGATCTCAACCTTGCCTTGCCCCCCCCAATCCCCTCCACCACCCCGCGATGTTGCCGACCTTAATTTCCTTTGATCCCCTGGGAGTTGTAGGTCGCCATCATCTGGGGAGCCAGAGTTTGAGATCCTTGCCCTCTATTGTCCTACGCTCAGAAGCAAACTTCATGACGCTGCCAGAACTTTCAGATTCTCTCTGCTGCTCCATATCTCCCAGTCCACACGTCACAGCCAGCAGCATCTTGATGACTGCCACGTGGCGGACAGTTTGCATGGGGCTGGAGATGTTCCGTTGGAGGAACGAACGTTTTCTCCTTTTTATTTGGAAAGCTGTTTGCGTTGTACATGTGCATTGTGCTTGGGACCCTTCAGCCGTGATCTACTAGACGTGTTGTCTGTTGGCCACGTCCAAGACGATGGGAAAGCTTGGTTTATGCTGCCATCTAGCGCCTGGGGACAGTTACTGCTCCACCTCCCACCTTCAACGGTGTAAAGCCGAGCCTGGCGCTGTCATCTCTAGCTAATGCGCCTCGTTCACAATACATTGTGGAAACAAAGCTCCTTCCGTCTGAGGTTGCCCTAAGTCCTCGGAGAAATTGTTGGATCAATGCGGAGGGCTGGCAAGGCAGGACGCCAAGATACATTGGTGGCAGTGCTGAGCTTATCACTGCGTGTTTTGGAAACGGTGGCTCATTGGTGTCCATTTAGACCTTCTGGCCCCCCAGATGTTCCTGAACTCTCACGATTCTCTGGCCAGCTATTGCATTCAAAGAATTCTGGAAGCTGTAGGCCACCATAAACCTTATATGGGGGGTAGAGATTGAGGTCCCTGAGGTAAAGGTTATGGTCAGGGTTTTTAGGGTCCCATTGCTGGAATGGGGTGAAGGTTCTGGAGTGTATTATTGGGGGTCGGGGTATGGACACATTGGATTCGGTTTACTTATATTTTTTTTCCCCTTGCAGGACCAATGGTCACTGCTTCGCAATCATCGAAGACGATGAGCATGGCGAGCCCATCCTGTCCTCCGGCTGCATGAAACTCGAAGGCTCTGATTTCCAGTGCAAGGTAAATCCGAGGCGCCCATTAACCAGCGGTGGGCCGCGCAGAACCTACAGCATCCATATTTGTCAGCTTTGATATTACCACGCGCACGCACGTGTCTGTTTTCATATATAATCTAATTGGTCAGTAATTATGAACAAAAACTGACCCGTTTCCCCTTTTCCATCACGTAGGATTCTCCCAAAGCCCAGAAGCGGAGGACGATAGAGTGCTGCCGGATGGACTTCTGCAACAGGGATCTGCAGCCCACGTTGTCCCCAATCACGCAAGGTAAAGGGGTTTGGGAAGGGCCTCACACACGGCAGCAAATCCCAAAAAAAACTCAGTGGTAACCGATTGAAGGGTCTTGCCTTGAAGATCCTCCTCCCCTACATGGAGCACACATCCTCTTTCCCAATTGTTTAACTCCCCCGTTTTGCCTTTCTCTCCCATGGCAGATGGCGTGTTTACTCAGAGCGTGCAGCTCGTTGCCCTGGTGGTGTCCATCGCAGTCTGCTTTCTGATCATGGTGGTTGTCATCTTCCTGTCCTGCATCTTCAAGTAAGACCATGTTCACTTGCGATCCAGCTGCATGAACCCAAAGATCGTAAAACGTCACGTCGAGAATGTCCCCTGCAGGATGTGGGCTTCAAGTTGCAGGAGGTGCTCAACTTTAACCCTTGATGTTTTGGAGCTAAATCTCCCATGATGCTCAGCTACTCATTAGGTTATCACAGCCTTGGGGGAAATGTGGTTCCAAAGCATGGGGAGGGCCATGGCTGAGCACCTCTGCTCTTAGGCAGTGTGATATTGCTTCCTGCAGGTGTGACTACCCCGCTGCATGTCGAAGTGACATATTAAACCGGATCGAGCTATGAAAACATGGCCAGTCCGGCAGCAGTGACCATGCCTGGACCTGTTTAAGAGAACCCTGGGAATTGTTAAGCGCATGTAGTACAGGTCCACGATTTGCCATTATGGATACTGTATAGTGCTCCTTTATCATAGAGTTGATGTCCGTCCCGTCTGACAAGTCTCTTGTGATCTCGCAGGTCATTGATGTAGTAACATAGACTGGACTGATAGGTGGGCTCATCATCAGACCTGCTGCTGGAATAGAACTACGTTTCCCATAATACATAGCCCAGTGTTGGCTTTTCAACCTCCTAGGCCCCCCACCTGTCAGGACTTTAGTGTTCTCCTTCAGGTCCACCAATCGATGGTCAAGGTTGGCAGCACAGGGGGGCGGGGTCATCCGGGCTGTTTATATCATCGAACGTCTGGTGATAATATTTGCCCCTGGTAACCTCCGTCTCCTCGTGTTTTCTTACAGGCACAAGTTTAAATCCCAGCGGATGTTTTATAATCGGGATCTGGAGCAAGACGAGGCTTTCATTCCATCTGGAGAGTCCTTGAAGGCCCTCATTGACCTTTCGCAAAGCTCCGGCAGTGGCTCTGGGCTTCCTCTCTTGGTAAGGAGAACATTTTGTCTTTTTTTTATTTTGATGATGGCGTGGCCTCCTGGGCACGAATGAATCTCGCTTTTAAATGTACAGGTGCAACGGACCATTGCCAAGCAAATCCAGATGGTGCGGCAGATCGGAAAGGGGAGGTACGGCGAGGTGTGGATGGGCAAGTGGAGAGGAGAGAAGGTCGCCGTCAAGGTGTTTTTCACTGCAGAGGAAGCAAGCTGGTTCCGGGAGACTGAAATCTATCAAACGGTCCTGATGCGGCATGAGAACATTCTCGGTAAGGGGATCTACTGATGTCTTAGTGTATTAAAAGGTCCCAGGTGCTGGATTCTCATAACGTCCTCAATCTGCTCCCCTTCCTTGTGTCCCGTAGGTTTCATAGCGGCCGACATCAAGGGAACAGGCTCGTGGACACAAATGTACCTGATAACTGAATATCACGAGAACGGGTCTTTGTACGACTTCCTGAAGTGTGCCACTCTGGATACGAGATCTCTGCTCAAACTGGCATACTCGGCGGCCTGTGGGCTGTGCCATCTCCACACGGAAATCTACGGCACCAAGGGGAAGCCGGCTATTGCCCACAGGGACCTGAAGAGCAAAAACATCTTGATCAAAGACAACTGGACCTGCTGTATTGCTGACTTGGGACTGGCCGTAAAATTTAACAGGCAAGTTTGGTTTTTCCATATTTGTGGACATTTGGTGGACCATGGTCCGTTGGGCGAGTCTCCTCTTGAGACTTGAGCAAGCTATATGCTTGGTTTCACACCACCTTCCTCTATTTTAGTGATACGCATGAAGTTGATATACCATTGAACACGCGAGTTGGCACTAAACGTTACATGGCACCCGAGGTCCTGGATGAGAGTCTCAATAAGAACCACTTCCAAGCATACATCATGGCTGACATCTACAGCTTCAGCCTCATTATCTGGGAGATGACGCGTCGCTGCATCTCTGGTGGTAAGGGTCATTCTGGTCAAACTCTGCATGGTTAGAACCGACCTTCCACGGCAGTTCATAGTTGACCTGTGTCATGTCGCCTATCATTGAGTGTCTTTAGCAATGTCAACCAAAACTAATCCATCATGTTGTCCATGATGTTTGGCCAGCCTGGTGTAATATAACCTCTCCCATCAATCCATTTGTAACGTAACCTTTTTTCTTCATCTCAAGGCATCGTTGAGGAGCATCAGTTGCCATACTATGACATGGTGCCAAATGACCCTTCATTCGAAGACATGAGGGAGGTGGTGTGTATCAAATGTCTACGGCCCACGGTCTCGAACAGGTGGAACAGTGATGAGGTAAGTGCCACAAGATATGTGACTGATGTTGGCTTCAAAGGCTTCATAAAACTTCCAGACACCTGGACCTATAATTGTTTGTTTGGTAGGTTGTACCATGATATCCATACTGTATTCAAGGTGGACCTTCACTGATGAATCCATCCGCTTAGAGCAGTGTTTCTCAAGTCGTATCCTCAGGACCCACTAACAGGCCTGGTTTGTGGGATAACCGAAGCTCAGCACAGGTGATCTAATTAGCTGCTCAGTGATTGCAGCATTCAGTCTGCATTTCCCCAAGATGATCTGCAAAATCTGGCCTGGAGTGGGTCCCGAGGACTGAAGTTGAGAAACCCTGGTTTAGAGTGTATATTAAAGGCGTGATAATGGTCAAATGTAGATGTTAGTATGGCATTAAAAAAACAGACTTATCCTGTTGGCCGATACTGGGTGAAGGAACCGGATTGCAGACACCTTGTTTAATTTGCCTTCTGGGACGGTGGCGTTGAACCATCATGAGACAAAGGGCAAATGTTGGCCAAGACACTCAGAGATGAAAACCAAATTAGGCAAGACTGCGGCTTAGAGATTCAACCATGGAGTCTTTGTTCTGATCTTCACCCATTAAATCCATTCAGCAAGTTGCCTTGTTATTGTTGGGTTGTGACGGGCACTTTGTGCTCTACCAATGCTGTGTTGTTGATTTTGACCTTTTGTTTCTACCTCCAGTGCCTGAGAGCCATCTTAAAGCTAATGGCGGAGTGCTGGGCGCAAAACCCAGCTTCCCGGCTTACAGCGTTGAGGATCAAGAAGACGTTGGCGAAGATGGTGGAGTCCCAGGACGTCAAGATATGACAAAGGACGCACAGAACCAGATGAGACAGGACTCTGAGATCAGATGGAGTGCGAAAGGAGGAAGCTGATGCTTCCAGCTCACTTCCCCGATGCATTTTGCAGGCTGCTAAGTGGACTTCAGTTTCAGTACGGTGCGGATTATAATGCTGGGAGCCTCTGCGAGCTCTCGGACAGACGGACACATCGTAAATTCGTGGGTTTGTGCCGGTGTGATCCCACCGATCGAGTACTGAAATGCATGTTCAGAATAATTTGCTTTCTGTGAAAGCAGCAATCAAGATACAGGCCTTTCTTTTTTCTTTCTCGTCCCTTTTGCCCCTCGGTGAGACTTGAAGTAATGGACAAATCGGTGGAGGACGTCCTCGGAGTTTATCCTCGATGCGTGTCAATTGCCTTTCCCCACACCTGCACACGGGAGAATTGTGGCTTTCAGTCTGTGCCAGAATCCACCATTTTGCCAGATTTTCCTCCCCCCTTGCTTTTAATCCACAAAGCCACTGAAAATGCAAGAAGTGTGAAACCTGTGGGGTTAATTTTGCGGGGAATTTCCACAAAACTGACATTGGACAGCTGCAGTGTCCATGGATGGTAAGCTGTCTCCAACATGACCTATACACAATCGGAGAGATTGTGTTCAATGCTACAGTTGAATAAAATATTTTTTGTAACCTACACTTTATGCACCCCCCCCCCCCGAAGGTTGTGTCTGGTTTTCCAGAATTAGTTGATTTTGATGTGCCACGTTCCTAATGGGCCGTTTCTCAGATGTCGTCTTCCACTGTGTGCCGTGTGTTCCTACGCTGGCCATGATGGTATATCCCCCAGTTTTACATTTCCTATGATGTTTTTCCACTTAAATGATCTCCAGCAGAGGGTCTGCAACTCTGGCCCTTCAGATGTTTTGAAACTACGTTTCCTGCGAGTGTCCGCCAACCTAATGATTGGTTGAGCACCATGAAAGATGTAATTTCAAACCGTCTGGGAAGCCAAGGTTGCTAACCCCTGGTCTAAAGCCTCATGGAACTTGAAGAGCTCAGGAGTCTACCTTTTGTGAGCCAGACTGGCAATGGAAACTGCTTCTATCCCTACATCCTACAGATGTGGTGATTGGACCATCACAGCCTATTCCTCTTTAATTCAATCTTGGTGAGGTGGTGGCACAGAGCTTTATGGGAAACGTTGGGTGTTGCGAGGCCTCAACCCAGTAGTCGATGAACAGAGAACGTCTGTTACCAAGTTGGTAATGGAAACTCATTGTTTTCGGTTCTGCACAAGTTTTTTTTTTTCTCTCGCTCTAGAGCAGGGCTTGGTAAATTTATATCTAACCTTTGAGCCCATGGCTACTTGGCCCTTGGATTTGCCAAGCCCTGATCCAGAAATATTTTTTTTCGCCCTTTGCTCCCCTTGACATTCAACGAGACTGATATTCCCAAGCATTGTGTTAACAAACATTTAAGTGTTACCTCATTACTTTTTTAGTATTTTTTTTTTTTTTCTAGTCTGTACCGTGCCTAATATTTAAAATATATGGACGCAACGTCCCTACAACCTGTATTAAGCCTTTGATGGCCGAAGCCACTTTGTTTATTGCCAAACTTAATTTAAAAAGTACAAACCCACGCTGTTTGATCATTGTGTTGTTAATACGCCAAATTTTTTTTAATTTGTGTATATCGATTTCATTTCTATCTTTTTAGTACGCCAAAAAAAGGGAGGGGGGGGGGTGTAAAACCTGAATCTCATTAACACCTTCACTAGTCGGTGTTCCATAAAACCACTATCGCGAGCAAGTGGGTTTATGGAAAACCACTTTCCATTACCTGAACTGTAATAAGGTACGTAACCCCCTATACCTTGTTACAATACAATAAGCTCATGTGACTGACAGGCAGCCCACTTTCTGCTGGTCAAATTTAGCTACGGCAGTGTGACCGTGCAAATAATGGACACAGACTGGTATTATGAACTACAGCACAACGGCCGTGATGTCCAGTATGCGGCAAGTTCTGGAACACGTTTTTGAACCATAGTCAATCTCCAAAACAAGACCAGATAGTGGATACACGATCTTCAAAAGCAACATTGGTGGCTGGAGAGTAAACTCAACGAAGTACATCCCCTTCCCCATGTGTGCCGTCCTTTTGCCAATTGTGATTAAAGCCGTGAAGCTTAGATGTAAGGGCTGGAGACCTGGTCATGACCTTTTTTCCCCTTCATTTTGTAACCACCTCAACCAAACAGGGACTTGAATTAGATGCGTGCTTGATATGGGGTAAGAAGTTGACGTTTTGTGTAAATGGCCAACCTAGATGTGGTTTGATTAAACCACTACGTCATTCATTGGAGCCTGCCCCCTCCTTCACTGCACTTCTTTGTCGCCTGTTGGGATTTGGCATGCCATAAGGGCGGGCATTTTTCTTCACATGGAACAGCTAGAGCAGGCATGTCAAATTCCGGTCCTCTACACTTCAATAATTCTTTGAAAGCATTAGCAGGTCAGAGATTTGTGGGCGTTGTGGTTCGGAAAAATCTGGGTGGCGAGAGTTTAAGATCCCTGAGCTAGAGCACGCTTTATAGATAAGCGTGCCCCTGTTATACTGGGCAGAGGATGGAGCACTAGTGTGTCAAAGTACATCCGTGCTATGGGGGTACAGGTTGAGGGTCCCTTATCCGAAATGCTCAGAAGCGGCCGTGTTCTTCATTTGGAATTTCACAAACCCTTTATAAATGCCCTTCAGTATAATTTTGTTCCCCATCACATGAGGTCAGGGGTGGCATTTTCCACTTTTTGTGGCATGTCCGCGCTCAAAAAATTTTGGAACATTTTGCAGTTCTGAATAAGGAATATATCCCACCTAATCTATCCTTTTCCCCCACCACGTTCATCTTGCATGAATGCAGAAATGTCACTTCCTGGTTACTCAGGAACTCCCAGTCATATCTCCTTCCTGCTCAAGGTTGGGAAAATATCGCAATAATAATTCCCCCCCCCCCAATATTTGCTCTTTAACCCCCCCTTCACTGCTGAGCCATTTCACATCTTAACCCACATTTCTTTTTTTTTCTTTACTTTAAACATGGTCAGGTTTGGTATCATTGGAAAGGCCATGCTCTGGCCTTTCTAATGATACCAAACATGACCCTGCTAGCTGAAAACAGTTGGGAGATAGGGGTTCGTTTGAACCTCCAATATCTTTCCTTAGGCGTCAATGAGGACGTTCCCCACACGTCCTCAGCAGTGAAAGGGTTAATCTGCTTATTTTGTACTTCAGGATTCTCCAGTCAATTGGAAAACCTAGATTCTTTTTATACCTCAAAATTCTCTTTAAAGGACAAAACACAGTAAATCTCTTCTGATGTTGCGTCTGTGGTGTCATAACCGTATGGTACACGTGTTTCAGAACAGTCTGTCGTTTTCTGTTCTACGTCGTTCTCGAAAGTAAAAGGGATCTTCATACCACAACAATCCAACCTCTGCTATGCGCTACTTGTAATATTTGCCTTCAAATAGATTGTCTAATTCACCAACCAGATTTATGTAAATATATCGACGTACATTGTATATATGCATCGGAGGCTTCTTACCAGATGATAATTTATTAAAATGCAGTGAATCGATCATTTGTGTGCAGGGTAATATCCTACCTTCCCCTCCCAGCATTCTCCTGTCCCACCTTTTACCATGTATTCCTGTGGTATATCTGAAACCGGGCCTTTTATACACCTGTTTTAAACTGCATTTTCTTGAGTCCTTTTCTAGACCCCCCCCCCCAAAAAAAAAACAAAGTCTACCCCTGGTAAGTCTTGTGTTTTAAGATGATGTAAATAGTAACCTCTCCATAATGTGTCTTCTGTACTGTTCATCTTGGGACAAGTCCAGGTGACGGTACGATTCTTATCGAAGAGTCGCAAAAATGTTCCTCCTCGTCGGTCAACTCCTCAGGTGCCCCAATCTAGGAAGCTTGTTTTGCCAATAAATCTTATAGCCTAAAACGTGGGTCCATAACCTTGGCCCCCAAGATGTTCACGAACTACGTTTCCTGTGAAGCGAAGTTGAACGCTTAGGCCAGGGGTCTGCAACCTTGGCCCTCCAGATCTTCCCAACCTACATCTCTTATGACAGCCACCCACTCACAAGGTCCAATTGAGAACTAGGCCATGGGTCACCACTCTTGCCCCTCTGGATATTTTGGGACATTATCCTGAGGCTCAACCAGCCTATGGAGTGTCTGAGCATCATGGGAGATTGTAGTTCCAAAACATATGGAGTGCCAAGGTTGCTGACTCTCGCACTAGGTGTTACCCTTAACGCCTGACAATAGAAGACCATGATGATGGCTAACCCATATACCTTCAAGGTTTACATGCCTATAGAGCAGCATAGTGTTCTCTGTATACAATTGAAATCCTATACGTTGGGCAGAAGGGTCTCCCTCTGTAGATACTTCTTGGCTTTTCCCCTGTCGACATTGCCAATTCCAACCAAGAACGTTTCATTCTTGAAAACACAAGAGGGAATTAAATATTTGAGCTGTACACCAGCATCATAAGAGCTCTGACCTAGACCACAAGGCCTGTTCCTTTTTATGAAGTTTGTTAAAGGAACTCCTTGAGGGATTATGGGATATCCTTCTTGGACAACTTTCCTTTCACAGCAAATGACGTGCCGAAAAGCAGCTTGCCTTACATAATCCTTGAAAGTATGTCTGTTTGGCTTAAAAGCCCTCCAGTGGAGGACCATTTGATTTTCCACTCGCAGAAATTCCTAAAGTTCTTAAATTGCCCTTTGAGCAACCCATTATTGATAACTGATTATGTTTCTTGGCAACACTGCACAGATTATGGCCGGTCAAAGAGTTCTACAATTGTCTAGGAAGGTCACATGGTGGCCAGTTTGCCGTCAGATTGATTTTTTTTTAAATTTGTTTTGACGGTATCAATTGGGGTCTTTGTCGCTTTTGTAACGTGCAAACTGGTATTCCTGTCCTAAATTGAAAGTTACACACCAGGTGTCGGCTGCCTGGCGATGTCAAATGGCCTGGCGGTACCATGTTAATTATGCTCAGCTCTTCCTTAGACTGTGTGAGAACCATGGAAAATTCAATTCCGATTCTTTGCCAAATTCTGTTGATTGGTCAGTCTTAGCTCTCCCCCAGGTGAAATACATTAATCTGCTCTTTCATGGAGTTGTTGTCTTTTTATATTCGGTCTTTGGTTAAGATGTTCATGGTTTTGTGATGTGAAGTTTTCTTACCCATTCGCTCGAGTTGTTTTACAGGTTTATACCAGAGGAACCCCCTCTACACCTTAAAAACCTCCAACTATGTCTACAAAAAACGTTTAATGATGAACTGATGGTGGTGGGCCACTTCTTCATAAGCTTTGTATACTAGCCATCTTCACTGTCCTAAGTTAAAAAAAAAACTAGAGGAGGTGGCCAGTATCTTGAATTCAATAACACTATGGCTTGTTCCTGAAGATACTTTTAGATGAACCCGTCTTCGATTGTGAAGGCCATGCAAGTTCTTGGTTTGACCTTCACAAGCCACAGAGGTTCCTTTTTTAAAGAAAATTTGAGTCTCTTCACCATCTTTAATTTCTTGCTGTACCGAAACTCTTGATAAAGTTGGCACCACTACGAAAAACTTCAACATAGGTCTTCTCAAAGTATTCACCACCACTTTGCCCAAGCTCCTCATGGAATCCTTGTACCCGTGGCAGGTTGTAACTGCTTGTTCCGGAGTCCTTCAAGTTCCTCCGATTTGGCGTGCGATTGGGTGTACATTCACCTCAGTCCTGCCCCAGTGGAGTGACTTCTTGAGGGCTGATGAGCTACGTTCTATCCTGTTATCTCCCAGTGCATCAGTGTCCAACCAAAAATCCTGTCGTACAATGTATATGTGGGAAAAAATAACCTTGTAGCAAATGTAGTATAAGTGTAAATACCTAAGAGAATAATAAGCCGTATGATAATGATTGTGATATATATATATTATGCCAGAACTGTAGAATATTCGCCTTAAACAAATGTAACACTAAATGTATTTTGTACAGCATCTGGTTTCAGAAGGTGCCTTATATTAAGTTTACCATAAACTGCTTTTGTTCTGTACACAAGACTATGTCCAATGTATCATTTCTAAGTAAAAATAAGCTTATTTTAGTACTCTCTGGCCTCGTGTGTTTTATGTTTACTTCGCTTAACATTTTCCTTAAACTTTGGCCTGTGGTGACCCCAACAATAACCTGGTGTCCCTTGTTCATTTGGTAAGGTGCCGTTCATCAGAATGGGCCTCAACTGTGTCAGGAACTGAGTGATGCCTCGTGCTCTCTAGTGTGGCCTTTGGCTATCGACCACAACTATTGGTACCGATTGGTCAAAACGTGCTTGCCCTTTCCACCGTTCATCTTCTCTTAACCCACAAATAACATACTTGTGGGAGCGACTGACTATACTTACAGTTCTTTTGAAAGAAGTCTTCCCATTCTAATTGTAGTGTCCCTCAAGAGCAGGGTTTTCCCAAACCTGACCACGGGACCCTCAACCAGGCCAGATTTTGCAGATCACCTTGGGGAAACGCAGACTGAATCCTGCAATCCATGAGCAGCAAATCCATATCACCTGTGCTGTGCTTCAGCTATCTTGCCAACCTGGCGTGTCAGCGGGTCCTGAGGACAGGTTTGGGAAACCCTGCTCAAGAGGTTCATCAGAAGTCTTGTCCTGTCTAATCCATCTTCCCTTCTGCCAGGACACACAGCAGTGCTGCGTCTTCCAGTCTACCTATAGATCGGCAAAAGATGGCCATAGAATCATGGGAGTTTCTGTTCAATCCCTGAGGGGGTGATCACTACGGTTTCCACAAACCCCAAAGGTCTTCAAAACC
Source organism: Leptobrachium leishanense (assembly GCA_009667805.1). Lineage (NCBI taxonomy): Eukaryota > Metazoa > Chordata > Amphibia > Anura > Megophryidae > Leptobrachium > Leptobrachium leishanense. The sequence continues at coordinate 156,243,385 of CM019068.1, forward strand.
ATAGGCATATGGAACAATGTTTAACCCCCTTTGCTGGGGAGGACGTGTTCAGTGCGTCTTCGGGATTGCTTCCTGTATTTGAACAACGTGTCCTGTCCACACTTCTATGATCGACTGAAATTTCAGACAATCATGGAATTTTCCTACAGCAGGTTGACATCTTGGGTGTTAGCCCTTGCTGTGGGAATACTCTCCACCCGCTGATGTCATGATGCTACGGTGTGTTGACATCGGAAACCTGGCTTTTCCCAGCCTGGTGGGGAAATCCATGGTAGGAGATACAGGGATTTTTGGATCCTGTATCTTCAGCATCGTACGTCACACATGGTCATACAGAGGGGTCATTTGAAAGACCAGGCCTTTTCAATGTTGCCAAACACGATCCTGTAAACCTAAATGGGCCAGCGGCTAAAGTGTTAGACATGCACACGCCGAATATTTGGCCACCATGATCTATTGAAATCTGCTCTGCAACTTTTCCCTCCTTCTAGAAAATCCTTTTGTGAAAACATGTTAACGTTTATAATAACCTCAAGCCTTGGTTTGAATTTTTGGGTAATAATCACTGAAAATCTGAAAGAAAATGCACTGTAAGGTCTAATGGAGTGCTTCCAGAGCACAATATCTCCTCTTTAATAACATATACAAATTATCTTATTGAAACACTTATTATTCGATAAATCCAATCTGTATACATTTATCTACAAATATAGATTTTTTTTTTTTTTCTTCATGAATTTTAGAAAAACCATATGAAAAACAAAGTATATCAAGTACAAATAATATTAAACACAAATGGATGACCGTTTACATTCTTGCTAGACCCACCAGGCTATATTTACGATGAACAATGAAGGTTTCCCGTCCAATCCTGTATTTTTTTTGTTATTTTTGGACTCTATGGCTAAATTCTAACCCCTTCACTGCTGAGCCATTTCACATCTTAAAAAAAAAAATTCATTTTTTCTTTTTTTTTATTATTTTTGTTCCTTACTTTAAACATGGTCATGTTTGATATCATTGGAAAGGCCATGCTCTGGCCTTTCTAATGATACCAAACATGAACCTGCTAGCTGAAAACAGTTGGGAGATATCATCAGGGTTCAAAGGAACCCCCTAGGAGTCAATGAGGATGTTCCCCACGCGTCCTCAGCAGTGAAAGGGTTAAATTTGCCTGTTACTAGCTGAAATTGTTAAAATTTTCAAGATCAGTTTTTCTGTCTGCGGTCTTTTCACATTGCCAATGCGCCAGCTAAAGCAGGTTTGTCGAGCGCGGCCACCTGGATGTTGACGGCCTACAATTCCCAGAATTCTTCGAATGGAATGGATGGCCAGTGAATCAGGGGAGGGCCAGTTCAGAAACATCCTGGGGGGGGGGAGGAGGAGGAGGAGAGTGGTGGAGTTTGACAGTCCTGGCCTAAAGCACAACATTCTAAACTCTTAACAGATGATGTTCCAAAAAAGATTTCTAAAAATCATGCATTCATACAGTATATACGGCTACCAACAGAGGGAGCTGAATAGTCGTTTAGACTAACCACCTCTTCAGGTCTAGTGGATCGAAATCGAAACTATTGGAAAGAAGTTGCAGCACAGCTAAAATGTCACTCTTAGGATTTGGGTTGCCTGCAGCATAGCTGACACGTTGCCATTTTCCAGTGCCACTTGGCCATTAAGATGAAGTTCCCAGTTCTTCTTTGTTTTCTGCCGATCAGGTGGGAATAAAGTCAAATCCTTCAAGAAAGTCAGTGGGAAACCAAGATGTCTTGCCTTTTACATATCACCTTGGCTCCTCTGTAATGAAACTATTCACATTTTATGAAGATACTTGGGGTACATTGCGTAATTTCATTTTTCTGTTACCGAAATGACGAACAGTCAACGCCACCAAGATTTCATATTGAAATAACAGGTCATACACACAATTGGCTGTTTTGCCTGAACTCTAGAGGTGTGCAGGGCTGAAAAATTTGTATTTTGGATCGATTTTTCGAAGTTGATTCAATATTTATTGATTCGAATTTTGCATAATTTAATAAAACCCCAATTAATCAAATCCTGCTGTTAGACAGTTCACTGAGTCTAGCTTGCCTTTTAAAAGATTTAGTACCGGAGGCCAAATAACAAGGACAGGATGCTTGTGAAACCGTAAATCGAAACCGATTAGTTTCATAAAGTCATTTTCTGTCTGTAGTACTTGTATGTATTGTAAGTTAAGATCAATTTGATAGTTGTATTGATTTGAATTTCGGATCACTAAATAAAACCCCAATTGATCAAATTTTTCTAACAAATTTGTTATATACTGTTTTGAAATCAAATCGATTTGTTATTTTGAAAGTACTTCCGAAACACAAAGTAACGAAATTCATTACGAAACAAATGCACACCTCTACTACACTCCTTTCTACACTTGTTTGGGTTGCATAGAGTACTTTGCTACATGAACATTGAAAAGAAAAAAAAACACATAAGCTGTACACAGCATATCGAGCCTCAAGAAAATATAACACAAAGTCCTTTTTCGTCAGTACACATCCCATAGTAACCAGTACTAGCGAGTGTGGTGGAAGAAGTTGGTAAGACCAAAAAAATTGAGTGGGAATAATCTGACTGTTACAACCTGGAACGATTTGTTTTCTGATTGTCGGGGGGGGGGGGTTGTTATTCATTCCAAATCATGGTGGCCTTCAACCTTTTGTTGACCTACAGTTCTTACAAGGTTCCTCCGTAGACCTTGGGAATATTTGGTTAGTTACCAGATGAAACTGATGGTTAACTAGAGCCAGGCCCTGTTCTGCTTCTACTTAATTCTCCTTGGTGCATGGTAGGTGTAGTCCAACAATTAATTGAATTAAGATGGAAGACCTGTTCCTCGTATATCTATTTAGGTATTTCCAGTATTTTATGAGACGAGTGGTTTGGTATTAATGCAATAGAAACTGGTATGCTGCAACCTCTTACATCACCTAGAAGAATGTATTCAACTGAGAAATGTGTAGCAACCAAGGGATGGAAGAAGCCTGGAGACCCACTAATACCGGTCTTAGTTGAGGATGGTGATTGTCAACTGGCTACGATTGTCATGTTGTGTACAGGTCCACATCAGAAAAGCACCAAAGTGTCTCCAGAAAGTTTCACAGATAAGCTACTAAAATTTTGTAGGTATTCGGGGATGTCCAGAAGTGTAAGATACTGGATTTTGGGAATCTATAAAACCACCACTTCCTGCTATGAGGGATTGCACTGAAAAGCAGGTTCTCGAAGTCCAGAAGTAGCATCCAAAACCTTGAATTGAGAAGGTGACATCAGGAACTTAATTACAAATAAATGATTATCAGATGTTTTGGCCTTCATTTGCTAATTCCGTTGACCACATACTGGGGAAACGTCCACCAAGGGCTAGGTTATTCACGTTTTGAAAATAAGGTAACCAGACAGAACTGTTCCTGAAGAGTTCTTCTTCACTGAACCTTGAAGAAGGAAAAACCATACTTTGTCCCCTTCCTTCAGTTCCACCACGACAAAGCCATGTTTCGAGCCTTCGCCGTCTTGGATGCTGACAGTTTGGAGGACGAGTTTTTCCTGTCCTCCACACAATAACTGTCCAAGTGCTCTGCCAGGAGAAAAATCCACGCTGATGGCTAAGGCGTAGACCCCGTTGTACGGTGCTGTGAAATCCTTCTCCACTGGGTCAAAAACATTGCCGTGGTCAAGAAGTACGGTGTTGAACTTTAGTATGCTCACAGCCTCCGCTCCGTTGGTGAAACTAGCAGCAAACGCTACGTAGGAATCTGAGGGGAAAAAAGACATCATGTCGTTATTTTGTCCGAGCCAGGAGTATAGTTAAATTTTTTTATACATGGAGCTACTCAATTGTGATGCAAACACCGATGAAAATTGTCATTGCAAAAGAAAAGTTTAACCAGCCGAAGGAGAAGCTCCACTTTGAAGCCTTTCCTGAGGCTGTTTAGAGTTTTCTTTAGAGGAGTACCGGTGTTCGTCACCGTTGCATCGACGACAGTTTTCGACCGTGTCTTCCGTATATAACGCTCAGCTCTTTTACCCAGGGTGGTTGAAACCTTATGTTCGTGTATCCTAACCTAATGCTTTTACAGCTCTGCAGCATGCTGGAACTTTCAACGCAACCCAACCCAACGCAACACACAGTAATTAATTCCGACGTTTTATAAACACTCTACTTAATTGGTTCTCTAGGCTCCAGAGTGCTGAGGCAGCGCCAGATTCCATTAAGCTGATTGAATTCGATGGCTGCACATAAATAATAAATTGCAGATGAGTTCCTACTGGATATTGTAGCACAGCAAGTTTACGAGATACACTAGGTGGTGCAACACGTTCGTCCCTCAATATGCAAACCCTGCAATATGCTGACCCCTCCTATAACCTATCACATGTTTATCACATGTCTACGTGTCCTGTCTGAAACGGGAATTACCATGACACATCCATAAAACCATAAATAGTGTAAAGCAGGGGCTGCCAAACTCATGGCCTGCCAGATGCTTGCCTTCAATTCCCAGAATTCCTTCAATGCAATAGTTGGCCAGGAAATCAAGGGAGTTGTAGGTCAGAAACATCTGGAGGGCCGGAGTTTGACAGCCCTGTCGTAAAGCGTATAAATGGTAAAGTATAAGCAGAAAAAAAGAACAACGAAGAGTGGTCAACAGCTTGGAGAAACCCAGTAGCTTATTCTTTCAGAGACCAAACTCAGGTCTCCAAGAGGATTTTAGACCAATTCCACGTGGGGAACAGTCTGATCCTGTCCACTGCACGATTGGAACCGAAGAGAAAGGGAGAATGTTCTCTCATTTTCTGACTTACCCAGAAAACTAATAGAATTGTCAGACTAAGCAAGACGTTCTAGATCTGTCAAGGTTTGATAGATCGATATCAAGCATCTGAGTGAGAATGTGGACTACTACAAAAGGTTTGGAAGTACCTCACTCTATTTAGAAATACCTTCAATTACAGGGTTTATACCAGGGATGGTGAACCTTGTCACCCCAGATGTTTTGTGTTCCATGATGACTAACCAACGATAAGGCTGGTGAAACTTCATTGGTCTTGTAGTTTCAAAAAAATCTGGGGTGCCAAGGTACACCATTACTGGTTTATACACTACACTGCAAGCTAGAAGTCGAAAATCCAGCCCATATACGATCGTATAATAGATTTAGTTTGTATATTCAAGGTATTTATGTCTACAATATTGTTGGAAATGGACAACAAGAGGAGACTATTCCAATGTTGGGAAAGACCTTTACTAAGACGTAACAAATGCCTATTAGTGTGGGCTTGTGGTGCATCCATAAAGTCCTGTATTGCCTTATCAAATCAATTGCACCTGGCACACAAGCATAGAAAACAGACTAAACTTACAAAAGATTGTCCTAGACCTCTACCAAATGAAGCGTACCTTGGCTCAATGAATGCTCAGCTGATGAGTCGGACTGTAGCTCATTACTTTTGCGAGGTTTAGGATCACCACATTTTTTCTTTACTTTCTTATCCAGGACAGCGTGGACTTTCGCCAGGTCAAGTGGAACGTTAGAGGAGATCAAGGTCTCATAATTCCCGAACAGTTTTCGGAAAGTTTCTATATGTCGGCCAAAATGTTCTCTCAAGGAAGCCATTTCTAATTTCATGGAGCTCAGCGAGATATTCATAGGGTTTAGGGTATTCAGGATGTTGTCATTTTTGAAGCTATGTCTATCAGATAAGAAGGATTCTAGTCTTTTAATTTTGTGACTTAGATGTTTGATGTCATCTTTTAAAGTTGTGATGTCACTGCTGGCTCCGTCTTCATATTCCTTTGAACCATCAGTTGTTGCCATGTCCTTAAATGGGCGATCATTGGTCACACCTTGCAGCTGGTGCTCAACATTGAAAATGGAATTAGGATCTAGGTAGTCCTTCCTCTGAGGTTGGTTCTCCAGAAGGTGCATCCTTTCAATTAATGAAATGGTGGTTTTCTGTTGGATTTCAAGTCGGTGACGTGTCTCGTTTAGCATGTCGTATATTTGTAATACAGACATCTGCAGAAGTTCAGGAGTTTCTTCAGAAAAGACCTCCAGTAATTCCTCACCAAGCAGAGCTTCTAGTGCTTTATCATGTCTGGTGGCATCTTCTAAAAGTGAGCTGAAAGAACTGTTGAGCAGTCTGATGTGGTCCAAAATGTGATCATTCATCTTCTTCAGGAAATCAACGTCACCAGAGACATTATTTGCCTGGGCTTGTAGTCGTGCAGTGAGGCTGATAAGGTTTCTTCCTTGTTCCTGCTGAGCGGTGAGGGACAGGCGATTAAGGTCAAGAGCTAGAGAGAGGTCTTCAAATGAGTTCTCCAAAGATGTTTTGGAGCTCCCTTCCTTTTGCTTCACATCTTCTATTCCATATAATATATCTTTGTATAAGTTAGAGAAGTTCCTCTGCACTTCTTCCAAGGAGAGAATGTCCATAGTCATCTTTTGACAGTCACAATTTCTGAATAGCTCATCGCTGCTTTCTTGAATGCCAGCTAAAGTGTAGTTCAGTTCCATCATTTGCCTCAAAAGAAAATCCTTGTTCTCCTCCATGATAAGACTTTTTTCAATAAACGAAACCCGTACCTCGTCCGAGTTCTTCTTATACTCAGTTCTAAGTTCCTTAAACCATTTTTCCAGAGTGGAGATGTTCTCGAACGCAGCATCTGATTCGGTGTATAAATCCTTAATCTGTCTTTCATATTCAATAAGAGTCTCGTTGAGTTGAGGGATAATCACACTGGTGGTATCTCTGTCCTTCGAGCTGCAGGTTTCCCAAAGCTCTGTTATGTTCTGAGTGATATCCTGAAGCTCATCTTGAAACTGCTCTTGCTCTCTGCGGAGATCTGAGATACTGAGGTTATACTGGGAGAACTGAGATTGTAGAAGCTTCTGGTTCCTCTTGAACTTTATGTCGGTTTCTGCTTTAACCATGGTCAGGTTGTAATGAATTCCGGCCTGCACAGTGTGAAACTGGTTGGACATTTCTTGCTTCATTTGCTCAAGTTTAATCATGTTCTCCTGGACCTTGGATTCAAACTTTGACCCAAGTTCGTGAAGATCTCTTTTTGCCATACTGTCCTCTAAGAACCTATCCAACCTTTTCCTGTCTGACTCCACATTTTCTGACAGGTTCTTCACGATGTTGGAAAGATTTTGGAGGCTTTTGTTGAAACTGGTAAACATTGGGTTGAAGTGCTCCTTGAGGAAGTTCTCCACATGAGGAAGAAACACTTCCTGGAGAAGTCGATCTCCAATACCTGTGAGAAAAAAGAATGCACTTTAATTTAGTGAAACCACTGGCTTATCAATGAGAACATATAGCTCTAGAAAATTAGTGCCAGCTGTCCATTATTTGCCAACCAGCCAGCATTGTAAAATAAATACATATGAGGTCAATATAACCCCCATGCCACCGCCTGACATGGCACAGTTTTGGGGACATATTAAGAGATGCCGGGGTTAAAATTTTAGCAGCTGAGCCTCTTTTTGCTGTCTAGTCATTAATAATGTGAAAGCCACCTGGATAAGATGGGGGGAGGCATGGCGGCAGACCCCAAGTCCTCAACTATGCACATTGGTTGGAGGCTATAATAAATCAGTAGAAAGTTGGTGCCACTCTCCCTTCCACACCCATGAGTGCAAGGTGGGAGAGTCACAGACATAGGGTGGACATGTCCTCGTAGACCCCACCCATGCGGACTGGGAGAGGGCTATAATAAATTGACAACAGAGAAAATTGCTGTTGTCCCTCTCTGCACCTACCCATGGGCATCAGGTGGTGGAATGGACATTTCTAACCCCTAACTAAGCATGTTGGGTGGGGGCTATTAATAGAAGAGTGTGGCGGAGGATATGTCATAGTTTCCCCCACCCATGAGCATTGGGTGGAGAACTATTCAAGTCGTAGAGGGTGGGCATGCCATTGTCCACCACCTCTCCATGCTTAGGGCTCTCCATGCCTCTAGCCACTCACCCCCTAGTTAAAATTTTAAAATAAGACTACATACCCCTTCCTACACTATTATTGTGTTTTTTGTTAAAATTAACCACTCAGACACAAGGGCACACCTCTCACACTTTTTTATTAGTGGCCCACACCCGACCACCATGGGTGGAGGGGTGCAGAGGGGTATGCTCCCTTACCACCAGTTTATTGTAGCCTCTAATAAGCCTGGGTGAGGGAGGGGCGTTGCTGTGACACACCCATGTTTATAGGATGCCCCCCACGATATAAGCAACTGGGCTTCAAAAACCAGGGGTACCGTGAGCATATTATTTAACCCAATGGTACTGGGCTGCTCACCTTTCAGGTGACATGCCCCACATCTGTGCCATGTTGAGTATGAGTAAAGGGTGTTGTGTGGGTCTAAGGCTAGGGTCAAACTAAAGCATTTTTCCCCGCGAACGTCAAAAATTGCATCCGAACGCATTGACGTATTTTTTCACGGAATGCGCAAAAACGGTCAGACGACGCGCATTTTCGTGCGTGATTTTTTACCGATTGTCAATAAAACACTTTTTTGTGTCTGGACGTTATGTAGGCTGGACATAAGCAGTGTCTGACATCTCCTCATCACGCACACACGCCACTATGCCGCCGCAGCGCACTCTGTACGTCTTTACTAGCGGTTCTGCGTACTCGAAAAAATGCGTTCAAATTCCACTTGCGTTGCACGGCCGGACGTTTGTGCGGCCGTACTTCGTATATTGGCCGTCATTGCCCGTCATTTGCTGCTAGTGCGGCCGTAATTAAGTGCGCCAGAACGCACGTTAAAAGTGCGCTGGTCTGACCCCAGCCTTAAAGTCTTAAAACTGTTCATAACTGTTAATGTTAAAGCCGCCACACGTCGATCTATGCTCATCTCCATTCCAGTACCTTCTTTTTGAGGAACTTACCATATCTGGCTTCGCTTTCATTCCTTATGATGGTAATATTGTTCTCTAGGACACTCTGTAGTTCCAGGAGATTGGTGGATGTCTGGTGGATGTCATTTTGGATGTTCTCCACTAGGAGTTCCTGACTTTGTACATCTTCAAGGATTTCTTCTGCTTCTGAGGATGAAGATGATTGTAAGGTAGTTATTGATGGTTAATAATCTAATAATAAACTAATATTTGGTAATATTTATGTGATTATTTCATTTCACCTGTCCATCAACTCTTCGTAAAATCTTTTCATTCTGCCCTCATATACATTTTCCTTCCATCTTTCCTATCTCAAAACCGTACAATATGTGCATTATCCAACCCACCAATTTGTGGACCATTGATTCCATCTTAAGTGACTTGAACCTTTATCCATTCTACCAACCGAACCAGTCAACCATCCTGTAGTTGGAGACTTTTCTAGTCCACAATATAGTAACAAAGCAATGTATGCTGGGTTAAAACCCAATGTTCATCAAGATCCAAAAGAAGGCAAAATAACCCCAAAAACATTTGGGAGTATTTTCCAATTATGCCTAAAAGGTAAAAAAAAAAAAAACGTTTCTCCATTAGCAATCCCATTTATGGACATTCCATCAGTCCAACCAATTTTCCACCCATCTATCCATCCTTCCACCATCCATTCATTCATACTTTTCGTTCATCCGTCCAATTTATGGATCATTAATTCCAGGTCCATTTGCCCATCCAGCTTACATTTTCCTCAACCTCACTATAATTGGACCTTTCTAGCACCACGACAGTACTTTCTAGTTTTGTTAGTTTTTTGATGATGCACAGTCAACCAAACCAAAAATACATAGTTCTACAAGAAAATTGGTTGTTAAAAATGCAACATTTGGAGAAGAATCAGGTCCATCCTACCTGGGTTGACTGCAGGTTCTTCCTGGGTCTCCTGCTTTACCGCAAACTCCTCTGGTATATGTATAGCATTGGGATCTGCAATCACACAAAATATATTAATGCAAGGGTAACTGGGAATAGGCCAACTCAATATCACAGCATAACAGACGATCTTCCATGAAACTGGACCTGCTGCAGTCACAGTTTGAAAATCAGGCCAGGAGCCATCACCTATAGTTCTCAGATGTAACTACATTTTCCATGTTGATGGCCAGAAGAGTGATTGAGCATCACTAGTAGTTCCAGAACGTCCAGGAGGACCTAGTCTGCTTACACTTTAAATAATTTTGAGCAACAATATAATTCTTCATAGAAATGTTCTACAGGTTCTGTTCTTCAGGTTCCACAAAGCTCTTCTTTTGTTCGGATGGAGAACGGGAGGTTTTCACATCTCATTTTACGGTTTTTAATGAATAACGATGATACTTCATTCAGCTAAGCTGGTTTCCCCCATCAAATTAATTCTGAAAGGTGAATGAAGTGAATGGAATGGAAATATGGAGGGAAAAGCCCTCAGGTTATAGTCTCCTGTCTTAAGGGCCACTAGAGGACAACTGCAGGCCAGGATCCAGAACTCAATAAGTTGATGGAGGTGCTGAACAAAGCAGGGATGTTAAATTGGAACTATATGTACTGGATTTATATTTTATGTTTCTGAGTAAGGATGCCCAGCCTTTGGAGGATTGTGGTGGTCATTTTCTAGAAGTTTGTTGAACGATCTACCACACAAGGAGAAGGTCGGTGAGGAGTATAACAGTGATGTCTCCAGGTTGTCATTTTAATAAACTAAACACTCGTTGGCCTGTGTGTCTTTGTTGCCCTGCAGTAGAACTAGCCTATTACATCTAGATCTGTTTGCCCCATCAGTAGATGACTCTGCAATCTGTATCATTAAAGGAATCTATGTTATCCACTCGAAACCTCAAAGAATTTATTTGATTATGCACTTCAACTTCGAATTTTGATCTCAATTTAACCAAGCCCGGTGCCATTTTGTGGTCAATACTTTCACGTCAACATCCTTTTGCTTGTTGGACATTGGTCCAAGAAAATAAGGATCTCCATGATATCATGGATGCATCTGACAGCAGATCAGAAAGAGGAGTAACACCCATAGATTACTGTCAGTCGTATTAATGATATTGTGCCTTTTGTGCAATCTATAGGTTGCAGACCTCATTGTATGGTGGTATTTAGACTTTTCCATCCCATGTCTGACTTGAGTGAGCAAATCCCTACTTTCCGTTGTTCCGCTTCCATCTGATGCCATGGACATACCAAGTGTGGTGGAGACTTCCAAATGCACCATAGAAATAAATTAAACAATAAAAATTCGGGTCAAATGTCCTCCTCGCGCACTCCTTACCTTTGTGCTCACACTGTGCTCCAGTGTACCCATTACAGCATCTCCACTCCAAGCTGGTCAGCGCTTTCCTCTTTAATTCGTACACAGGTTTCTGGGCCAGCCGATACCTGAAGAAGGGGAAGAGTTGGATGATGACATTATTTTATAAAACGTTTTTGTCTGAAATCACTGTGTAATTGTGGGTGGGACTTTTTTGTAAGGTTGATCTAGTTCTCTAACATGTCTCTTTGACCTCTTTGATTATCCCAGTCTAGTAAATGTGTCAGGGCCGCTTCCCTGTAGGCATCTGGCCGACCGTCTAGTGACACCACTAGAGGGGGGCATCTGGGGCTCCCCTCTTCTTTGTGCCAGCCCCGGTGAGGCCGGATACCGACTCTCCTGCCTCTGGCCACTAGAATCCACCAAAGGCCTAGGCTTCAGACTTCGACCAATCCGCACACTAGGCGCGAGCAGATTGGCTCTGCAAATATGGCAACCTGCCTGTGTCGAACGACAATGATGTCACCAGTGTCCTGTTCAACAAGTATAAAAACCCAACCAGTTCACTTGGTCCTAGCTCCAGTATTTAAGCTGTTCACTAGTGCATACTTTCTCCTCTCCAGTGCCTACCTGGTCCTGTATTTTGACCTGGAATTGTGACCATGTGCCATGGCCTGTTTTTTTGACTTTGCATACAGTATATATATAGGACTGTTCCTGGATACTTCACCTTGCTGTTCTATACAGCTCTAGTTACGTCCTCCGGAGCCCCCCCCCCGCCTTTGGAAACCTGAAAAATGGCCAAGTTAGCAAGAGGTCTACTGTAAGTGAGCCGCTGCCCCAGAATATGAAACAATGTATAAAAATTACATTGGAGTTTGATTCGCTAAACTGTTCAAAGTTTTGTAGACACATTTTCAGTATTCGCTCTTTGTGTACTCACATAGTCTTCTGGCAGTTGGGAGTCCCATCTGGACAAGGCAGCTGAGACTTTATCACGTACTTCTCTGTCTTGCACAAGTCAGCATAGGTGACCACACGGGAACGAACAAAGGAACACCAGTTTCTGGGAAAGAAAGAACACAAATCATTACGTTTTGTAATGGAAATAACCATCCAATCATCTGAAGACACTGGAACTAATGATTGATAGGAGGATGGTGTTACCAAGAGGTCCATGAATTTCTTTGAGTAGAAGGAACCATCCCGAGAATGTTTTCCAAACAATCTACAAATCGAAAGTATCAAAATTTGTCCCATGTTTGTCATCGGACCTGACAATCATGACGGAGTGTCACCATCCAGGTTAACAACATCATACAGCCTTCGGACCACGTATTCTGGACTCTGCTCTTTCTCTTTCTCACCTGGCTTCAAGCCTGATGGTTCTGAGAGGTGACTCACACCTTAGCACAGCTCCTTATATCTAGAAGACTAAATAACACATAGTGAAGCTGCAGAGAGAGACTACAGCAAGGAAAGTCACAGGAGCCTCACAGATGGACCTGGACCACTAGGAATAGTCATAAGGCAGTTGGATCCACCACATTTTAACTTTTTAGTTTGTTGGTTTTTTACTTGCGCATCTCAGAGATATCTAGCTAGCTTGTGGTTTTTGCAAGAACTCCTGGACATGTCTCTATCTTCCTTTTGCAGTTTACCATAGATCCGTTTCAAATTCCACCTTCGAAATCTGGTCCAAAGTTATATTTATTGTTGTAAAATTATGACGTGTTCATTTGTGTTTCTTTGTTGCTTGCTCTATTTATACCAATAGGAAGGACATTCCAACTTGCGCCAAAGACTTCCCACCCCACCCCACCCAACCTATTAATATTCGTCACAGCATTTCTTTGTGTCTTTGCTAGTTTTCACACTATGGAGTGTTATGTCTTCTTGTCACGTTTCACTGATGGTGGGTTTTTCTTTGTAAGACATGTCTACCGAAAAAGGACAACATACAGGAGGGGACATTGTACTCGACTGCATATAAAGAAAAGTGCGTATTGAGCCAAACGCCCACTCACGTAGTCTCCAATTCAAGTTGCCGAAGGAACAATGATAGGAAGCAGGGGCTTTCTGCAGGTCATTTTATGTTTACTCATACGTTCGTTTTTGGTATGGTTCCCAGCCGGCCCGGCACTCTCCACGGACTAAATGACACAGGCTCCTGGTTAATCTTGGGGCGTATGCAGTTTCCCACACTGTATAAATAATTATGTCGCCACAAAGCATATCATTTAAAGCCACTCGGCGCTCAGTTTTCATTAGGCTCAGTGAGGTCGGTCAATATCGAATCGGCCAAAAGGTCATCAGACCCAACCGATCCCTGTTATTCTCAACATAAAGAGAATAACACAGCTTGACACCATTTCCAAATGTGTATCATGAGGGGGGGATCCTTCTCAATTCCATAATGACAATCAAATTTGAGCTTCTCGGTCTGGAGGTCCCTTCTCATTATGTCTGGTTTGCTCAGTCTACAGTTTCTTGGGTCATTTCATGGTCCTGAAAATTATATATCCAAAGACCCATGCATAAAATATAAGTTTATTAATAGTATTTATTTGGAGCATTTAGAAGTTTCGAGAATACATCTGCTTCACCGGGATCCAATGTGACCACCGTCATTGACCAATGCTGGATTTTAAGCACTATAGGGCCAGCCAAGCACCTGAAGATGACCCTGACCTGAGGATGAGATTACCATTTGTCTTGGGATATGGAGGAGGGTGGGTTTAGGTTCATCACCATCATTTCTCCACACTGGTGCTCTTGAATTTTATCGGAACTCAGCCTTGCACAGACACATTCACTTTCATTGGGCCTTTTCCATCTAACTAGGGTTGGTGGGCCAACAAGGAGATCTTTTCTCTTACTTGTAGACGGAATGTTTGGAATGTTTTTGTGGCCCATTAGTTATTTGCAGTTGGCCGATGCAGGCTGTTTTGCACTCGACACGTAGAGAATTTTTTCCCCTCTCGATTATTCAGTAATTTTCTATTACACACTGGATGGGGAGCCCGATTACGTATTCATAGTGCCGGAAAAAATTATTTTGGGTCGTGCTCTCACTTAAAGATCTGTTATCGTGGAAGAAAACCATTTCCTTAAAAATGAGTCACCACAAAACGCGTGTGGAAACCGGAATCACAATGGAGTATTTCTCCTTAAATACAAAGCAGGGCACAGGTCAGAATTAAGGAGGGTGTGAGGATGGGGGTGGGGGGATTGGACAGTAAGAAGCAGCATTAGCTCATATCACAGTTAAAGATAAGCATCATGATGCGAAGGAATGCGAAACGTGTTGTGCATAAAATCGCTGTTTTGAACACAAGGCAAAGGGGCTTCCCATAGAGGTCACATCAGGGAGTAGGACGAGCAGAAATGGATGAAGCAGAGTGGGCAAAAGGGAGTCAATGGGAGTGAGGGCTAACTAATGGATGTTGAGAGGAGGTCAAGAGCTATGGAAAGAGATGTGAGAATCACTCATGGATGGGTTCTTGGAGGATAAGTGGGGGGCCACAAGCACAGGCTGTTTATGGGTCTAACACTAGAAATAGCCCTGGTAGGACATATCAGCCTCTCCAAGTTAAAATAAAACCTCTCATCAAATGTGCTGTCGATAGAGTGAGGCCGCAACTTCTAGATGGCCACCACATATTGGACTTCTATAAAACTGTTCTCCCTTTCCCTCCCCATAATTAATTTGGGCTTCTTTGAATGTTCAATATGCGGTTTCCATATATGCCACCATCGTGCATAGGTCGTACAATGGCTTTGGACCCCACAAAGGGCAAGTGGTTCCTTAAAGGAATTTTGCCACTGGCATTCCAGAAGGCCACCACTTTTTCACCTGATGTTCTGTGTCGTCCAAAGGACAAATGCACAGGAACTTGTTCACATGTGCCCCCAGGTTAAAACAAGTGGTAGAAGAGCCACCTACTGATCACTGACTACACTCCTGAACCACTGCCCTAATTGCCAGCCACCCTCCTAGTGAGGTAAGATGAGAGTGGTGGGCACTCACTCTCACTTCAAACACAGTCGACAACGCATTCCCACGTCAAGACTGTGATTGGAAGCGTCTTGATCTTCATTCTGTACTGTGCAAAAAAGTTCTGAAAGGTTTTATTAGCCAATCTCTGTCTAACACCTGGGGCTCCACTTGTCTTCCATCTTCTACATTATCTGCAGGGATTAAAGGCAAGACATTTTTGGACAAGCATGTCCTACTAACATCACGCCTCATTGGATGACCGTTCCAAAACAGAAATGCCCCACTGGAACCACCATGTGAACTTCTAGAAAGACGGCAGTTGTCACAGCTCCAATGGACGTCATCATCTGATTGCATGTGGTGTCGTCGTTGGACCTTTGCACCTATCTACCGTTTGCAGCGATCTCCAGGACGCTGTCCCATCTACATCCAACGATCCGTTGATGGCTCTTTGGAAAACTCCATGTTGCTCTCCGCTCCTTCTGGAGATTTTTCACAGATTTTCCATGATTCCTAATCTTGACTGATCCGAACGAGATTCCTCACTCTTCGATCCTCCATACCATCCTTCACTTGGTGTATGGTTGTAGGAACTAGGGAGATTGATGGAACAGACCTCCCTCGGCTTTCTTTATAGACAACTGCATGATAAGGGAGACAGTAAGTTTGTTGCATGGAAGTAGTTTAGGCTTTGGTTTGCCTTACAGTGAGAAGGTCATCCATGCCCCTCTTCTCATTTTTCTTGGGGTCCTACATGGATTTCTTGGTGTGGAACATTTCTGTGGAGCACGACTGGTCCAGGGGGTGGGACTGATCATTGGCCCCTTGATCTCCTTTTGCCTGGGGGCCCCAAGAGTTGTCAGACCGCCCCTGGATTGGTCTGAGGCATTCCACAAAGTATTATCCAAATTTTGGCAGATGCATGAACACCAAGAACAAAGACGTCTTATATGATGTCCATCCATCTGGCCTGTCCACGGATAAACCCCGGAATACTTTGAGAGGTCAATCTGTCACAGAAAGCCGTAAATAAAATTATGAATTCCTGTCATCTAGGGTCAAAATCCTGGAATTTGATGAATTTGAAGCATGCGTTACATTGTATCTATTCTCCGATTAAAACGTGCCATCTTGAAGTATTCCACCGCTTGGTGACTATCCCCCATGCCTTCCCATCCCTGCACAAAGATGCTGGAAGAAAGGATCTGCGGCACCACCTAGTGGATGTGAAGCATTATGCAGGCAATAGCTGAGACCCAAAAACATGTTAACCCCTACACAACCAATAACGCAGCCCGAGCACAGACACAAGTCTACTCAGGTTTGTGTGTTTATGCCTGTATGGTGTCTGTGGAATGCAACCTGTATCATCCTCAGCCACTTTCACAAGCTCCACTTTTTAACTGATCGGAGGGGTTTACTGATATGGCGGCACTACAGATAATACAAAGACGGACACAATACAGGGAGTCTGGGATTCACTGATATGTCTGCGTTACACATTATACACAGATTGGACACAATACAGGGGGACTGGAATTTACTGATATGTCTGCGTTACACAGAGAGGACACAATACAGGGAGTCTGGGATTCACTGTTATGTCTGCGTTACACATAATACACAGATTGGACACAATACAGGGAGTCTGGGATTCACTGTTATGTCTGCGTTACACATAATACACAGAGAGGACACAATACAGGGAGACTGTGATTCACTGATATGTCTGTGTTACACATAATACACAGAGAGGACACAATACAGGGAGACTGCGATTCACTGATATGTCTGTGTTACACATAATACACAGAGAGGACACAATACAGGGAGTCTGGGATTCAATGATATGTCTGTGTTACACATAATACACAGAGAGGACACAATACAAGGAGACTAAGATTTACGGATATGTCTGTTTTACACAATACAGAGAGAGGACACAATACAGGGAGTCTGGGATTCACAGACACAATACAGGGAGTCTGGGATTGGCAGATATGTCTGTGTTATACATAATGCACAGATTGGACACAATACAGGGAGACTAGGATTTACGGATATGTCTGTTTTACACAATACAGAGAGAGGACACAATACAGGGAGTCTGGGATTCACTGATATGTCTGTTTTACACATACTACACAGAGACTACACAATACAGGGAGTCTGGGCTTTACTGATACGTCTGCTTTTCACATACTACACAGAGAGGACACAATACAGGGAGTCTGGGCTTTACTGATACGTCTGTGTTACGCACAATACAAGGAGTCTGGGCTTTACTGATACATCTGCGTTACGCACAATACAGGGAGTCCCTAGATTCCCCTATAGAGTTGACGGGGAATCAAGATTATAAATAAAGACACGGAGGCGAATATTATGCTAATCTCTTCTTTACTGAATCATCAGCAGCAAAGAAATACACAAATAAAGTTTTTTAAATTTGATAAAAGGAAAAAAGTTTCACATATACAGTTAACAATAGTGGAACCAATCGGAATAGGGCAGTCCAACTTGGGCCAATCACCATCGGGTATATATTCAACCGGCTGCGCCACATTCGACCTCTTTTCTTTAGGTGCGATCGTTTTGAACTTTATAACAGGAAACCGAAATCCAATGGAATTCGTAGAGGAGAACACCTCTGATGCTATGAACCTGAAACAACAAAGGACAAGAATCTCCGGATTAGAACCGTTAATCGAATAATTTTAATGGGAACATCAGGCATGAACACCATAACTTCCAACAAAGTAATAGGTATGAAACATTTACATGTCATGGGTAGGGATACTATGATTAGAGTCATACTTCGGGTGGGATAATATTCGCCTCCGTGTCTTTATTTATAATCTTGATTCCCCGTCAACTCTATAGGGGAATCTAGGGATTATACACCAAGACACGGAGGCTTCATATTATGCTTGTTGAAAGCTAATTAATAATGGAATGAGTGAAATGAACAATAGGTTTAAAATAAAATTCTTTAAGCCCTTAGTGACCGGGCGGTTTTACACAAATCCGTCTTTTAGTGACCGCTGCTGTTTTTACGTTTCTGCGCTGTTCGTGTTTAGGTCAAATTTTCCTCTTACTCGTTTATTCGACCCACACATATTATACACCCTTTTTCCTGCCATTAAATGGACTTTCTAGAAATACCATTATTTCCATCATATCGAATAATTTACTATAAAAAAAATATGAAATATGATGAAAAAATGGTAAAAACACACTTTTTTGTAATTTAATCCCCAAAATCTACAACCATCCAAAAAGACCCCGGCTAAATAGGTTCAAAATTTTGTCCTGAGACTAGAAATACCCAATTTTTACATGCGTTTGCTTTTTAACCCCTTCACTGCTGAGACAGTTCACCTATGTGCGCTGCGCTCATTCTGACCATTTTGTGCTAATTATTTTTAGATGACAGCCTAGGTCCTATTTAATTAAACCCCCCCCAGACAAAAAAAACTTTTAAAAAAAAATCATTTTTTTATTTTATTTAATTTTTTTATTATTTTTTATTTTTATTTTATTTTTCTAACAATTTTTTAAAACCAAACCTGGTCATGTTTGGTATCATTGGAAAGGCCATAATCCTTAGGATCCCCTTATCTCTACATGGCAGCTAGATGGTTAACTGGCCCACTGACATCCTCACACATATGGTGAGGTTGTCAGTGGGTGGGGGAGGACCTGGAGGCTTGGCTGACATCCAAGATGTCAGCCCCCCTCCAGGTTCGAATCGCGTTTTGGCGCTGAAACGTGATCCGGCGGCGAAACAGTTAATGCTATACACCGCTGAAAAGGGGAGACTCTCCCCTTTTCAATGGTGTAAAAAGCATCTCCCTAGCTGCAATGGTTGGGGAGATAGAGGGCTCTGAAAGAGCCCCCCCTCCCCTCCATTGCTTTGCATGGGGACGCCTGCTGATGACGTCACCACGCAGCGTGGCGGGAGGGGGATTAGGCGCCGCTGACGTACCCTGCACGTCCGCGGGTCTAAGGGAGACCTGTGGATAGGACGTACAGGGTACGTCAGGGGTCCTTAAGGGGTTAAAGGTGGAATCGTTAGACCAATTAGCAGTTTTAAGAATATCTTCCAGTCTACAACCTTGAGACACGGCCGCAGATGCTGCCGCACTCCTAGAGGAATGGGCCCCAAAAACGGAGGTGTCTATACCTGCCTCAGCCATAATCCATTTAACCCACCTAGCTAGGGAAGTAGATGAGGCTATGTGATACGGTTTGGTCATGGTTAAGAACAACTGATCAAAGGAAGGAAGACGATACGGGGCAGTGACCCATTCATACTCCTGTAAACATAACACTGGGCATAAGTTCGGTTTTTGAGGAAAAGCCGGATAAAATACCTGGGAAATGGCCATTTTAGTACGTCTGGATACAGAAAATAAGACCCCCAAAGGCGTAAATGAGCGCCCTGACAGGTCCAGAGCACGGACGTCCGAGACTCTTTTACACGAAATCAAACAAAAAAGCATGGTTAATTTACCAGACAGCTGTTTAATTGATAGTTCCGTATTAGGAGGCCACTGATGTAAAAATTCTAAGACTATGTTAACATCCCAAGTAAATGAATACCGTGATCTAGGAGGATGTTTCAAACGAATTCCCTTAAGTAATCGACAGACTAATCTGTGCTGACCTACAGGGAGTCCCTCAATGCTAGGGTGATATGCCGAAAGAGCTGATCTAAAGTTGTTAATCGTACGATAAGCCCTGCCTTCCTCATATAGAGAGGTGAGAAACTGGAGGATGTCCTCTATAGGGGCTGAAAAGGAATCAATTTGTCTGCCCAGACACCAAGAAACCCAGCAGTTCCAGTAGTAAAGGTATCACTTTCTAGTACCTGGTGCCCAAGCGCTGGAGATTAGCTCGGAAGTAGTTTCCGAAAGTCTACCGTGAGTGAGAGGATGCCTGACAGCCTCCAAGCCACAAGGCGGAACGAGGGGACTGACAAGACATTCTGCAGAGTATTCTCCGGATCCTCCAGAAGAACAGGGTTCGGCCGGAGGATCCGGGGAACATCTATCGCTAATTGTAGTAGCTGAGGGAACCATGGTTGAGTCGTCCACCATGGGGTGACCAGAACCAAAGTCGATTGATTGGATCGAACCAATCGAAGGACCTGGAAATCAGGAGAAATGGAGGAAACGCATACAGGATCCCCGCCGGCCAGGACAGGCATAATGCATCTGTTCCTGACGCGTCTGGATCTGGCCTCCAGCTGAAATACTGAGGGACCTGAGCATTCAAACGAGAAGCGAATAAATCTACACTGAAGGGACCCCATAGGGATGATAAAGATAGGAATATTGCCCTGTCTAATCTCCAGTCGCTGGGATCTATCAAAAATCTGGAGTTCCAATCCGCTACAATGTTGCATAAACCCGGAATGAACTGGGCCTTCACTGTAACATTGCAGGATAGGCAAAACCCCCAAAAGAGTTTGGAGACCTCCGACAACTGCTTCGACCTGGGACCCCCCAGATGGTTGATGTGCCTCACCGTGGAAAAATTGTCCATACGAAGTAGCACTGAGTTGAAGGATCTGCTCTATAGAAAACTTTGAATAGCGAAGAAACCAGCCAGGAGCTCGAGAACGTTTATGTGCAATGAAGCTTCCTCCAAAGCCCATCTGCCTCCTGTGGATATAGGACCTAAACGCGCGCCCCAACCAAAGCTGCTGGCATCGGATTCTATAACCACCTCTGGTTGAGGAGGAAAAAAGGAACCATGTTTTGATGTGGTCTTTCCACCATTGTAACTCCTCCCGGGAATCGTCGTCTAGGGACACTAAATCTGAGTACTGAAGACCCTGACGAAGGTAGGATGCCTTTAGCCATTGAAGGGCCCGATAAAATAGAGGTGCCGGGAAAATGGCCTGAATCGACGCCGACAACATTCCCAATAGGTGAGCAAGAGCTCTCAACGTGAATGTCGGCCTTGTGGACAACCTCCTTACTTCCTTCCTGATCTGACAGACCTTCTGAGTCGGGAGACTGAGGGACATCTGAGTTGAGTCCACTAGAAAACCTAGGAATTCCATAATCCTGGCCGGTTCCAGACTGGACTTTTCCTGATTGATCACAAACCCCAGGTTCGTTAAGAGATTGACTGTCCAGTCTCGGTGCCGAATAATCAAGGAAAAATCCTGAGCCATTAGAAGTATATCATCTAGATATACGACCAAACGAACTCCTTTGGATCTCAACAACGCAACCACCGGTTTCATGATCTTGGTGAAGCATCGTGGGGCTGACGAGAGGCCGAACGGCAGAAACTTGAACCTCCACAGCTCGTCCTTCCACAGAAACTGAAGGTAATCCCTGTCGTGGAGGGCAACTGGAATGGTCGGATAGGCGTCTTTGAGGTCTATCTTGACCATCCAATCCCCCGGACATAGGTTGTCTTTTAATGATGGGATTCCTTCCATCTTGAAAGGTTGATACTGAACATGATAATTTAGGTTTTTTAAATTTATCACTGGGCGGAATTCGCCGCTTTTCTTTTGAACTAAGAAAACATTGCTCACGTAACCCAATAGCAGAGGAACCACCTTTTCTATGGCATTCTAGTGGAATAGATTCAGAACCTCTTGAGATATCACCTGATGGTGCTCTGGAGCCATAAACAGAGGTTGAGGCAAATGTTGTTGAACTGGTAGAGAGACAAACTCTATCTCGTAACCCATAATCGCGTTTAATACCCATGGATCCGATGTGATCTGATGCCAATATCGGAAAAAAAGATGGACCCTGCCCCCTATAGGAGCATGAAAAGAAGGTTGGTGTATCAACGTACTCACCAGAACACGATGTTCTGCGATATCCACGGAAAGGCCTCGATCGTCCGGGTCTGGACCTCTGCGGGAAAAAGGTCGGCTGCTCGACCATCTGCGACTGACCCGATTGAGAGGAGTGAGCGAAGCCTCTGGTATGGAATTGGGAATTCGGTCGGGAAAACGGCCTCTACTTTTTCCGGCCCTGTTGAAAACCCTATTCGGGAATGTGTTTCTCATGGTCGCTTGGACCTTCTTTATGGAGCTAAAAGAATTTGCACGAGAACCCATCTGTTTGATGAAATCATCCGCAAATAGGTTACCTTTGGCGAGTGGGCCAGGTTCTTTATTAGCCATAGAGACCAATTTTGGCTCCACCTTAAGGAGAATGGAATGTCTGTGCTGCGTGGAAATGGCCATGTTAGCATTTCCCAGGATGCAGACCATTCTTTGAACCCAGCCCCGGTATTCAAAAATATCAGGTTTGGTATTCCCCAAAAGGGATTGTTCGATAGCATTAAACATTCTAGTTAAAGGACCCAAAAGGTCCAAAAGTTTCTCTTGACAGACCTTAAGGGTTGCGTCAAGACCTTTTTTGGGAGTCCAACTAGTCTTGCTGAGGAACTCCACAATGTCATCGTTCACCTCCGGGGCAGAGGCGATTTCATTAGCCAGTGTCGGCCGTGGGCATTCAGCCCTTATTTTATTGCGGGTTTTCTTATCCATCGGTGTACGTATGCGAGCCTCAATATAACTGGCCACCAGCTCCAATGGAGCCCATTCAGATGAGCGGGGATGCTTTAGCATCTCTGGGACGAACATAGCTTGCCCCAGCGCATCTAGCGGGGTGGAATCGTCCCTTGGTCTATGGGAATGGAAAGAACGTGAGGAGACTGAATCCGAAATCCCCTCAGATTCGTTCGGAACCCAGTCTGTATCACTCGTATCTGAGTCATCAGTGTCTTTGTCAGTCTCTGAAAGGGTAACCTCAGAGCTGGTACAACTGGACTCGTCATGCCTGGCCCTTTTCCAACCGTGTTTTTTGGCCTTGCGGAGAGGCCTCTTTTTCAGTGATTTGCCGCTCTTATGTGGCGATTTCAGCAACTCCGTCTCTTTTACGGGAGTTCCTTCTGTACCTGTTTTTTTGGGGAGACAGTGAACTCTCTTATTTAGGGTAATGGTACCCCACCCTCTTGGGCCGACCAGTACCTGTCGGAAGTGGAAGGCATGACTGCAATCGGATTTTCAACCAAAGTCCTATCAGTGTGCTGAGCCGCAAGCACTTTAAGTAAGGTATTTTCAAAATTCGTGGACATCAAGGTAATAGCAGAGATAACCTCCGCCGAAACGGAGGATCTCTGATTACTATCCATGGCTACCGCCGGTGATTCTGAGCCCGACATGATGTGAACCGCGAAAAATACCTTAGCGTGACGCTCTGAGGAGACCGCATGCGCAGGGAAACAAGCAACCGCCTAGAAATGCAAATGGCGGGAAGCCGCGCCCGCTATGCAAATGGCGGAGGCTGCACTAACCAGCCTTGCCTGACCCAGTACACTCCCCCCGCACTAAGCGGAGACGAAGGAAAGGTATCGCCTTCTCAAACTAAGACCGAGCAGTGCACTCTGTCTCTCTCGAGGGAGCTGGAGCGAAAGCTGCCGCTCCGTTGAAAAGGGTTTTAAATTTTTTAACAGAACGAACAGAACGGCGAAAATTGCGCCAGTAATACAAAACGTTTAACTAACAAACACAATAAAATAGGCAACTTGCAAATATGATAACAGATAAATATGCATAAGTGAGAGAAATAAAGTCTACTTAGCTGAGGATAAGCAGCAAAGAAAAGAGGACGAATGTGGCGCAGCTGGTTGAATATATACCCGATGGTGGATGGTGATTGGCCCAAGTTGGATTGCCCTATTGTGATTGGTTCTACTATTGTTAACTGTATATGTGAAACTTTTTTCCTTTTATCAAATTTAAAAAACTTTATTTGTGCATTTCTTTGCTGCTGATGATTCAGTAAAGAAGAGATTAGCATAATATGAAGCCTCCGTGTCTTGGTGTATAATCTGGGCTTTACTGATATGTCTGCGTTTCACATCTTTACATTCTGCCATGACTTTAGCAGGCGGGAGATGAAGTCATCATCCGGGATGGAAAGCACCGTGACTTTACTCCTCTGGGCCCCCCCGCTAGGGTTGGGTAAACCGCGTGGGGGTCTCCTAGGAGCGGGAGTTTGTGTTTTACGAGTAATTTGCTGAAGGAAAAGCTTATTTAAGCCCAGCGTAGTTTCCTGTAAGGAGCTAATTGAGACTCTGCATTGTTCTCGCTTCCTCTCCGTAACAGGGACATTCGTACGGATCGGTCCGTCCCTCTCCCAGAGCTTTCCATGTTGGCAGTGAATCCAAAATGTTCATAGAAAAGCCGCCTGGACAGCATTAACATCCCTTGTGGACTGTCCAAAAACTGGTTGTTCAGTACGTTACTCTTTCTGGTGGGGCTGTGCAGCCATCCTAGAGCAGAGCCATCACCTCCAGCCCCCAGCTACAACTCTCATGATTCTCTGACCATCTGTCACGGGGGTGGTCAACCTTGGCCCTCCAGAACGACATCTCCCATGATGCTCAGCCAGTCATTAGGTTGAGAGAGCCTTGTTGGAAATGTATTCCCAGAACATCTTGATGGCCATGATTGCCAACCCTGGTCTAGGAGACGAGTCCTGGTTTTGTTGACCTTAATGTGAGATTTGCAGTGACCACCAGTAAGTGGCTGTGACTTCTCAGCCGATCCCAGTCCCAACAAGCTCCGTGTACGTCTCAAACTACTATTCAATTGTATGAATTTTCAGATGCTATGGATTGTTTGAAGCAAGCAGACATGGTACTGCCATATTTGCCCATCCAGCAGCAACCACCACTGTGGGCAAATACCCCTACGGATTCAGCCATCTTTGTCCAGTTACGTGTGTTCACCAAACCTATAACATGTTACATTACCTATCATATCCTGCTATTATATGCATTCAGCTTCAGGCAGCCATGTTTCATACCACGTCATGGACACCCAGTCACCCAACGCTGCCACTTGGCCCTACAACCACCTTGTTACCCATGCCGACTCATACAGGGTTATTCAGAGAGCGGTGAATAGCAGGAGAATGACTGGAGAATGGAAAATTCTAGGTCAAAATAGCCGATTTGGAAAGTGACATAAATGGGAGAATTTTTCTGGATTGGCTATTTTGACCTAGAATTTTCCATTCTCGAGTCATTCTCCTGCTATTCACCTTTCTTTGAATAACCCTGATTGTGTCACATGCCCAGCTACCTTCTCTTACCCAGCATCTCACATTATTCCACCAATCCCGCATCATTCCCTCATCCAGCCTATCGCCCAGACACATACTAAACCCCTATGTCCCAAGTCTCCTTATGTAGGTGGAGTAGTCCCTATTTTGGCTCCAAATAATTCGGTTTCTCTTTTTTTTCTCTAGCGCCCCTCTTTTTTGGCACTTTGGGACTCCTCCATATATTCAGGGTGTGCGGGTGTCTTTTTAGGGGTTCCTCCATATATTCAGGGTGTGGGTGTCTTTTTAGGGGCTCCTCCATATATTCAGGGTGTGCGGGATTCTTTTTAGGGTGTCCTCCATCTATTCAGGGTGTGCGAGTGTCTTTTTAGGGGTTCCTCCATATATTCAGGGTGTGCGAGTGTCTTTTTAGGGGCTCCTCTATATATTCAGGGTGTGCGGGTGTCTTTAGGGGCTCCATATAGTCAGGGTGTGTGGGTGTCTTTTTAGGGGCTCCTCCATATATTCAGGGTGTGCGGGTGTCTTTTTAGGGGCTCCTCTATATATTCAGGGTGTGCGGGTGTCTTTTTTTAGGGGCTCCTCTATATATTCAGGGTGTGCGGGTGTCTTTTTAGGGGCTCCTCTATATATTCAGGGTGTGCGGGTGTCTTTTTAGGAGCTCCTCCATATATTCAGGGTGTGCGGGTGTCTTTTTAGGGGCTCCTCCATATATTCAGGGTGTGCGGGTGTCTTTTTAGGGGCTCCTCCATATATTCAGGGTGTGTGGGTGTCTTTTTAGGGGTTCCTCCATATATTCAGGGTGTGCGGGTGTCTTTTTCAGGGCTCCTCTATATATTCAGGGTGTGCGGGTGTCTTTTTTTAGGGGCTCCTCTATATATTCAGGGTGTGTGGGTGTCTTTTAAGGGGCTCCTCCATATATTCAGGGTGTGCGGGTGTCTTTTTAGGGACTCCTCTATATATTCAGGGTGTGCGGGTGTCTTTTTAGGGACTCCTCCATATATCAGGGTGTGTGGGTGTCTTTTTAGGGCTCCTTCATATATTTAAGGTACGTGGGTGTCCTTTTAGGGGACTGCTCCATATAGCCAGGGTAAATTCCAGGATGGGAATAAAAAGTGTTCCCTGGTGCAGACCATACTAATCGCTCCCTGAGTGAGGAGTCAGAGTGCTCTTACTGGCCCCAGATGTGGCGTCCTACCATGACATTTGGTTGTATCTTGGTGGACTGGTCCTGGGTGGCAAGGAGAGACTCTTACATCTGTGCTACTTAGAGATGCTGCAGAGGGTTTGGGAAGTTCCAGGGCCCTCTTGACCCTGGACATACTTCCTAAACTTACTTAAAGGTCTGGGCAGCAGAAGCTGATCCACTCGGTCTGTCAAGGTCCATGGAATGAGTTTAGCATGCAAACTGTACTAGAGTAGAACTCTCGCGGATGGTCATGTGACAGTGAGAAATTATCTCGCTATAGCCTCCAACTGTAACAATCGGATAATTCTAGACGGTGATGAATGAATCCAGTTGCTCTAGCGGGGCTTTGTGTGTTTTTCTCACGTTATGTGCGTGACAGCAGCCATATGATTGATGTCCCTGTGTCACGCCGCCGCCAGGGACATTATTCTAGAAGTCGCTGGCCACAATGCGTCTGTTGTTCATCGTTTCTGGATGGGGCTTTCTGCCGGACACAAACGGATTGTTCAATATACAAATTATATGTTAATTTGCACCAATTACCAGAATCTGTAGTTGGTGGCTATAGAAATGTCCGACCGTCGGCTGGATAATTAGAGAGGGCAGCGTCTGATGTAAACATCCCACATCTGAGGGACTCGGGACACATAGGAACCAAAGATTCCATCAAAGCTATTTACTACATGGAACGGGATTTAATGCACGGCAACCAATAGAATCAGAGGTGCATGATAACCGTATGTATGATTTCCTATTTATGATATAAAATCCAGGCCTAGAATTCAGAGTGTGGCCTGACCTGG
Source organism: Leptobrachium leishanense (assembly GCA_009667805.1). Lineage (NCBI taxonomy): Eukaryota > Metazoa > Chordata > Amphibia > Anura > Megophryidae > Leptobrachium > Leptobrachium leishanense. Next base: position 156,270,730 of record CM019068.1, read on the forward strand.
CTGCACAGCTTCATACTTTGCTGAAGGCGGTCAGTAAAATTCATCATTACATTATGATACTAGCGTACTTAAACCGCTCTTTCCGATCAGACATTTTTTGGGCAGCATTTAGGTGATGGTGAAGAGTTGCCTCAGTTCTACGAATGCAGCTTCTTTATCAGCAATGTGAAGAATGGGGCTGTTGGGATTCAAGGATAGGGAGGGGGTTTGGAGGGCTGTGGTGAGGTCTAGGGGGTGGTTTCGATTTTTGGAGGTTGGAAGACAATCAGGAAATTGGACGTGGTATGGGTTTGAGTGGGAATGGTATTGACTTGCATAGGGTTTGGGGGTAAGGGGGGACGAGCTTACATAGGGTTTGGTGGGAGGGAGATAGGTGTGCGTATGGTTTGGGTAGGAAGGGGATAGACCTGGATAAGGCTTGGGAGGGTGGGGATTAGACCTGGATAGCGTTTGGGTAGGTGGATGTTAGACCTGGATAAGGTTTGGGAGTTTGGGGGTTAGACCTGGGTATGGTTTGGGTAGGTGGATGTTGGACCTAGATAGGGTTTGGGTAGGTGGGGATTAGACCTGGATAGGGTTTGGGAGGGTGGGGGTTAGACCTGGATAGGGTTTGGGTGTTTGGGGTGTTAGAACTGGATAGGGTTTGGGTAGGTGGGGGTTAGACCTGAATAGGGTTTGGGTAGGTGGGGGCTAGACCTTGATAGGGTTTGGGTAGGTGGGGGTTAGACCTGAATAGGGATTTGGTAGGTGGGGGCTAGACCTTGATAGGGTTTGGGTAGGTGGGGGTTAGACCTGGATAGGGTTTGGGTAGGTGGGGGTTAGACCTGAATAGGGATTTGGTAGGTGGGGGCTAGACCTTGATAGGGTTTGGGTAGGTGGGGGTTAGCCCTGGATAGGGTTTGGGTAGGTGGGGGCTAGACCTTGATAGGGTTTGGGTAGGTGGATGTTACACCTGGATAGGGTTTGGGGGTTAGACCTGGATAGGGTTTGGGTAGGTGGGGGCTAGCCCTTGATAGGGTTTGGGTAGGTGGGGGTCAGACCTTGATAGGGTTTGGGTAGGTGGATGTTAGACCTGGATAAGGTTTGGGAGTTTGGGGGTTAGATCTGTGTAGGGTTTGGGTAGGTGCGGGCTAGACCTTGATTGGGTTTTGTGAGGGTGGGGGTTAGACCTGGATAGGGTCTGGGAGGGTGGGGGTTAGACTTGGATATTGTTTGGGCGAATGGGAGGGGTTAGATTTGGATAGAGTTCACAAACATTTACAGGGATGAGGAAATGAAGAACCTCCAAATCCCCAAAAAATAACCTCAATATTTTGACATGAGATGTCATTCCCGGATACTGAGTACCGGATGCGGACTGAGTAAGAGCCGGTACTTGTTTCATTCAATTACTATGCGGTTATTATGGTTTCACAGTTGCTGTTTTTTTGTATTTTGCACTACATATATAACATTCTAATATAGTATAGCTGTGTGTGAAGGCAGGTGCCCCAAACCCCCAGATGCAGCTAACCCTAAAGATCTTTTAATCCTAGCCCCAAAACCATTATAATATAGAAGCTGCCAGATACGGGCAGCGAAACGCGTGTCGAGCCTCACTATACTCCGTAAGTGACCACGCACTGGCTCAACTTTTATATTCATGGCCGGTCAATAAGGAGACCTATATATTTATGTGTGAACCATAGGGCCCTCCGGTGACTCCTAGTTTTCCTGGAGACCTTTACCGTGGATACGTTTCTACTTGACGTGGTTATATGTTGTTGAGGTTTACTGCCTTGTGGTTCTTTTGTCATCCTTTTTTGTGCGGTAGTACTTTTTGACGTGAGCATTGCTGTTGTGTTATACACAAATATAACACCGGCTGTGTTACTTTGCTGCTGCCGCACATGGGTTAGATATATTTCACATGATGCCATTTAAAGCTGGCGACCTACCAGATGTTGATGGCTGTCAATTCATTGAACAAAACAGATGGCAGGAAAATCATGGGGGTTGAGGTTCAGCAACATCTGGGAGGACCAGATTTTGACACCCTCGATTTAAAGGGTTACATAAAGCAATGTTTGTCCCTGTGTTCTGATTTGAAAACGAGTTCTATACACAAGTGTATTTACCCTATTTTTGTTTGCTTGTAATAAGAGTCGGTGTTCTGTGAAAGAGCCCATCATTTGTCTCAAATGCCCCCGGCCGTGCGACCAGCATAATACCCGGGCGCTGGCTGCAGATTCCAACACCACACAATACGCCAGCCTTGCATGACACAATGAGGGAAGTAAGAGCTCCCGCTTCCTTTAGAATTTTGTAGAAGAAAGGCAGGAGAAATTACAGGAGAGGATGGGAACTTCGTTCAGACCAATTTCCCCGGAGAATGAGACGTCCAAACCCACTGCTAGCTTTCCATTATCTGTGACACGGTGCTACTGTGTGACCTATAGAGCTTCATCGATAAAACCATGAAAAATAATCATTTTTCCATCTCTCCTGAAAGGTTTTAAATATTGGTTTCCGAATCCCGTCTCTGTGTCTCCGTGTCTCATGGTGGAATCTCTACAGATTATCTCTGAAGGCTCATTTACTGGAACATTTTCGTCACGTGGAACATTATTTTCCCAGGTTGACAATTCCATGTAAAAGTATCATAATTACTGAACAGAACACCATAAACTCTTAGATATATCAAAATACGTCCATATTTAGGTGGGGGTTAGACCTGGATAGGGTTTGGGAGGGTGGGGGTTAGACCTGGATAGGGTTTGGGAGGGTGGGGGTTAGACCTGGATAGGGTTTGGGAGGGTGGGGAATAGACCTGGATAGGGTTTGGGTAGGTGGATGTTAGACCTGGATAAGGTTTGGGAGTTTGGGGGTTAGATCTGGGTATGGTTTGGGTAGGTGGATGTGGGACCTGGACAGGGTTTGGGTAGGTGGGGATTAGACCTTGATAGGGTTTGGGTAGGTGGATGTTGGACCTGGATAGGGTTTGGGAATTTGGGGGTTAGATCTGGATAGGGTTTTGGTAGGTGGGGGGGGGCTAGACCTTAATAGGGGTTGGGTAGGTGAGGGTTAGACCTTGATAAGGTTTGGGTAGGTGGATGTTAGACCTGGATAGGATTTGGGGGTTAGACCTGGATAGGGTTTTGGTAGGTGGGGGGGGGGCTAGACCTTAATAGGGGTTGGGTAGGTGAGGGTTAGACCTTGATAAGGTTTGGGTAGGTGGATGTTAGACCTGGATAGGATTTGGGGGTTAGACCTGGATAGGGTTTGGGTAGGTGGATGTTGGACTAGGATAGGGTTTGGGAATTTGGGGTTTAGATCTGGATAGGGTTAAATATATCAAAATACGTCCATATTTTATGGGTTTTTGATGGTCTTGAATGGGTCTACTCAAAACAATGGTGCTTTCACCTCACCGGCAAATGTTTGACCTGGATTTGGTTGGGGAAAGCTGGCTGAGTCTGATGAGAGCCGAGGACTGACCAGAAAGGTTGCCTACCTATCCTAAGATGATCAAGAGAACACCACATGGGCAATGGCCTCATGGGTCCACCAGGGTCAATAGGACAACTCATGCAGAAGTGACATTTCAGCTGAATTAGGTGGTTCTTGCTATTCTGTCCCTTTAATATATACAATTCACGGTCAACAAATTGGACAGTATTGAGGAGCATCTTGGTACATTATGGAAAAAAGACCAAGAAAAAGTATTGACCAGTGGTTCCCAAACATGGTCCTCAAGTACCCCAACAGGTCAGGTTTTCCAGGTAGCTCAAGCACAGCACAGCTGATGCTCATTGATTGCAGGATTCAGTCTGCATTTTCCCCAAGGTAATCCTCAAAACCTGGCCTGTTAGGGGTACTTGATGACCGCGGGTTGGAAACCACTGGTGTAGACCATAAAAGTAGTGACTTTAGGATGACAGGAGACATTTACTGACATTTACTAGACTATGAGGCCATCCTGTTTCAATATTTGGGTCATAACCTTTCCATTCCTGTACTCACCCTCTCCTTGGTTTGGACTGGTCTACTTCACGAGAGCTTCTATCCCTTGTAACCGGTGGGGTGGTTGTTGGCATCTGTAATAGGTCATCATCCAAGCCACCTTTTGCCTCCTCATTTCCATCATATCCAGGTAGTCCATGGCTGTAGGTGGATGACCCGTGTGTCTCCATCCTGGAGCCTACAGATAAAGATCCATCATAAATATGTCGATGTGGAGAGGACATGACCATTTTCATCATTCCGAGAGAGAACGCAAGAAGACACAGCCTCCCCTCCATGGCTTCAGTCTCTTGTAGAAACTCAGGGCCCACTTGAACTTCCAAGTGCTTGGAATGAATAACGCCTCGACAAACCCCTTTGAACTAGCTTCAGACTTGAGATCTAGGGGTGTGTGTGGGACAGGGTGGGGGGGGTGACGAGGGGGTGTAGAATTTTAACAAAGAACGGAAAAAATCCCTCCCAGTCAGTATGGAAATGTGAAAGGTCAGCAGACAATGTGAGAGTGTTCCTGTGCGGCCAAGACGAAATTTAGTGGAGAATCGAAGCGAGAGGAAAAAAAAATTTGGAAGGAAGTTGTAGAGGCTGGTCAGCTTCTCAGAAAATCCGTGCGGAGGAACATGGGTCTTATCAGAGTCCCCTTCCCCGTTCCGAGTGACACAGGCCAGCCGGGGGTGGGGGGGGGGAGGAAGAGGATGTTAGTTTAAGGCAAGAGCAAATATTCTTATGGTTTATGTTATATTTCCTCAGGACCCATATGCACGGAACGGAATGTTTGGGGATCGTTATGTAACGTCGTGAACCTAGGCTGACCAAAAAATGTGGACAATGAACACAACGCAACCGAACAACAGGCAACAGGAGAGAACGGTTTCTAAAAATCTTCTGGATAAAGATATAGTGTAGATATAGGTGTTTTACGTGCCGGCTGGATCCCTGTGTACCCATAGCAGTGCAGGGCAGAAGCAGACGGCGCACAGACTCTGTAGATCCAGTTTGTTCTGGTCAGGACGGGGAAGTCCGCGGACTTTTCTTTTAAATCGTAATAACTCACTAAGGGTAGGAGTTAGATGATGGGTGTAAATGAGGAAAATGCTTGTCTTGATACGCCGGGAAGTTCAAAAACAAGTAGTGTGTCCCTTTAATATACATATTTATTGAAGTCCATGTGGAACACGTCAAACACAACCAGAGAACAATCACCAAGCTCAGGGAGTGTCCTCTGCTGTTTGACAGCCATTTTTCTGAGCTATGTGGATGTGTTTCGCGGTTATGTGCGGTTGCTGCCGGCCCACACAGAGACTGGTCCCATTCTCTTGGATGAAAAAAGTAATTGGTATATACACACACACATATTCACAGTGAAGCTTCTCCTGCCGCTGTTTAGATGTTCCTCTTGTGAACAGTGATCGCTGGTTTTGGCAACTTTGGCGAATGCCGGCACTCTCTGAATAACCCCCAATGTAATTATTATTTTCTAATTATATACACACATATACACAAACCTATACATAAAAAACAAACACAGTATGTACATAACGCACAGGGATATGCAGCTTATATTCATAAAACACACATACGCGTACACACAGTATATACAGAAAACACAGTATATACATAAAACTAAGTATATGCAGAAAACTCAGTATATACATAAAACTAAGTATATGCAGAAAACACAGTATATACATAAAACTAAGTATATGCAGAAAACACACATACGCGTACACACACAGGGTTATTCAGAGAGCGTGAAAAGCAGGAGAATGACTGGAGAATGAAAAATTCTAGGTCAAAATAGCCGATTTGGAAAGTGAGATGAAAGGGAGAATTTTTCTGGTTTGGCTATTTTGACCTAGAATTTTTCATTCTCCAGTCATTCTCCTGCTTTTCACACTCTCTGAATAACCCTGACAGTATATACAGAAAATACAGTATATACATAAAACTAAGTATATGCAGAAAACACACATACAGAAAACACAGTATATGCATAAAACACAGTCAGGGTTATCCAAAGAGATTCAAAAAGTCACCGCAGGTTCGGTGACTTTTCGTTCTCTTCAATTCGGTTCCTTTTTCCAATCCCATTTCGGTGACCCTGCGGTGTATTCAGCAAGCACCACAGGGTCCCCGAATTGCAGGGAAAAGCTGCCGCAAACCCGCCGAAAACTAACCGCAAAACCTGCCGAATGCACGCCGAAAACCCTCAAAAACATCTGGATTAACCTGTCGAAGACGCCGGAAAAACCCAAGCAGGATCCGATCACCCACAGCGAAGCCGCCGGAAAAAGCCGAGCCTGAGCTGGGGCATATCCATGAGCTGGGGGCATTATCCATGAGCTGGGGCAGTATCCATGAGCTGGGGCAATATCCATGAGCTGGGGCAGTATATCCATGAGCTGGGGCAATATCCATGAGCTGGGGCAATATCCATGAGCTGGGGCATATCCACAAGCTGCTGGGGCAGTATATCCATGTGCTGGGGGCAGTATATCCATGTGCTGGGGCAGTATATCCATGAGCTGGGGCAGTATATCCATGAGCTGGGGCAGTTTATCCATGTGCTGGGGGCAGTATATCTGTGTGCTGGGGGCAGTATATCCATGAGCTGGGGCAGTATATCCATGAGCTGGGGCAATATCCATGAGCTGGGGCCATTATCCATGAGCTGGGGCATATCCATGAGCTGCTGGGGCAGTATCCATGAGCTGGGGCAGTATAGCCATGTGCTGGGGCAGTATCCATGAGCTGGGGCAGTATAGCCATGTGCTGGGGCAGTATCCATGAGCTGGGGCAAATCCATGAACTGGGGCAGCATCCATGAGCTGGGGCATATCCATGAGCTGGGGCAATATCAATGAGAGTAGCTGGGGCAAAATCCATGAGAGGAGCTGGGGCATTATCCATGAGAGCAGCTGGGGCAGTATATCCATGAGAGGATCTGGGGCAATATCCATGAGAGGAGCTGGGGCACTATCCATGAGAGGAGCTGGGGCAATATCCATGAGAGCTGCTGGGGCATATCCATGAGAGCTGGGACATATCCTTGAACTGGGGCAGTATCCATGAGCTGGGGCATATCCATGAGCTGGGGCAATATCAATGAGAGGAGCTGGGGCAAAATCCATGAGAGGAGCTGGGGCATTATCCATGAGAGCAGCTGGGGCAGTATATCCATGAGAGGAGCTGGGGCAGTATATCCATGAGAGGAGCTGGGGCAGTATGCTCAGAGGGAGCGAACACGCGGCGGAGGTGAGCTGGGGCATATCCATCTGCTGGGGCATATCCATCTACTGGGGCATATCCATGTGCTGCTGGGGCATTTCCATCTGCTGGGGCATATCCATGAGCTGCTGGGGCATATCCATGAGCTGCTGGGGCATATCCATCTGCTGGGGCATATCCATGAGCTGCTGGGGCATATCCATGTGCTGGGGCATATCCATGTGCTGGGGCAGTATCCATGAACTGGGGCATATCCATGAGCTGGGGCAATATCCATGAGCTGGGGCAGTATCCATGAGCTGGGGCATATCCATGTGCTGGGGCAATATCCATGAGCTGGGGCATATCCATGAGCTGGGGCAATATCCATGAGCTGCTGGGGCAGTATATCCATGAGCTGGGGCAGTATATCCATGAGCGGGGGCAATATCCATGAGCTGGGGCATATCCATGAGCTGGGGCAATATCCATGAGCTGGGGGCAGTATCCATGAACTGGGGCATATCCATGTGCTGGGGCAGTATCCATGAACTGGGGCATATTCATGTGCTGGAGCAGTATCCATGAGCTGGGGCAAATCCATGAGCTGGGGCAGTATCCATGAGCTGGGGCAATATCCATGAGCTGGGGCATATCCATGAGCTGGGGCAGTATATCCATGAGCGGGGGCAATATCCATGAGCTGGGGCAGTATCCATGTGCTGGGGCATATCCATGAGCTGGGGGCATTATCCATGAGCTGGGGGCAGTATCCATGTGCTGGGGCATATCCATGAGCTGGGGCATATCCATGAGCTGGGGGCATTATCCATGAGCTGGAGCAGTATCCATGAGCTGGGGCAATATCCATGAGCTGGGGCAATATCCACGAGCTGCTGGGGCAGTATATCCATGTGCTGGGGCAGTATATCCATGTGCTGGGGGCAGTATATCCATGTGCTGGGGCAGTATATCCATGTGCTGGGGCAGTATATCCATGAGCTGGGGCAGTATATCCATGTGCTGGGGGCAGTATATCCATGTGCTGGGGCAGTATATCCATGAGCTGGGGCAGTATATCCATGAGCTGGGGCAATATCCATGAGCTGGAGCCATTATCCATGAGCTGGGGCATATCCATGAGCTTCTGGGGCAGTATCCATGAGCTGGGGCAGAATAGCCATGTGCTGGGGCAGTATCAATGAGCTGGGGCAAATCCATGAACTGGGGCAGTATCCATGAGCTGGGGCATATCCATGAGCTGGGGCCATTATCCATTAGCTGGGGCATATCCATGAGCTGCCGGGGCAGTATCCATGAGCTGGGGCAGTATAGCCATGTGCTGGGGCAGTATCCATGAACTGGGGCAAATCCATGAACTGGGGCAGTATCCATGAGCTGGGGCATATCCATGAGCTGGGGCATATCCATGAGCTGTGGGCAGTATCCATGAGCTGGGGCATATCCATGTGCTGGGGCAATATCCATGAACTGGGACATATCCATGTGCTGGGGCAGTATATCCATGAACTGGGGCATATCCATGAGCTGGGGCAAATCCATGAGCTGGGGCAGTATCCATGAGCTGGGGCATATCCATGAGCTGGGGCAATATCCATGAGCCGGGGCATATCCATGAGCTGGGGCAATATCCATGAGCTGCTGGGGCAGTATATCCATGAGCTGGGGCAGTATATCCATGAGCGGGGTCAATATCCATGAGCTGGGGCATATCCATGAGCTGGGGCAATATCCACGAGCTGGGGGCAGTATCCATGAACTGGGGCATATCCATGTGCTGGGGCAGTATCCATGAACTGGGGCATATCCATGTGCTGGGGCAGTATCCATGAGCTGGGGCAAATCCATGAGCTGGGGCAGTATCCATCAGCTGGGGCAATATCCATGAGCTGAGGCATATCCATGAGCTGGAGCAATATCCATGAGCTGCTGGGGCAGTATATCCATGAGCTGGGGCAGTATATCCATGAGCTGGGGCAATATCCATGAGCTGGGGCAGTATATCCATGAGCGGGGGCAATATCCATGAGCTGGGGCAGTATCCATTTGCTGGGGCATATCCATGAGCTGGGGGCATTATCCATGAGCTGGGGGCATTATCCATGACCTGGGGGCAGTATCCATGTGCTGGGGCATATCCATGAGCTGGGGCATATCCATGAGCTGGGGGCATTATCCATGAGCTGGGGCAGTATCCATGAGCTGGGGCAATATCCATGAGCTGCTGGGGCAGTATATCCATGAGCTGGGGCAATATCCATGAGCTGGGGCATTATCCATGAGCTGGGGCAATATCTACGAGCTGCTGGGGCAGTATATCCATGTGCTGGGGGCAGTATATCCATGTGCTGGGGGCAGTATATCCATGAGCTGGGGCAGTATATCCATGAGCTGGGGCAGTATATCCATGTGCTGGGGCAGTATATCCATGAGCTGGGGCAGTATATCCATGAGCTGGGGCAATATCCATGAGCTGGGGCCATTATCCATGAGCTGGGGCATATCCATGAGCTGCTGGGGCAGTATCCATGAGCTGGGGCAGTATAGCCATGTGCTGGGGCAGTATCCATGAGCTGGGGCAAATCCATGAACTGGGGCAGTATCCATGAGCTGGGGCATATCCATGAGCTGGGGCATATCCATGAGCTGGGGCAATATCAATGAGAGGAGCTGGGGCAAAATCCATGAGAGGAGCTGAGGCATTATCCATGAGAGCAGCTGGGGCAGTATATCCATGAGAGGAGCTGGGGCAGTATATCCATGAGATGAGCTGGGGCAATATCCATGAGAGGAGCTGGGGCAGTATATCCATGAAAGGAGCTGGGGCAATATTCATGAGAGGAGCTGGGGCAGTATATCCATGAGAGGAGCTGGGGCAATATCCATGAGAGCTGCTGGGGCATATCCATGAGAGCTGGGGCATATCCATGTGTGCTGGGGGCAGTATCCATGAGAGCTGGTGCAATATCCATGTGTGAGCTGGTCTGATGCAATATATCCATGTGTGAGCTGGTCTGGGGCAATATATCCACGTGTGAGCTGAGGCGCAATATATCCATGTGTGAGCTGAGGCGCAATATATTCATATGTGAGCTGTGGCGCAATATATCCATATGTGAGCTGGGGCAAAATATATCCATGGGTGAGCTGCTGGGGGCAATATATAACTGAACTGGGGCAATATATCCATATGTGAGCTGGGGGCAATATATATCCATGTGTGCTTTCACTGCCTTCGAACAGGCACCGTACTTGCTGGCAGTTGGCAAAAATTTGTGTGAGCATATGAGAGAGCTCCACAGCAATAAACCTCAGAGTAATGTGCGCTGTGTGTATGAGCATTCAGTGTTATATGGGAGTACTGATTTAGGAGTAAGAATAGTTAAAAAAAATCCGTAAAACTCGGAGGGGGGGGGACACCATAAGTTACCGCACTGGGTGACACCAACCCTAGTGATGCCACTGGGTAATACCATTTGCGCCGAATGCCGTATTACATCGTCAGAGCAACAAACGCACGTAATCGTCTACCGCGGGTGAACCTGCGCAAACGCTTTACTGTACATTGCGCGTTCTATAGTTAACATTGTGAGCGCTAATGTGTTTGTGCGCTGGTACGCGGATGGTATTACAATCTATGCACAGTTTGTAACGCACAGCCTTTGCGCGCATAATTTTAGCAACTCCTAAAAGCTGGTGTTAATGGCAAATTCTATCAACCTGGCCGAACCCAAATACACCAGCCCAAAAAAAAATGCGCAGCAAAGTATAGTTACACATTCTACACATACCCAAACCAATAAATTTGAGAAGTTGTGCGTGTTTTTTTTTTGATACAGCATATATGCGCAGATTGACTTTGACAGGCGCAAAAACTTAACGTGAAACAATTGTGGTTCTTAATTCTGATTGGCTGAATCGTGTGAAAAAAACAGTCCGCACACTGATTTCTGCGCGCAACGTTACAGCGCGAGCATTTGTGCGCATCCGGTATCCATGCGTTATTGCTCGACGGATGAAAAACGCGCGAAGATTGTAATACCAGCGGTGATTTGCACGCGTAAACATTTAACGCTTGTCGCACAAATTCACGCGTTGCACGTGCATTTTTGCGTGAAGAATGTAATTTAGCCCACAGTATATACATAAATCACAGTATATGCAGAAAACACACATAAGCATACACAGTATATACATAAAACACAGTATATACATAAAACACACAGTATACGCATAAAACACACATACATAAAACACAAGTACAGTATATGCACAGTATATGCATAAAACACACACATATACTAAAACTCACAGGTATATACAGTATATACATAAAACACAGTATATACATAAACACAAACCTATACACACAATATATAAATAAAACACACGTATATGTACTGTATGTACATAAAATACACATATACACACATATATACATACATATCCACAGTATATATATTATTTATTTGCCCTATTTTTCGTGGTCACCTTGTGTTGCAGATACGCAGCCGGCGCAGGGTATTTTTGTTTGTTCCAGGCCTCCTCCCATACACTGCCAGCGTAATTAACTGTGATTATGAAGGCGCTGACTGAGATATGTTTTTGAAGCCAAAGAGACATGGTGGCCTTGATGTCCTTTGGTTGTGTGAGTTGCTGGAGGTTCTCACACCTTTGTAGTCCACTCACACCTGCCAGGGCTCCTTCAGTCCTTTCATATTATCTACCTGGAGATCTTAACCCTTGTTGAACTAATCAATTCATCCATTGTCTCCCTCCCCCGTGTTGAAGGTTAATGGAGGAGAACATCAGGGTAAACACCTATCAGAAGTTCAAACCAAGTACACAACAAAGGCCACCTCCACCTGCATGGACACTAAGGAGAATAACCATTATGCTCATCTGGACGGCAGACCGTCATCCTATACCCAGGCCTGAGGCCTATGTGGGGTAGGACCTTGTGTTCAATAAAACACCCAAGTGAAAGCCAGGTCTTACAAACATGGAGAAGCAGGTTCAACCTCACCACCCTACATCCAGGGAAAGCAGATTTGGATCAGGGCACCTCACCAGCAATAGTCCTTGGACAAGCCTGAATGATATGTGGCCGCCTACCTCACGATATAGATATCTCTTATTTAGATTGTACGTTCCTCAAGGAACATGGTCACCCAATTCTACTGCACCATCTTGTTAAGCTACATTAAGTTCTTCTTTTCTTCTTCCACCCACGATCTCGTAGCTGGCCTTTCTCGCTTTCCATGGAAAGTTAGCAGAGCCAAAAAATAATAATCAGTCACATTATGACAAGCCTCCTAGATACCATAAGACTATGCCATCACTTAAAAGACCCTCCATAAGACACACCACAAAATAATGGTGTGTATCGTCAGTTTTGGAGTCTATGGGAAAAACGGGAACGACGGGGTAATGTGATGTTGATGTTCCTATTTCTCGATGTCGTCCTGTTTACTGTATTGGGTTAAGGGTGGGTCGATACAAACTTGGACCTGCACAATACAGAGGTTAAAATACCCAGACATGTCCGAGACGCACACACGGAACTGAAATAATACACTGACATATCTGGACGGATGAAGGAGAGACCATGAAGAGGATACATGAGGAGAGATGTGTAGTATGTCTGGTTGCCTCCTGCCAGTTATCTTTGTTTATGAGATCCCTAAAGGCCTCTTTTATCTGGATTATATGTCCCCATCCTGTCTGGTTGCACCTCTCTGCTTCCTGGTCACAGCCGGGAAGCTTCCTAGTCCTACTTTGGTCCTTGTACCTATTGTTCTCAGCTCGTCTTCAGGATCAAACTTGGTTGCCTAGTTGGTTTGTTGTCAGGTTTAAATCTTGAACCGGAGACAGGTCTAGACCACCTATGGACTTGGCTGTGGTTGCCACCAATGGCATGTTTCACTTGCATGGACAGCTCCTTTGAACGCACAATGTAGCTTCACAGCAATAGATTCCAAATGCAAATACCGACCTTAGAATCAACTCCAGACCTTTTACCGGCTAAACTGATGAAGAAATAATGAAGGAGAAGCCACACCTGGCCATGAAACAGCTTTTGATTCAATTGTGAGAGAAAGGGGGGGTTTGTGAGGGTCCTGAGAGCGAGCAACAGCACTAGTGGCCTGCTCTACGGTGGGGCCCGCTCAGGTCTCACAAGGTTTTAGCTCGCTTGTGCCATTACAGGGATGAATGCTCCATATGCAAATCAGTCTGCTCTCACCCAATGAGGGTGGCCAGTGCTGACTGCCAAGGACGTCATCCCTGCACGAGAGGTGCAGCAACCCCCGATGATCGTTTTGGCCTTGTAAGGCCTCGTCAGGAGGGTATTGCTGACACCCCTCTAGGCACATCAAGCAAGGGGTCCACGTCTGGATGACGCTGTCTGGATGACCCTCCTGACGATGCCTAACATGGCCGAAACGATCATCGGGGGTTGTTGCATCTCTCGTGCAGGGATGACGTCCTTGGCAATCAGTGCTCATTGGGTGAGAGCAGGCTGATTTGCATATGGAGAATTCATCCCTGTAATGGCACAAGCAAGCTAAAACCTTGTGAGACCTGAGCAGGCCCCACCGTAGAGCAGGCCACTAATGCTGTTGCTCGCTCTCAGGACCCTCACAAACACCCCCCTTTCTCTCACTTTTGATTCAATTGTATAATTACTTTTGGTCCCTTAAAAAGGGGGGCGTGGCTACTCTTAAGAGCTGTAATTCCTAAACCCTCCCTCCAATTCGGATGTACATACCCTCAAATTAAACCCGAGAGTCTCTATATCCATTATAGAACTAGAAACATAGAAACATAGAAAAATGTTGGCAGATAAGAACCTTTCGGCCCATCTAGTCTGCCCAATTACATGGATACTTTACCTGGATTTATCTTTTGTTTAGGATAGCCTTATGCCTATCCCATGCCTGCTTAAATTCAATCACTGTTTTGGCCTCTACCACTTCAACTGGAAGGCTGTTCCATGTATCCACCACCCTCTCAGTAAAATAATGCTTCCTGATGTTACTTTTAAACCTTTGCCCCTCTAATCTAAGACTATGTCCTCTTGTTTTGCTACTTTGTTTCCTTTTAAATATACTCCCTTCCTCTACCTTGTGGATTCCCTTTACGTATTTAAATGTTTCTATCATATCTCCTCTGTCTCGTCTTTTTTCCAAGCTATACATGTTAAGATCATTAAGCCTTTCCTGGTAACTTTTCTCCTTCAAGCCGTACACCATTTTAGTAGCCCTTCTCTGAACTCTCTCTAAGATGTCTATATCCTTCTGGAGATACGGTCTCCAGTACTGCACACAGTACTCCAAGTGAGGTCTCACCAGTGCTCTGTACAGTGGCATGAGCACTTCCCTTTTCCTACTGCTAATACCTCTCCCTACACAACCAAGCATTCTGCCAGCATTTCCTGCTGCTCTATTACATTGACTACTTACCCTTAGATCCTCTGAAATAATAACCCCTAAATCCCAACCCTCAGATGTATCAAATATTCTATATTCAGCCCTTGGGTATTTACGCCCCACATGCATTATCTTGCACTTATCCACATTAAATCTCAATTGCCACAACTCCCACCATTATTTTAGTTTACCTAAATCATTTGTCTGATCTCTCCAGGAACGTCAACCCTGTTGCAAATCTTTGTGTCATCAGCAAAAAGACATACTTTACCATTAATACCTTCTGCAATATCACTAATAAAAATATTAAAGAGAATGGGTCCGAGTACTGACCGCTGAGGTACCCCACTGGTAACAAGACCTTGTGCCGAGTAAACTCCATTTACCACAACCCTCTGTTGCCTGTCACTCAGCCACTGCCTAATCCATTCAACAATATTAAAAAGCTTGAATATGTTTTGGTAAATACATGAAAAAAAAATTGAGCCTGTGTCCAAATATATATGGACCTAACTAATATATATATATGACACCTGACAGTGGTCCTTTCATCAGATACAATAGATGGAGCTGATAAACCCAGATAACAGCCACATGGACACGACCAACAGATTACCATGGGCTCCATTCACAGGGATGTACTCAGACGTGGTGCTCAATGCCTCCTTAAACTGGTGGTCTTGAGTCTATTGGTCCTAATACTGATCTTCAGTGGAGCCATGGCATAACATTTATTTTTCCTATAAAATACAGATTCAGTCTACCAAGACATCACGTTGACACCAGAGGATCAAAACATGGCGGCATAATATCTCAGGGCCACGTAAAAAGGACACTGCGCGAATATAGGAGAACATTTGTATGAGGAACGAAGCCGTGATTTGCCGTATGTTGTTGATGATGTAATACGGTAACAATATGTATGAGTCAGCGGCAGGAAACCAGACTTATTATTATTGTATAGAATAGCCAAAATACAAATAATGAAGAATAAACCCGGGATAACCTCTTGTGGAGACCACATCCAGCACTATGTAACACAGGAAGACGTGGTGAAGAACTCCACGGGCTTCTCGAGAAAGGATACGGATGTTTGTGAACAAGGAACGTTGTGGTAGAAACCTCAGCGAGCCACAAGAGGGCAGGAAAAAAAGGCTTGCACTACAGGAACCCAGGAAGAAAGTAAAAATCATACACCATAACAGGACCTTTTTTTTGTAGAGGCCAGCAGATTAGACTCATAAGACAGGAAAATCAAGAAGAAACGTCACATTAAGGATAAAAGCAACAATACAAGATGTTATAATGGATGGATGAGAGAAGAAGCTAAAAAAAAAGGCTCACATGGACGTAGAGGAGCTCCTGGTGGTCATTGTCCTTCTGAAACTGGTTTATGGGCTGGAAGCTCCACTGGATGACGGGGCAACATCATTTGTGTCCATCCAACCTGGCGCTAGCGCTGACTTCATAATTCCTTATGTTTTGCGACATTTTTTCTTCAAAAATATATTCGATATGAATGTGAGGGAACGAATGAATGTGAAGGATATGAATGAATGTGAGGGAACATCAAACTTGGGCCATAAAATCCCATTTGGAAGCTATTTCCAACTTAATTACTCTTCACAAATTGTCTATTTTCGTCTACAATGTAAGTATTGTTTGACCATTCTCCATTTATGAGAAGATTTCATAGTTGCGGTTATAGGGTGGAAGGGGGAGCTGCATTTCTACCTTGAGCTTTCCTTTGTGACCATCCATTGTCCCCACAGCTTATCGCGTGTGTACTTTGGCAAGTACCAAAAGTCAAATCACAATGTGACCAAGTGTATGGTGGGACTGAAGGCATATTGTCTGCAAAGGCTCTAGAATGAGCTATACGATTGTCCATTAAAGGTCACACTTGGACCTTTTCAAAAATGATCACACTTACATTCCCAAGCTTTCACTAAGGATTGCAATAAATGGTCTTTTCCAAACTACTTTCCTCTACAATCTACCGTGACCTCTGAACGTTCAACAAGGTGAGTGTCGCGACTCCAGAACCTGAGCAGAAGCTGGTGGTTCTGATAGTTATGTCCTGGAAGATGTCTTTGAGAAGCTCAAAACTGTTTGCTCTCTAGCATGTGCACTACATTTGGTGGCAATGATGGCTAACCTAGATAACTTCAGGGAGCCTGTTCCGTTCTTGCTGGTAATGGCTGGAGTTGCTATTCCTACCTTGCTTAAGAAATTTCGACTCGAGACGCTAACACAGCAGCTGGGTTGGAACAGGCCCTGTAAGGACGAGTTGGTAAGGAATATCGGACTGATTTTTTCTCCTTACTGACTCTCGGTTACCAGCAATGGTAGAATAGGACCCCAGATCCCTCTGAGTTACCATGTGTTTGCAAAACCTTTTATGGAGCGAAATCCAGTGACCATCTTCAACCACACCATCAAGTTGGAGATGCTAAGCCTGTCCTTACACACACAGTATCAATACTGTGAATCATATTTTCACAAACATCGAATCAGTGAAGAACTAGTATGACCGGTAGGCTGGTGGTTTTTCCATTTGTTTTGTAAATCATTTTGGCAACATCCAGTTGTGGGTAAACTTCTGGAGCATCCTTGTGGTGCAACACCTTAATACCCAACCTGAAAGTGGTCAACAACCGTCAAACAGGACAAATTAAGTACTTTGACCAGTTATTAAGCCATCATGAGGACCCAACGCTTATGTAGGGGCAACTCAACCAAACCATGAGAACCACTATGAGAGCAACCCTACTCGAAGACCTATATTGTTCACTGGGCACATCTTTGGTAAGTTACCTTTTTAGGAATATTAAGGCTAATTTTGATGTAGAATACTCAAATTGTATCATTTTGTCTTCTGTTTTTATTATCCAGCTTGTTTTTAGAAGGTTCTTGGAGCCTTTGACCTCTTGGGCAAAAGAAGAGCAAGCTACGTATGTTTTTCTCTGATATGGAACATGATACATGATGTGTTGTTGGACGTGATCCTGGGAATTAAGGCACGTCATCGTCAATACATTGAACTTGCATGAAAACAAGAAGAGATGGACAGGAGGTTCAAGAGGTTTTTAGTTTCTTTCAAAAACAGGAAGTCTTGCAGTTGGATCGCATTTTTACTTTCTTTACGAGATGGTTCAATGCAGGATAAAGACACATGACACATGACTTCGGAAGTGGATTCCTCAAGGGGAAAGCTTGTGATAGTTCTTCAGCATCCGTTCTCAAAAGTTTATGCATTGGGTCTTCAAAGATAAGACATTTATTATTCGAAGAATGGGATCTGACACTAGCAGGACAAAATGTAGGCCATAAGCAGGTCATTAGAAGACTGTACGAGCTTGGCCATTTTATGGTATTTGTGTGTTGTGAGCAAAGGTTCATAACCTTCAGCATTTTCCACCTGTGTCCATATCGTAAGTAATCTATCCTTTTTTTTTAAAACCTGGATCCAGAGTTTCAGAACGTAATTCAACCAAATCGGAAAAGATGGTACGACTAGGTCCATCTTTGGTAGAATTAGTCTGTTAATTGCTGAAAACTCAGGATCTGGTGCACAAAACGTTTTTCTAATTTTGCTATTTTGAAGTACTTTTCCCCATTTAAAGAATAAACCCTTGTCCTTCTTATCTGGGAAGACTGCTATGGAAATGAGTGGATGGTCAACCATGTGTGAGTTAGGAGGTTGGTCATCTGGGAGTTGGTCATCTGGGAGGACTGCTATGGAAATGAGTGAGTGATGGTCAACCATGTGTGAGTTATGAGGTTGGTCATCTGGGAGTTGGTCATCTGGGAGGACTACTATGGAAATGAGTGATGGTCAACCATGACTAGATGTTCTTTTACTATGCTGGTTTTCTTTTTGGCCAATTACTCCACAAGGAGGATTCACACAATTTATCCTCTCTGTGACCGAAACAATGGCTCCAAAATTGCTACAACTCCTTCCTTTTTTTTAGTTCTGGGAAGTACGGTGTAAATTTTTAGTGAGGAAAGAGAATATTTGAGAGCACTGAGAACAGGCAACAACAGTGGTGGTGGCCTGCCCTATGGTGGGTCCTCTCTCAGGTCTCACAAGGTTTTCATTTCATGGTTACATGGTTGAAAAGATTACCATGTGCAAATCAGACTATCGCCGGAATTATGGCCAGTACTGAAATACCTAGGAAGTCCTCTCTGTACAAGAGGTGTGGCAAACCATGCTCATCATTTCGGAATTTTTAGAGTATAGCTGGCACTTGTCTAGTTACCTCAAGCAAGGAGTCAATGTCTGACTTACAGTCAGGTCCAGAAATATTGGGACGTCGACACAATTCTAACATCTTTGGCTCTATACACCACCACAATGGAGTTGGAATGAAACAAACACAATGTGCTTTAACTGCAGACTGACAGCTTTAATCTGAGGGTATGTACATCCAACTCAGGTGAATGGTGTAGGACTTACAGCAGTTTGCAGATGTGCCTCCCACTTGTTAAGGGACCAAAGGTAATGGGACAGAATAATAATCATAAATCAAACTTTCCCTTCTTAATACTTGGTTGCAAATCCTTTGCAGTCAATCACAGTCTGAAGTCTGGAACGCATAGACATCACCAGACGCTGGGTTTCCTCCCTGGTGATGCTCTGCCAGGCCTCTACTGCAACTGTCTTCAGTTCCTGCTTGTTCTTGGGGCATTTTCCCTTCAGTTTTGTCTTCAGCAAGTGAAATGCAAGCTCAATGGGATTCAGGTCAGGTGATTGACTTGGCCATTGCATAACATTCCACTTCTGTCCCTTCAAAATCTCTTTGGTTGCTTTTGCAGTATGCTTTAGGTCATTGTCCACCTGCACTGTGAAGCGCCGTCCAATGAGTTCTGCAGCATTTGGCTGAATGTGAGCAGATAATATTGCCCGAAACACTTCAGAATTCATCCTGCTGCTTTTGTCAGCAGTCACATCATCAATAAATACAAGAGAACCAGTTCTATTGGCAGCCATACATGCCCACGCCATGACACTACCACCACCATGCTTCACTGATGAGGTGGTATGCTTAGGATCATGAGCAGTTCCTTTCCTTCTCCATACTCTTCTCTTCCCATCACTCTGGCACAAGTTGATCTTGGTCTCATCTGTCCATAGGATCTTGTTCCAGAACTGTGAAGGCTTTGTTAGGTGTTGTTTGGCAAACTCTAATCTGGCCTTCCTGTTTTTGAGGCTCACCAATGGTTTACATCGTGTGGTGAACCCTCTGTATTCACTCTGGTGAAGTCTTCTCTTGATCGTTGACTTTAACACACATACACCTACCTCCTGGAGAGTGTTCTTGATCTGGCCAACTGTTGTGAAGGGTGTTTTCTTCACCAGGGAAAGAATTCTTCGGTCATCCACCACAGTTGTTTTCCGTGGTCTCCCGGGTCTTTTGGTGTTGCTGAGCTCACGGTGCCTTCCTTTTTTTTGAGAATGTTCCAAACTGTTGTTTTGGCCACACCTAATGTTCTTGCTATCTCTCTGATGGGTTTGGTTTGTTTCTTCAGCCTAATGATGGCTTGCTTCCCGGATAGTGACAGCTCTTTGGATCTCATCTTGAGAGTTGACAGCAACAGATTCCAAATGCAAATAGCACACTTGAAATTAACTCTGGGCCTTTTATCTGCACAATGTAATTGGGGTAATGAGAGAATATCACACACCTGGCCATGGAACAGCTGAGAAGCCAATTGTCCCATTACTTTTGGTCCCTTAACAAGTGGGAGGCACATCTGCAAACTGCTGTAAGTCCTACACCGTTCACCTGAGTTGGATGTACATACCCTCAAATTAAAGCTGACAGTCTGCAGTTAAAGCACATTGTGTTTGTTTCATTCCAACTCCATTGTGGTGGTGTATATAGCCAAAGATGTTAGAATTGTGTCGACGTCCCAATATTTCTGGACCTGACTGTATAGTGAGAAAAAAGCAAGGTCTAGGAGAGTAATAAGAATGATCAACAGCACCAGTGAGTCCTGAGTGAAGACCCACTGCGGGGCAGGCCAATAATGCTGTCCCCATATATACCCTGTTTCATCACAGACCATCATATATACGTATATGGGCCCTGCATCATCATGGACCAGAAAAGTCTCAGAAAAACAGAATTGGCACACGCATAGACTCATCACCTCCATCCACCTACCGCTTCGACAATGCACATGGCAGAAGGAAGGTATTCGTGCCCAGCAGTCAGGCAGCTGCAGGAAATCCTACTCCCAGTACTGCTGTCCACCAGAAATGACCAAATAACCAAACGTAGACACACATTTACTTATCACACCTGACCAATTCTCTAGGACAGCGGGACCATGGGCGTCCGCAGAAATTTTTACAGGGGGGGGGGCAAAATTTTAATGGCATCCATATTCTGCCGTTTTGACAATGTCATGAAGGGGACAGTCATAAAATAATGCGTATTAATACAAAGGCTGCGAAAATGATGCAAGTCTAATTGAAGAATAAAGGTTAAGCGTCTGATCAGAGTTGCATTTTCTAGTCTGTTAATGCCATTCAATGCACCGCACTAATCACACACCAGGATCAAGGCACTAAGGGAAGTGTTTTTAAGGCCATCTCTGTATACACAAACCATGACCCCCCCCCCCCACACACAGATAGTGACACACACCAGGCTCCCCACTCCAAATATAAATATATACATACCACACACATACTGTGTGTGTGTGTGTGTGTGTGTATATATATATATATATATATATATTTATACACACTCACCTTCCCTGCACACACACACACACACACGTCCCCTCCTCTCCTCAAGCGTCTCTTAGATTGTATGCTCTTGAGCAGGGTCCCCTCTCCTCTTAGGATCCTGCCCCAGAGCTTACAATCTAAGAGGAGAGGGGACCCTGCTCCAGAGCTTACAATCTAAGAGAGGGGACCCTGCCCCAGAGCTTACAATCTAAGAGGAGAGAGGACCCTGCCCCAGAGCTTACAATCTAAGAGGAGAGAGGACCCTGCCCCAGAGCTTACAATCTAAGAGGAGAGGGGACCCTGCTCCAGAGCTTACAAACTAAGAGAGGGGACCCTGCCCCAGAGCTTACAATCTAAGAGGAGAGGGGACCCTGCTCCAGAGCTTACAATCTAAGAGGAGAGGGGACCCTGCCCCAGAGTTTACAATCTAAGAGGAGAGGGGACCCTGCCCCAGAGCTTACAATCTAAGAGGAGAGGGGACCCTGCTCCAGAGCTTACAATCTAAGAGGAGAGGGGACCCTGCTCCAGAGCTTACAATCTAAGAGGAGAGAGGACCCTGCCCCAGAGCTTACAATCTAAGAGGAGAGGGACCCTGCTCCAGAGCTTACAATCTAAGAGGAGAGAGGACCCTGCCCCAGAGCTTACAATCTAAGAGGAGAGGGGACCCTGCCCCAGAGCTTACAATCTAAGAGGAGAGGAGACCCTGCCCCAGAGCTTACAATCTAAGAGGAGAGGGGACCCTGCTCCAGAGTTTACAATCTAAGAGGAGAGGGGACCCTGCCCCAGAGCTTATAATCTAAGAGAAGAGGGACCCTGCTCCAGAGCTTACAATCTAAGAGGAGAGAGGACCCTGCCCCAGAGCTTACAATCTAAGAGGAGAGGGGACCCTGCCCCAGAGCTTACAATCTAAGAGGAGAGAGGACCCTGCCCCAGAGCTTACAATCTAAGAGGAGAGGGACCCTGCTCCAGAGCTTACAATCTAAGAGGAGAGGGGACCCTGCTCCAGAGTTTACAATCTAAGAGGAGAGGGACCCTGCCCCAGAGCTTACAATCTAAGAGGAGAGGGGACCCTGCTCCAGAGCTTACAATCTAAGAGGAGAGGGGACCCTGCTCCAGAATTTACAATCTAAGAGGAGAGGGGACCCTGCTCCAGAGCTTACAATCTAAGAGGAGAGAGGACCCTGCCCCAGAGTTTACAATCTAAGAGGAGAGGGGACCCTGCTCCAGAGCTTACAATCTAAGAGGAGAGGGGACCCTGCCCCAGAGTTTACAATCTAAGAGGAGAGGGGACCCTGCTCCAGAGCTTACAATCTAAGAGGAGTGTCCTAAGAAGGGATCCTGCTCCAGGGCTTACAATCTAAGAGGAGAGAGGACCCTGCCCCAGAGTTTACAATCTAAGAGGAGAGGGGACCCTGCCCCAGAGTTTACAATCTAAGAGGAGAGGGGACCCTGCCCCAGAGTTTACAATCTAAGAGGAGAAAGGACCCTGCTCCAGAGATTACAATCTTTCTCTACTCTTAGATTGTAAACTCTGTAAACTCTCATAAATAAAGACACTGGCATCAAGCTTAATAAAAAAGTATTTATTTGACAATCATTACCTTTTTTCCTGTGGCCCATAGGAGCAGCTGCATCTCAGCCCTGCCTCTCCCAGCATGCAAAGTGAGGGAGAGCACGAGGTGGATTGGAGGTGGAGTGGGGATGTGACGCTGGTGCAGCCTAGTGGAGAGCCCAGGAACTGCAGCGTGAAGTGAATAAATTATAATTTAAGCCTGTTGATCCAGGGGGGGGGGCGAGTGCCCCCCCTTGCCCTATGCTGTGGACGCCCATGAGCGGGAAAGATCCTTCTTACAGGGAAAATACTTTGGAGTATGTTTCTCTTGCCGCCCTGGAGATCTGCCAGGGCTTACAAAAAGGATATTCTGCAATCTCAACCAGTTTGCTATAAAACATTATTAGTTTCGGGGGTGCTAGTCATACATGCCATGTCAGGGGATTGTTTTACAACTCATTATCCAGGATCGGCAGAACCAAAGATCTCAAGATGTCGCTGCTGTCCCACAGTGTTGTCTGAACCTTAAAACTGGCAAAAAATTACGGTTGTGGTTCAAAAACCAGATGGTGGGGATCTACTCCTTGCCCCATCACTGGCCTACATACGTTCATGGCATGAAGAGCATATACACTATATTGCCAAAAGTATTCGCTCACCTGTCTTGACTCGCATATGAATTTAAGTGACATCCCATTCCTAATCCATAGGGTTCAATATGACGTTGGTCCACCCTTTGCAGCTATAACAGCTTCAGCTCTTCTGGGAAGGCTGTCCACAAGGTTTAGGAGTGTGTTTATGGGAATTTTTGACCATTCTTCCAGAAGCGCATTTGTGAGGTCACACACTGATGTTGGACGAGAAGGCCTGGCTCTCAGTCTCCGCTCTAATTCATCCCAAAGGTGTTCTATCGGGTTGAGGTCAGGACTCTGTGCAGGCCAGTCAAGTTCATCCACACCAGACTCTGCCATCTATGTCTTTATGGACCTTGCTTTGTGCACTGGTGCACAGTCATGTTGGCTCCAAACTGTTCCCACAAAGTTGGGAGCATTGAATTGTCCAAAATGTCTTGGTATGCTGAAGCATTCAGAGTTCCTTTCACTGAAACTAAGGGGCCAAGCCCAGCTCCTGAAAAACAACCCCACACCATAATCCCCCCTCCACCAAACTTTACACTTGGCACAATGCAGTCAGACAAGTACCATTATCCTGACAACCGCCAAACCCAGACTCGTCCATCAGATTGCCAGATGGAGAAGCGTGATTCATCACTCCAGAGAACGCGTCTCCACTGCTCTAGAGTCCAGTGGCGGCATGCTTTACACCACTGCATCCGACGCTTTGCATTGCACTTGGTGATGTATGGCTTAGATGCAGCTGCTCGGCCATGGAAACTCATTCCATGAAGCTCTCTGCGCACTGTGCTTGAGCTAATCTGAAGGTCACATGAAGTTTGAAGGTCTGTAGCGATTGACTCTGCAGAAAGTTGGTGACCTCTTCGCACTATGCGCCTCAGCATCCGCTGACCCCGCTCCGTCAGTTTACGTGGCCTACCACTTCGTGGCTGAGTTGCCGTCATTCCCAAACACTTCCACGTTCTTATAATACAGCTGACAGTTGACTGTGGAATATTTAGGAGCGAGGAAATTTCACGACTGGATTTGTTTTGCACAGGTGGCATCCTATCACAGTTCCACGCTGGAATTCACTGAGCACCTGAGAGCGACCCATTCTTTCACAAATGTTTGTAAAAACAATCTGCATGCCTAGGTGCTTGATTTTATACACCTGTGGCCATGGAAGTGATTGGAACACCTGATTCTGATTATTTGGATGGGTGAGCAAATACTTTTGGCAATATAGTGTATCTCCAGTCCAGTCACTGATGATTTGAATGTTCACAACGCAATGCTTTGTAATTATTACAGGAAAGCACATGCTTAAATTCCTGTTTTTGGCATTGAGGCCGTATATTTACTGGTTACATCATACCCAAAGGGTGGGAGACCCTTCAACCTAATGCCATTTGGCATCCGAATGCCTGATCTGCTGGACAGCCAAATAATGTAGCTCAGCATCGAGACGAAAAGGAACCCTCAGACGAAATAATCCTTGTAGGCTAAAAATGGCTCTGACGTAGACAAGAACAACAATGGATGTAGTGTTACACGAGGGAGCTTACTTAAGCAATGTTTAGGTTCTCTACGGATCTTTACGAAAGCCGAGGATTCCACTAATTGGGAAGGATGCCTCAGTCTCTCGATTGGGACGTCAGTGTTTGTAACGCTAAGAAAAAAACAGCTAACGTTTGGCCGAAAACCACTGAAACAGAAATTAAATAGCGATGATGGAGAAGTGACCACAAAAACAAACATGCAAACCAGTAGGACCCACAAAATATACACAAAAATATTAATATATATGAATAAATAAGTAAAACTGAAATCACATTTAATTTCAATACATAGTTAGGTCAGAACTGGTTGGTTGTCGATTACCCTACTCATGGAGTCTTTGGAATCCACCAGAAGAGATATCTAACCCTATGACCCGAACATTTTAATGGCCATTTAATTAAACCAAAACCTCTGATTGTGTTTTGTTTCACATGGAGCTACAGGAATAAGCACAGATGACGCCTTTTTTTTCTTGCAAAATCTTTGGAGGCCTTGATGAACCTCCTCTTGAGATAGTAATGGTTGTTATGACGTCAAGAAAGTATTTTCCCCTTTATGAGGTATATTTGGATCCATCCTTAGGATCAGCAGCAATGATGGAAATGAGAGATTCTGTTCTCGATGAACATTATCTTCTTTGACTATTATTGCCACGGATGCTAAATACAGTTGGGATGGTACCCGTCCAAGCAGATGAGGTTCTTCTCTCATGGACTTTGCAATTCGTACAAAGGAAAATGACTGCAGTCTCTTGATCTTTCCCATTTCCTCAGTCCCTGAAGATGTACCGAGAGCCACGACTCTATGGATTCTTGCCATGGTCCACAAATGTTTGACAATATGCTCAGTTTATCGACTTGTACATGTCCATCACTAGATCAGGAATAAGGTCTGGGTCAATGGTTTTGACATTTTTTGTGGCTGTTAAACAAGCCTATAGGTTCTACAAATACATTAACATCACCCAAAAGAAAATTCTTCAGGGCTCGTAAGGCTAGATTCCAAGTCAGGTGGTACACCTGGCCAAAGCTTTGAAAAACTTTCAAGTCTTTGTGGTGGGTATGTGTACCAGAGAGTCGGTGAGGTTTACACCCGACTGACTCTAGCACCTGAATAAACGGTTTACCAGGGAGACATTGAGGGTCTTCATGAAACTGGAAAACATTTCTCCCCTCCATTTTTTTCATATCTCCTTCTCTTGTCTCGATTTGTAAGGAGACCAGCTTTTCTCTGCCATTGGCTGCGCCATGTTGAAATTCCGGTATCCTTCTCTTTCTCTGATGTTTGTCATTTAATTGTCGTTCTTCTGCTTCCCCATTATTACAGATCAACACAAATTTAAATTCTGACTTACAAAGTAAGGATCTGACGGACACCTTTCGTTTTGGATTCTTGGCCTTGAGGTTAAAACTAGGGATGCACCGATACCATTTTTTTAAGACCGAGTACAAGTACCGATACGGAGTACCGATACTTTTATTTAAAGTCATGTGACTGCTTTTCAATAGGAACAGACCTCACACATATATTGGCCCCAGCTCTCATATTGCCCCAGCTCACATATTGCCCCAGCTCACATTGTCCCCAGCTCTCATATAGTGCCCCCAGCTCACACATATATTGCCCCAGCTCACATATTGCCCAAAGCACACACATAGATTGCCCCCCAGCTCACCCTCCCACGCTGCCAGGCTCCTCTGGCGTCTTCTTCCTTCGAGCAGTCGCTGGCAGAGGTTGTAGCCCAGCCGCTTGTTGGGAACCACACACAGCAGCGGTCTCACGAGATCCCGGAGTTCACGAGCCTCTGCCGACGGCTGCTCGAAGGAAGAAGACGCTGGAGGAGCCTGGTAGCGTGCCGAACACTGCCCCAAAGAAACCGGCCGGCAAGCCAGCCCAGTGCTGGCTTCCGGTGTCGGTTTAGGTATCGGGGGCCTCTGCACGAGTACCAAGTACTATTGCAGGCCCCGGTATCGGCACCGATACCAATACTAGTATCGGTATCCTTAGTTAAACCTATTGCGCTGGATCATTGGCTTTCTTTTTTTCCAGTATGCTATCTCAATGGTCCCTTTACAGAGAAGACTGACCCATATGCCAATCTTACTGCTATCACCGAGATAGGGCAGCCATATCAAAAATACCATCGCTGTCCTCTCTGCAGGAGAAATACAGCAACCATTGCCAATCGTTTCGGCCTTGTAGGATTAGTACAATTAGCTACAGCACTCAGGTGTTGAGGAATAACATCCCTACACTATTCGGCCAGCTGTTGTCGCATCAGATGTGTTCCTCAGCAGCTTCCAGAGAGTGACCATGATCCTGTACATTATTTATTATGATGTAACCAGGCAAACGTGAAAAATATATAGCGGGAAACGATATCTAGAGCCTCCCTCCCACACCTATCAATTTGGACAATTTCCCAGGGAAGTATAGGTTGGACTGATTGCATTGTTCTGCACGTTGTTGGGTGGAATCACCTTGAAACTTGACAGAAAGATAAAATTGCTGCCAGATGGGTACAACCCATATATTTATTGTGTTGTAATATTTAATAGGTGCTTTGCATATAGCCGCATTCTTCAAACGCATTCATATTAATTTATGTGCTCACATAATATTGTCACCATCAATCTCCCGAAATGTTCGATACAACTGGTTTAAGTAGCAACACATGGCCAGGATAAAAATGTCGCAATTACTAATATTGGAGGAAAAACAAAGAAAAAACCATCGAGTGGAATCACATTAGACATAGAGCATTATAATACACACTTCCTGGCCAAAAAAATAAAAGTCAACACCTACCATAAGAACCCGTTATGATCTGGGATGGCTTCAGTTGGTCAGGTCTAGGTTCAGCAATGTTATGTGCCCAAAAAAAAATCAAGGTCATGTGACTCCCTGAATGTACTGAATGAGCATGTTTTTCCATCAATGGTTTTTTTTCTCCCCTGATGGCACAGCGGGCATAGTCCAAGATGGCAATGTCAGGATTCATCAGGCTCAAGTTGTGCAAGATTGGTTCAGGGAGCACGAGACCTCATGTTCACACATGGATTGACCACCGCCCAGTCCAGACTTTAGCCCCATTGAGAATCATTGGGATAATGTGCTGGGGAAGGACTTTATGCAGCGCTGTGACTCTCCCATCATCAATACAAGATCTTGGCCATAAATTAGCTAGTAACTCTACTCTGCCACATTGGACAGCCAGCTAACTCCAGCTAGTAACTCCACTTTACCACATTGGACAGCCACCTAACTCCAGCTAGTAACTCCACTCTGCCACATTGGACAGCCACCTAACTCCAGCTAGTAACTCCACTCTGCCACATTGGACAGCCACCTAACTCCAGCTAGTAACTCCACTCTGCCACATTGGACAGCCACCTAACTCCAGCTAGTAACTCCACTCTGCCACATTGGACAACCACCTAACTCCATCTAGTAACTCCACTCTGCCACATTGAACAGCCACCTAACTCCAGCTAGTAACGCCACTCTGCCACATTGGACAGCCACTTAACTCCAGCTAGTAACTCCACTCTGCCACTTTGGACAGCCACTTAACTCCAGCTAGTAACTCCACTCTGCCACTTTGGACAGCCACTTAACTCCAGCTAGTAACTCCACTCTGCCACTTTGGACAGCCACTTAACTCCAGCTAGTAACTCCACTCTGCCACTTTGGACAACCACTTAGGAAATGGCCACGAGAGCCCGGCTCAAGAGAGCCTGTCCCTGCTGTTATATGGGGATGACTGCTGTAAGGTCTCTTAAGGCTTTATCTCGATGGATGTTATGGAGCAAGAATGGCGTCCTGCACAGCAGTAATGATGGACCTCTGCCATGGGTATATAGAGCACATGTCCATCTATGAACAATGTGTGTAAGTTCTTATCATGTTATATTAGGTTTAGTTGATGCCACATTGATCTATGGAAATATTCCTCTTGATATTGTCAACAACATGTGGGGATCGTGTACAGCGACCCGATTCAATAAGGTAGCAGACTGGATCGTCTTTGCTAAAATGTTGACACAAGACATCGGTAATGGAACTAGAGGCTTCCCTCCTTCCAAAACGAAGCTGGTTTTCTTTTGAAATGTCATAATTTCTGGTGGTGAGAATTAAGCATAGAATCCAACCATCCATGGCTTCCTCAAACTCTATGTTATTGAACTGTTGAACATTGGGCCACCAGTCAATAAACGAGGCCCACAAAATGCTTGCTAAATATTTAACAAGTAGGCACCCTAAGTAAGTAGATAAATAAGGTATGGGATGGTGGTCATCATCTAAATGTAGATTCCCCCTGTTAGCTATGCCGGTGGTCGACATGCTTGCTATTTCTCCAATGTCACATCCAACCAGTAAAGGTGACATGTTAGATGTGATTTGTCCTTTCTTACTGCAATAAGGAAGAAGGTCCAGGCACTCTTCATAGGCTTCAGATAGTGTAGGTTTATTAGAAAGTCAGCAATGTTTAGGCCATAAAATGGCCATTCTCATGCCAACATTTGAGAAAGGCCAATTTGTAGTTAAAAGGTTGCTAGATTTGGTTTTTAGA
Organism: Leptobrachium leishanense; assembly: GCA_009667805.1. Classification (NCBI taxonomy): domain Eukaryota; kingdom Metazoa; phylum Chordata; class Amphibia; order Anura; family Megophryidae; genus Leptobrachium; species Leptobrachium leishanense. Next base: position 156,300,437 of record CM019068.1, read on the forward strand.
AAGTTATCTGAAGCCTATGTGGAGTGCCTGGACCTTCTTCCTTGTTGTACATATGCTGGAAGCCTGGGCATGCTATGGTTCTCATGAGCACCTAATGGAGTGGCTTCTATGTCCTACTAGGAGTGTAGACCCACACCTTACTGCTATCCATGTTACTACAAAGTCTATGAGTGCCCAGTCTTCAATCCATGTTTGAAGACCACCAATTCCATTTCTATTTAAACCCAACATGGATGTTCTTCAAAAGATGTTAGACAATGGTATCTTGCGTTTTGTATCATTTTTCAGTCTACAGTAGCTTCTGTAAGGGATCCTAGAAGAGACAACCATTTGGCTAATTTTACACAGGGAGAAGCTTCTTCCAAACATCGATATGGACGTTGGTTCCGATGGTGTAACAAGATAAGATGCTGGATAAGACATGACATTGAGGAAATTATTTCATGGTTTTATTACATTTCTATGGTGTATTTCCACAAAATGTAGATGAGAAGAGCTCACGTATAACCCAGTGGTACCTTTGAAGTACGGCACAAACTAGTAGCATCTCAGAACGCAAGTGTGTTGACCATGTTGTTGAACCTTGAACCTCAATTTTTGGACATTTTCAGATGCATCAAACTGAAGTCAAAAGTGTACCATAACCTATCACTGGCAGAAGGTCCTCGTTTCTCCAACCACAGTGGCGCTGGAAGAGACTGGACTCTGACCAGTACGTAGGATTACGGGTAAGAGCACGTTGATGAATGAAGACCAAACCCTAATGTATCCTATATGCATCTTACATCATCTATCAGAGGTACGTTAAATAGAGAAGTCGTGCTTTCATAAACTGGACCATCCAGAGACCACCAAGAACAGGGTGTCCATAGATTTTCATCTTTAATTTCCCTCAAGCGTTTCCCAACATTCTGTGAAATTTATTCTCTGCCCTGGGAGCGATAACAAGGACTTTATCCACAATTTCTCCACCGGCATCCAGGGATCTTGGTCTATGACATCATTGTGCGGCAGACAATGAAATTACGGATCCAAATGTGATTAAATTTGATATTTCATGGCACAGACATCTGTCCGCATTGCTGTGAGCGGTGTAGTGGGTTACTGTGCACGGTCTTGTTTGATTGGTCACAGATTACGAACGCGCTGAGCCATGAGAAGAATGTGGGAATCATAATATCAGATTATTAATTACTGGCATCGCCCCAGGAGAAGCCATCACTAAATGATCCTCAAAAAAATGTCAGCACATGAGTTACTCACGGTGCCGCAATCCTACAGTCACGTAACTGAACGTCACAGCACTGTGCACTTTATGGAACCTAGAACCTATAAATGGGTCACGATAGCATCATTCTCTACCCCCACTCTCTCCCATACACACATACAGGCGTGCCCCCCTCTCTTCCATACACAGAAACAGATATAACCAAAACTTTTTGTTTTGCGGGCAAAAAGTCACACACACGCACACACACACTATTTTTGGTTAAAATATTTTGATTCGGTTTTGCTTTCGATATAATTCCAACGAACAAGAAAAAAAAAAAAACGCTCCATCACGAGTGTAACTTTTGTTCCTGTAGTACCAAAGAAAGTCCAGCAGTGGGAGACAGAGGACCTAGCTGCGTAGTCACATGATCAAAACCCCATCATCCCCAACTAAAACATCAGTGGGTTTATCCATGCTGTGGGATTGACTCTGGCCCCATCGATCCCACAATTAAAGCCTCGGGGGGGGGGTCTTTAGACACGTGTTATTGTGTGACACACTGGGTTTTCCCATTTGGTTTTCTTGATGAGCACCGCAAAGCATTACAGACAGACCAACATTAACTCTGCCATTTTTTTGCCCCTATAAAACCATTTAAGCCAGTGGACACCAACCGGGACCTTCCAAATGTTTTAGATTTATGATTTCCGGGCGTCACGGCCAACCTAACGAGCACCTGAGCATCATGAGAGACGCCATTTTTAAATATTTGGAAGAACGAGGTTGCCGACCGCCGATTTGAACCATGAACAGAAAAGTCAAAGAGAGCCGAACTGGCCTCGGAATTTTACCGAATAGTGAAATTCCCTGTACGATGCAATTTCGTGGCCATTCCTGAGGACTCCATGGAGAAGATGCGTGCGGCGGCGTTTAGCTTGGCTTTGGCTTTTCTAGCGACTGCATTGTAATATCGCGCTAAAACGGGGACGGTGGAATTTTGGGGCTCTTTGAATAACCCTGAAAGTTATTGTGTAGACACAGCGGGCGATGTTCCAAGTGATACGTCCGTATTAACCAGTGGGGCCATTATACATGCCAGCTTAGGCTGATGTCAGACGAGCGCAGTATGTGCGCCCATACTGATGTGCCTCCCAGTGTCCGTCACAGCGTTGTGACGCTGCGACGGGGCAGGCCACAAGCTGTGGCGCACACCCACGAATTGTGCACGCTACAGCTGTCGTGCTGCGTCCGTTTAGAAAGCCTCCATGTCGAAGTGCTACGACGCGCGTTCGACGGGACTGCAAAGTGTGATCCCCATAGGAGGATCGAGCCTTGCAGCGCTGAGCGTACTAAATGGGCTCAGCGAGATGGCCAGACGGGCGTCAGAGTGGAAGGAATGTCCATTCTCGCGGATGTTCCTTCTGCTGTTAAAACCCTCGTCTGACACCAGCCTTACTCGTTGACGAGTCGGAAACTTTGCTTGTTGATAATACGGTAAATTAATGTATCCGGTAGGGTGGACGCTTTGTATTGTAAGTGTTAATTTTTGGCTGGCCAGAGAAGTCCAAACAATTCCAAGGTCGCTCGTTATTCACGTCTCCAGATGGTATTTGAAACAAAATCCTACATCCTTTCTTACTTATGGTCACACGGTGCAAAGGGTGGTACTATCCACCACCTCCATTCGCCACATGGTGGAAGAATACACCACGGGTACCTTCCAGGAGACCATACCCATGGTGGCACCACTGGTATTCAGTAGTATCTCTTTCATATTACGAATTTGGTCACTAACACGGGAGCTCGCTCACCTTGAAAGTAGCTTTGGCCAAGCAGTCGGACAAGGACCTGATGTTCGATCAGGGCTGCCAATGTTTACCTATTAGGCAAGATCCGAAAAGCCAACCAACAGGAGTCACAGCAGCGCCCAGCAGTGTAGCGCCGTAATTTTGTGATCCCTCAACCACCAGAAACACCTATCATCCAATAACCTGCTCTGGAACTATATAAATGTGTCAACAAACATCTAAATAACAAACCTGAAGTCCTAGTCAACACCTCTAAACCCCAGCTCGTGGCGTTTGTATGAAAAAGATCCGTACAAATGCTGATTAAGCAGTGCACACCCAACCGTGATCGAGCTCTCAGGGTTTTATGGGAAGAGATACAGGGAGTAGGATATCCAGGATTCTGCTTGGTAATCGATACGGTAAGAACGCCGAGTGATGACGACTCCTCAATCCCGGCGTCCTAGTGCTTCGACCTTGAGAAAGTCATTACGTTGCTAATTGATGCTCTTAGCTGACTGGCCATAACTAATTCTTTCACAGATACATCTTCTGCTGTACATCCTCCCCCCGCAACGCTTTGACTGTCCTGGATCTTCCGATAGGAATAAAAAAAACTCAGATCTTCCAGGATCGGAGTCGTGTTTATATTACACCTTCTGTATGTTGATTTAGTGGCTCTCCAACACCAAGGCTTTGTCTGGAATGCGTAGAATTCCAGGATATCTTCAATTTCAAGAACAAATAGGGCCCTCACAAACCTTGGGCTCTGGTGCCACCTCGGTATGGACTGAACCAGAGTTGTTGTAAGTTTCCCAGAGCCGTCAATGTCTCTGGAGCTGCTAAGTTTAGAACAGATCTGGTTAAGTTTACATACGGTTGGAATAGGGCTCCCTCATACAGTAGAGGGTAGTCAGACATGGAGTCCTTGCTCGAGGTGCCTACAGGGATATCAGTTATAGCCTCCTGCTGAGGCCTACTGAGGCCAAAACAATCATCGGGAGTTGCTTTATCTCTCATGCCGAGAATGTTGGTACTGGTTGTCCTCTCTGGATGAGAACAATCTCATTTGCATGTGGTAATGCCACCATCGAGCTAAAACCTTGAGACCTGATCAATGACTCACTGTAGGACAGACCACAGCCGTACTGTTGCCCATTCGGCAACGGGCCTGTTTTCGCAAATAAGACTGAGGCATCATGGCATGAAGTTATACAGACACAACGTGCCCCTTCACCTCCTCTGCTTCCTGTGGTCACTCCAGAAGAATGACGAGGCACATTTGCCCAGTGGAGCTTCTGCAGCGTTATACAGAGAGTGATACCGAAACGCTTCGAGCCGGTCGTGATGAGGTCGTCATCAGTCTTGAGAAAATGGAAAGCTAAAACCGCCGGTGAGGTTTGAATCCTGACGCAGCAAGGGGTTAACCAGTGGAAGCATCTTCTAGACCAACTTCGCGCCTGATGTAATTGGATCATGCAATTAACCCAAGGATGCTCGGATCATTTAATGCTTCTCTGAAGGCTTTTAGCGGCCATATTATTTGGAGCCGGCTGAAGACCCATGGGACAGATCTGCTTTCTTCCAGAAAGTATTTCTGACATCACACTGCACCAAAAAAAAATCATAAATATCTGTCTTGGTGGGAATCCAATAAACACGTTCTATCCAGTTTGCGATAACGTTACAACATATTAACAAGGAATGCCAGGAAACCGTAAGATTTGGCTCTGGTGACGACCTACCTGTGGCCACTGCCAGTGGTGGTTTGAGGAACACAGAGCTAGGAGTCACAGGTGTTGATTTTTGGACACACGTACAGGGTTATTCAGAGAGCAACGAAATGTCACCGACATTTCGTTGATCTCTGATTCGCAGCACTTCGGCGAGTCCGATTCGCTGACCCTGCGCAGGCCCGGATTAAGATCTCTATGGGCCTGGAGCTGAATATTTTGGTGGCTCTTTGTAATTTATTGAAATGAAAACATATTTTAGGTTATTTAATAGTGCGGATATGGCTATATATAACCAGGCAGATACTGTGGGAGTAATTTCTCATTCAGATTTCAATCATTTAAAGTGTGTAAAAATTTTTTTTTCCCATTTTATCATCCAAACCTTTGTGGTTATATATTCTGCAGGGAAAAAAAATAATGTGAAATGGGATCCTGTTACTGCAATTTTTTGAGAAAATATACAATTTTAACCAAAAAATTAAACAAAAATTTAATATTTCCCTTGTGTTTTGGAGGATGGTGTTTTTCTGAATAATATGACTATGTATAAAACACTGGCCTTGCTCCCAGAGTGGGAAATGAGAAGGTGAGTGATGGCAGTGGTATTGCTCATTTTATATGTGACAAATGGATAATGCCATCGCTTTGGAACTAAATATAAATAAATAAAAGTTTTCTTTTCGATTTTACAAGGTCACGTTTGGTATTAATGCAAAGGCCAGACTCTGCCCTGTCCAATGACACCTCACTTGATTTTGTGAGGTGTAAAGATTAGTGAGGCAGGGGTCCAAAGTTCCCCACAGTGCTCTTCGCTTCAGTGCGGCAGTTTAGGTTTTTTATGTAACAAGCCATAACAATGGATTGTACCAACGCCCATCACCTCCACACTTGTTGGTGATATGAGAAATGTGATGGTTAGTTAGTGCAGCATCATTGTTTACTTTATAATTGTAAAGTGAAAAATATTACTGTTGGAAAGAAAAAAATTATAATTTTTGGTTTTTACTTAAAACCTGGTCATGTTTGGTATCATTGGAAAGATCACGCTCTGGCCTTTCCAGTGATACCTCACCTAACCCTGTAGCTTTTATGTAGTTGGAGATACATTGGTCCAAATGCAGACATAGTTATCCTTTCTCTGGGCCTATTCTGAGGCATGGGCCTGGAGCTGCTGCTCCATCTGCCCCTATGTTAATCCGGCCCTGACCCTGCGGTGAATTCAGCATTCATCGCAGGGTCCCCGAAGTGCAGCGAATCAGCTGCCGCCACCACCACCCACCGGACAGCCGCCGCCGAGCCGCCGAGCCGCCGAGCACAGTGCCGACCAGCCGCAGAAAAAAGCTGACAAGCCGCCGGCCGAGTAAACAAAACAAACAATTGAAATTGTCAAATTGTAAACACTGTTTGCAAAGAAACTACTGGACGAAAATGTCTGGAATTAACATGTAAGATCCTATGAATGATTATAAAAAAGGTCTGTTACAGAAAAATGATAAAAAACTATTTAAAAAATAAAATAAAAAAATCTCGAAAAATGCCTAAAACATTCTAAAAAATATATAAATTTGCTGCAGATTTAAAGAATAATCTGTTTATTAGATATTGAATAAAAACGGGAATATTTTTCAACTTTGAAGTCTATGGGATTCGCCTGAATAAACCTTCCGAATGAAAACACCGAACAGCAGGGCATTTCACTGATATTTCTCTGCTGTTCGGTGTCTCTGAATAGATTAACCATTGCTTCTCTATGGGGGATTTCACTGCCGCCGAACAGGCACCGTATTTGCAAGCAATTTGCCAAAATTTGGCGAACTGCCTGCTTTCTGAATAGCCGAATGACCACGAAATGTCACCGTACGGGGGAAATTCACTGTTCGGTGCAATTTCGGGACCAGATCGGCTCTCTCTGAATAACCTCTATAAAAGGCGATAGAGCTTTGGAGGCAGAAACAGAGACTACCTGACCAAGAGTAGCTCAGGAAGACAGATAAGGGCCTCATGTGGCTGATGTCACATATCCAGACCGGTGGTAGTACGTTCTCCGGTTGCACCACCATATCCTGGATTCCCACCTTAATGGACATATTATATACTATTATTATTATTATTATTTATAAAGCCCCAGCATATCCCGCAGCGCTGTACAATAAGCACAGTATAGACAGGGTTACAATTAGGGTTGCACCGATACCGATACGGCTGGGGTCCTTCCAACGAGCGCACGCGCGGGAACTTTCCCGGCATCGCTAAGGAAGGTAAGTATAAACAAAGTGAGGAGAGCAGCTGCAGGGCTTGTCCGAATGCCGATAGAGCATTCGGACAGGCCCTGCAGCTGCTCTCCGCTCATACTTACCTTCCTGAGCGACGCCGGGAAAGCTTCCGTGCGTGCGCTTGTTGGAAGGACCCCAGCCGCGATCACATGGTCCCACGTGGTTGCGGCTGGGGACCTTCCAAGAAGCGCGCGCGTGAAGACTTTCCCGGCATCGCTAAGGAAGGTAAGTATGAGCGGAGGGGGGAGGGGGGCAAATCCATGTGCTGGGGGGCATTATCCACGAGCTGGGGGGCATTATCCACGAGCTGGCGTCATATCCAAGCTGGGGCAGATCCAGGAGCTGGGGGGCATTATCCATGAGCTGGGGGGCAATATCCATGAGCTGGGGGGCAATATCCATGAGCTGGGGGGCAAATCCATGAGCTGGGGCAATATCCATGAGCTGGGGGGCAAATCCATGAGCTGGGGGCAATATCCATGAGCTGGGGGCAATATCCATGAGCTGGGGGCAATATCCATGAGCTGGGGGGCAATATCCATGAGCTGGGGGGCAAATCCATGAGCTGGGGCAATATCCATAAGCTGGGGGGCAAATCCATGAGCTGGGGGCAATATCCATGAGCTGGGGGCAATATCCATGAGCTGGGGGGCAATAGCCATGAGCTGGGGGCAAAATCCATGAGCTGGGGGCAATATCCATGAGCTGGGGCAATATTATTATTATTATTATTCTTTATTTATAAAGCGCCAGCATATTTTGCAGCGCTGTACAATAAGCACAGTATAGACAGGGTTACAATACATTGAACAACATTTGACAAACAGTACAGGAGGAGATGAGGGCCCTATTCCCGTAGGAACTCACAATCTGGGAGGGTTGAGGTTGGAAACAGGAGGAGAGGACTGTAAGGTGAGAGTGATTGATGGTTGCGTCAGTGAGTTGGGTGGTAGGCTTCCCTAAATAGGAATGTTTTCAGGGAGCGTTTGAAGGAAGAGAAGTTAGGGGAAAGTCTGACAGTACGAGGGAGAGCGTTCCAGAGAGTGGGGGCTGCGCGTGAGAAATCCTGCAGTCTATCATGGGAAGAGGTGATGCGGGGAGAAGCTAGGCGCAGGTCACTGTTTGACCTTAGGGAGCGGGCTGGGGTGTATTTGGTGATTAGTGAGGACAGGTAGTGGGGAGCTGAGTTAGTGAGGCTTTTGTAGGTAAGGATAAGGATTTTGAACTTAATTCTGCAGTGGATGGGGAGCCAGTGAAGGGACTCGCAGAGGGGAGCGGCAGAGACAGAGCGGCGGGTGAGGTGAATTAGCCTGGCGGAGGCGTTCAGGATGGATTGTAGGGGGGAGAGGTGGGACAGAGGGAGGCCAGATAAGAGATTATTGCAATAGTCGAGTCGGGAGATTACCAGGGCGTGTATGAGTTGTTTTGTGGCGACAGCGGTAAGAAATGGCCGAATTCTGTAAATATTACGCAGTTGGTATCGGCAGGAGGAGGAAAGAGACTTGATGTGGGGGATGAAGGAAAGAGCAGAGTCAAGTGTAACTCCAAGACAGCGAACTTGGTTTGATGGGGAGATGGTGATACCCTCCACCGTGATCGAGAAGTCAGGAGGTGGGGCGGCATTAGAGGGAGGAATAAGTAGGAGCTCAGTCTTTGACATGTTGATCTTTAGGTGGTGGGAGGCCATCCAGGAGGAGATGCCAGATAAACAGTCACTGACTTTGGAAAGGACAGGGGGAGAGAGATCAGGGGTAGAGAGGTAGATCTGAGTGTCATCAGCGTAGAGGTGGTAATATCCATGAGCTGGGGGGCAAATCCATGAGCTGGGGGGCAATATCCATGAGCTGTGGCATATCCATCAGCTGGGGGGTAAATCCATGAGCTGGGGCATTCCATGAGCTGGGGGGCAATATCCATGAGCTGGGGCAATATCCATGAGCTGGGGCAGTATCCATGAGCTGGGGGCAATATCCATGAGCGAGGGGGCAAATCCATGAGCTGGGGCAATATCCATGAGCTGGGGGGCATATCTATGAGACCTGGGGGCTTTATATGAGGTCTGTTCTTATTGGAAAGCGTCACGTGACATAAAATAAACGTATCGGTACTTGGTATCGGTGAGTACTTGAACAAAAGTATCGGTACTCGTACTCGGTCTTAAAAAAGTGGTATCGTGCATCCCTAGTTACAATACATTGAACAACATTTGACAAACAGTACAGGAGGAGATGAGGGCCCTATTCCCGTAGGAACTCACAATCTAGGAGGGTTGGGGTTGGAAACAGGAGGAGAGGACTGTAAGTTGAGAGTGATTGATGGTTGCGTCAGTGAGTTGGGTGGTAGGCTTCCCTAAATAGGAACGTTTTAAGGGAGCGTTTGAAGGAAGAGAAGTTAGGGGAAAGTCTGACAGTACGAGGGAGAGCGTTCCAGAGAGTGGGGGCTGCGCGTGAGAAATCCTGCAGTCTATCATGGGAAGAGGTGATGCGGGGAGAAGCTAGGCGCAGGTCACTGTTTGACCTTAGGGAGCGGGCTGGGGTGTATTTGGTGATTAGTGAGGACAGGTAGTGGGGAGCTGAGTTAGTGAGGGTTTTGTAGGTAAGGATAAGGATTTTGAACTTAATTCTGCAGTGGATGGGGAGCCAGTGAAGGGACTCGCAGAGGGGAGCGGCAGAGACAGAGCGGCGGGTGAGGTGAATTAGCCTGGCGGAGGCGTTCAGGATGGATTGTAGGGGGGAGAGGCGGGACAGAGGGAGGCCAGATAAGAGATTATTGCAATAGTCGAGTCGGGAGATTACCAGGGCGTGTATGAGTTGTTTTGTGTTGACAGCGGTAAGAAATGGCCGAATTCTGGAAATATTACGCAGTTGGTATCGGCAGGAGGAGGAAAGAGACTTGATGTGGGGGATGAAGGAAAGAGCAGAGTCAAGTGTAACTCCAAGACAGCGAACTTGGTTTGATGGGGAGATGGTGATACCCTCCACCGTGTTAGAGAAGTCAGGAGGTGGGGAGGCATTGGAGGGAGGAATAAGTAGGAGTTCAGTCTTTGACATGTTGATCTTTAGGTGGTGGGAGGCCATCCTGGAGGAGATGCCAGATAAACAGTCACTGACTTTTGAAAGGACAGGGGGAGAGAGATCAGGGGTAGAGAGGTAGATCTGAGTGTCATCAGCGTAGAGGTGGTAATTAAAGCCAAAGCTGTTGTTGATTTTGCCCAGGGAGGAGGTGTAGATGGAAAAGAGCAGAGGACCAAGGACAGAGCCTTGAGGTACACCAACAGATAGAGGCAATGAAGAGGAGGAGTTACCAGCAAAGGACACACAGAAGGACCTGTTGGATAAATAGGAGTCAACCCAAGCAAGTGCAGTGTCACCGAGACCCAGAGAGTTGAGGGTCTGTAGAAGGAGGGGGTGGTCAACAGTGTCAAAAGCAGCCGAGAGGTCAAGCAGGATGAGAATAGCATAGTGGCCGTGTTTTTTAGCAGATAGGAGGTCGTTGGTGACTTTGGTGAGGGCAGTTTCAGTTGAGTGTAGGGGACGGAAGCCAGATTGCAGGGGGTCAAGTAGGGAATTGGAGGACAGGAAGAGGGAGAGGCGGTTGAAGACTAGTTTTTCTAATACTAATACTAATTATCTGTCCTGATGCATAATCGTAAGCCATAACATAGAACCTCTTTGGCTTTGGGTAACAATACGGAGGATATCTAACTTCAGTGGACAGGATGTGAGGTCCAAGAGCTACGGTCAAGAAACTAATGCTCACTGGCAATTCGGTCATGTTCTTCAAACGCACAGTGGTCCCATGAGTCTATAAATCCATATTGCGGAGCCATATCACTTCCAGTGAAAGACGAGAGCCTGATGACGAGGGCACGTATAACCTTGAAACGAGGACATCTGGTGGATTTGTTGACCACTAGGAACCTAGGTCAGCATTAAGCGACAGAGTGTGACGTAAGTAATAAAACAAGTATGGCAAAACCGGCCGACCCGTGCAATACGCTCGTTATTCCTTCTTGAGGAAGCACATCGAAAGCTTTTCCCGATTGTGACAGATCTCTGTACCCCGACAGGGTCACATCTGTCAATGCCGTTTCCTTGCAGGACCTCCCGTGTTGTCCCCAGACAGACTCTCATGCCTCCCTGAAGTCCCCAGACGAAGCTTAAGACCCAGGACACATAGAGAGCCTGCTAGCATCCCCAAGAAATAAGGCGAGGCTGTATATCTTAAGGTTTACAGGATCAGAATGGAACTCTTTTAATTGGGGACAGGCATACCTATTTATACGATCAAACATGGGTCGTTTATATACACAAAAGCTGACCCAAGAATAGATTAAACATTCGCTCAATTTTCCTAGACAGACAGGACAATGCAATTGTGATTAGCAAACAGATAATGAGGCACTGTTTACCTGATAAACCAGATTAACCAACTACTCAAATATAAATGGATATTAACACATTCCTGAGACAGGGTATGCTGGAAGGCTAGTCCTATCAACTGATAACAAGATACACATGGACCATACAATAGACAGTAACATTATTCTTGCATAACACAGATTACACAAACATTCTGCCCACAAGGGAGGTCAGGAAAATGATATAGAACATCAGGCCTGCACCCTACAAATATACCTCCAGGTCCATGCACCCCAAGTCCAAAGTGACTTATGTCACACCTATTCCTCATGAAGATCCATTTGTGTAGCTACGGAGCTGGACACTCTTGTAGCAGCCAGTGCCGCATCAGGGTCTCCATCAGGAGGAGCAGCTCTGGCCTATCCCAAACCATGTGCAGCTTGGCTTAGGGTCATGCCTTGCCACGCAAGGATGGCCCACCAAGATACCCACAAAATTCCCGGTGGGCCATGGCATTTGAGGCCAGTAAGAACATTTTGTCTTGTAGCCGAGGAAGCGATTAGTATGGTCTACCCCAGGAAGACATGCAGAACAAATGTGGTCCCATCAGGGAACTCCTTTTATCCCCTTGCTGGACAACCAGATATTAAGACCACGCCCCATAAAATAAGGTGAGCAGGAAGAGGGGCAAAATGTTTTTTTTACTGATGTGGGCAGCTGAGGGAAGGGAGGTCCTGATCAGTGGTTCAGTAAGATTTCTGATGGCAGCCATGGCCGGTATTCACCACCAGCACAGCTTTGCAGACCCTTCTGGGGCAGCGAATGGTTAAGAAACCATCTGCATAGCCTTTCCCACTGATTAGATCTGAACGCAGGCAGGTTCTGCTTGCAGCAGCATCTCTCCGCATCTGCGGCGTGCCCTTGACTGGATGTGATACACACACTGCAGCACGGAGAGATCTCTGAAAGAAGTTGGACTGTTTCCAGTGGTCCTTTGCATGTCCACCCCCCACACACACCCAAACCCACCATCCCATCATAAACCTCCTCCTACTTCTCCATCTCCCCCCACCCCACCTCGCCGTACCACTCCAATCCATATCATTAATATTTTAAAGCCGGATGCTCGTGGTCATTGGTCAGACTGCAGTGCACCAATTTAATAAGAAGCTGGTGAGGGCTCTGACAAACATCACTAAGTCCCCACCCAACCGAGGACCAACACATCGACTCGAGTGAGGAAGGACAACCGGTGACGAGGCAGAAACCCCCGTTTCAAAGCGCTGCTAGCATGGACGTCTTTAAGAAAGGTTTCTCCATCGCCAAGGAAGGTGTGGTGGCCGCAGCGGAAAAAACCAAGCAGGGTGTGACCGAGGCAGCCGAGAAAACCAAGGAGGGAGTGATGTATGTAGGTGAGTACGAGAGGTTCGAGGTGGATAGATACTTGTCTTGTGTAGAGGGGAGGTTTTCCCAAGATCTCTGCTTCCCACACTTGCTCGAGTTCTCCTTCGGTTCCTGCCCAGACCTGAGCTGCCCTACCCAAAGCGTCACTTTCCTAAAATACAAGAAAATCAGGCACCTGCATGGACCAATTCATTAGATCGGCAGCGCACGATGGGACATAGGTGGAATAAGATTACCGGGACGATCATGGGGTACAGACGGGGGAAAACATGGTCCTTAAATATCCCCATATGAACTTTAGAAGATACTCTGGAGCTGGCCACCATTCACTTTAAGAAAGAAAGGGATACAGTGTCAGGGCAGAGTCGAAAGCCCCGCGGTAGACATCTCACAGAGTTGTCTAGATGTCCTTTAGCATGAAGGGCAAAATTCCTAATCTACAGATTGCGGTGCTTATGGCTGACACACCTTTCTATAAGGATGAGTGGGTCATTTGCTCATGGTCCATACCATACGTCACCAGGAGCTTCTAAAAGGCATCTTAAGAATACATGCAATGAGTTACCATTACAGTAAAGGGCACATCTCCATTATGATAGTGATGGGATGGAATGGGATAGGATGGAATGTGATGGGATAGGATGGAATGTGATGTGATGGGATGGAATGAGATAGGATAGAATTAGATGTGGTGGGATGGGATAGGATGGGATGGAATGAGATAGGATGGAATTAGATGTGGTGGGGTGGGATGGGATGGAATGAGGAGATGTGATGGGATAGGATGGAATGGGATGGCATAGGATGGAAGGGGATGGGTGGTGCATGATGGTAATAACATATTCTGGGTTAGGGTGATATTGGGTCAGCGGTACCTGGTGTAAGAAGATGGGGTAGTAAAAGGTGTAATGCGATTGGATCGGAGGTGTGATGGGTATATTGAGGTGGAGGTATATCAGGATGGGGTTGAATATATTGGGGTGGGGTGGATCGGTATTGGTTTAATGGGATGGACAGGAATGGAATGTGGTATAATGGGCTGGGGATATAGTGAGGTTATAGTATAAAATTGGGTGGTGGTGGGTATATTGTAATGGGACAAGGAGTTATTGGGCATGCTTGGATGGGGATATAATGGGGTGGGGGTTATATAGTGTAATGGGACTGGGGGTATAGGTTGTGGATATAATGGGGTGGGGGTATATACTGAGATGTAATGGGTTTAAATGCGATGGGGTATATGTGGTGGGATGGGGATGTAATGGGATGGGGAGGTATAGAGTGGTGGGACGGGGAAATAATGGGTTGGGGGTATATTGTAATGGGATGGGGAGGTATAGAGTGGTGGGATGGGGATATAATGGGGTGGGGGTATCTAATGTAATGGGATGGGGCGGTATAGAGTGGTGGGGTGGGGATATAATGGGGTGGGGGTATATCGTAATGGGAAGGGGAGGTATAGAGTGGTGGGACAGGGATATAATGGGGTGGGGGTATATTGTAATGGAGCAGGGAGGTATAGAGTGGTGGGACGGGGATATAATGGGGTGGGGGTATCTAATGTAATGGGATGGGGAGGTATAGAGTGGTGGGGTGGGGATATAATGGGGTGGGGGTATCTAATGTAATGGGATGGGGAGGTATAGAGTGGTGGGGTGGGGATATAATGGGGTGGGGGTATATCGTAATGGGATGGGGAGGTATAGAGTGGCGGGACGGGGATAAAAATTTCACTGGATGGATGGATGGATGGAAGGCTAACTCGCATGATAGATTAATAGCTAACTCACTGGATGGATGGATTTATAATCCCAAAACATGTCACTATATATAGCACATTGGATGGATGGATAATTCACTGGATGGATGGATAAATGGATGGATGGATGGATGGCTAATTCACTGGATGGATGGATGGATGGATGGCTAATTCGCTGGATGGATGGCTAATTCGCTGGATGGATGGATGGATGGATAGATGGATGATGGATGGATGGATGGATGGATGGATGGAAGGCTAACTTGCATGATAGATTAATAGCTAACTCACTGGATAGATAAATGGATGGATGACTAACTCGCTGGATGGATGATGGATGGTTGGATGGATGGATTTATAATCCCAAAATATGTCACTATATATAGCACGATTGATGGATGGATATACGGATAATTCACTGTATGGATGGATGGATAAATGGATGGATGGATATTTGGATGGATGTATAAATGGATGTTTAATTCACTGGATGGATAGATGGACAAATGGCTGGATGGATGGATGGAAGGCTAATTCACTGGATGGATGGATGATATATAAATAGATGATAAATAAATGGATGGATGGAAGGATAAATCAATGGATAATTCACTGGATGGATAAATGGATGGATGGATGTCTAATTCGATCGATGGATGGATGGATGATGGATGGATGGATAAATGGATGGATGGAAGGCTAACTCGCATGATAGATTAATAGCAAACTCACTGGATGGATAGATGGATGGATGGATGGATGGATGGATGGAAGGAAGGATAAATGGATGGATAATTCACTGGATGGATGGATGGCTATTTCACTGGATGGATGGATGGATGGATGGATGGCTAATTCACTAGATGGATGGATGAATAAATGTATGGATAATTCACTGGATGGATGGATAAATGGATGGATGGATGGAAGGATAAATGGATGATGGATGGATGGATAGATGGATGGATGGCCAATTCACTGGATGGATGATGGATGGATTAGATGGATGGATGGCTAATTCACTGGATGGATGGATGATGGATAAATGGATGGATAGAAGGATAAGTGGCTGGATAATTCACTGGATGGATGGATTTATAATCCCAAAACATGTCACTATATATAGCACATTGGATGGATGGATAGATGGATGGCTAATTCACTGGATGGATGGATGAATTAATGGATGGATGGAAGGATAAATGGATGGATGGAAGGATAAATGGATGATTATTCACTGGATGGATGGATGGATAAATGGATGGATGGATAGATGGATGGATGGATGGGTGGATCGATGGATGGAAAAATGGCTAATTCACTGGATGGATGGAAGGCTCACTCGCATGATAGTTTAATAGGTAACTCACTGGATGGATGGATGATGGATGAATAAATAGATGGATGACTAACACGCTGGATGGATGGATAAATCCCTGTATGGATGAATGGATTTATAATCCCAAAACATGTCACTATATATAGCACATTGGATGGATGGATATACGGATAATGCACTGGATGGATAAATGGATGGATAGATGGCTATTTCAATGGCTGGATGGATAAATGGATGGATGGCTAATTCGATGGATGGATGGATGGATGTCTAATTCGATGGATGGATGGATGGATGGATGGATGAATAAATGGATGGATAAATGGATGGATAATTCACTGGATGGATAGATGGATGGCTATTTCACTGGATGGATGGATGGCTAATTCACTGGATGGATGGATGGATGGATGGATGGATGGATGTCTAATTCGATGGATGGATGGATGATGGATGGATGGATGGATAAATGGATGGATGGAAGGCTAACTCGCATGATAGATTAATAGCAAACTCACTGGATGGATAAATCCCTGGATGGATGGATGGATGGATGGATGGATGGATTTATAATCCCAAAACATGTCACTATATATAGCACATTGGATGGATGGATATACGGATAATTCACTGGATGGTTGGATGGATGGATAGATATACGGATAATTCACTGGATGGATAAATCTCAAAACATTTCACTATACATAGCACATTGGATGGATGGATAATTCACTGGATGGATGGATGAATAAATGGATGGATGGATGGATAATTCACTGGATGGATGGATGAATAAATGGATGGATGGATGGATGAATAAATGGATGGATGAATAAATGGATGGAAGGATAAATGGATGGATGGATGGATGGATGGATGGATGGATGAATGGATGGATGGATAATTCACTGGATGGATGGATGAATAAATGGATGGATGAATAAATGGATGGATGGATGAATAAATGGATGGAAGGATAAATGGATGGATGGATGGATGGATGGAAGGCTAACTCGCATGATAGATTAATAGCTAACTCACTGGATGGATGGATAAATCCCAGGATGGATGGATTTATAATCCCAAAACATGTCACTATATATAGCACATTGGATGGATGGATAGATGAATAAATACAGGGTTATCCAAAGAGATCCGAATTGCTTGAGAAAGGTAACCGAACGCTGAAAATCAGCGTTCGGTTACCTTTCCTGGCCATTCGGCTATCCAGAGAGCAGGCAATTCGCCAAATCCTGGCGAATTGCCTGCACATACGGTGCCTGTTCGGTCCCTGTTCGAGGGCAGTGAATCCCCATAAAAAAAGCACTGCTTCGGCTATTCAGAGAACACAAACCAGCAGTGAAAGGTTCCCCTAATGCCCTGCCATTCGGTGGTTTAATTCGGCAAATTTATTCAGGAGAATCCCATAGGCTTCAATGTTAAAAATATTCCCGTTTTAATTCAATATCTAATAAACCGTTCATTATAAAATTCTGCAGCAAAAAGTCTCTTTATTCATTGATTTTTTAGGATACTTTAAGCATTTTTCTGATTTTTTTTATTTTTTAAAAAAGTCCGATTTTTTTTTTTTTTTTTTTTCAGTTTGCTTATTTGTTTTGTAACAGCTCTCTTTATTATCATTCCCTGGACCTCCTGTGAAAATTTCAGACATTTTCGCTCAGTAGTTTCTTTGCAAACAGCGTTCATTTTCCCAGATTCATACAAATGGTTTTTCTAATTTATTCACTGCCTCCTCTACGTCACAGCTGCTTCGGCTCTGTGTGATTCGGCTCCTTTTCGGCTCCTGTTCGGCTCCTGTTCGGTTTTTCGAAGGTTAATCCAGATGTTTTTGCTTGTTTTCAGCGTGCATTCGGTTAGTGTTCGTCAGGTTTTCGGCAGCTTTTCCCTGCAATTCGGGGACCCTGTGCTGTTTGCTGAATACACCGCAGGGTCACCGAAATGCAATCGGCAAAAGGAACCGAATTGAAGAGAACGAAAAGTCACCGAACGTGCGGTGAC
This sequence comes from Leptobrachium leishanense, assembly GCA_009667805.1. Classification (NCBI taxonomy): domain Eukaryota; kingdom Metazoa; phylum Chordata; class Amphibia; order Anura; family Megophryidae; genus Leptobrachium; species Leptobrachium leishanense. The sequence goes on from CM019068.1 coordinate 156,318,328, forward strand.
TTTTCGAATCTCTTTGGATAACCCTGATAGATGGATGACTAACACGCTGGATGGATGGATAAATCCCTGTATGGATGAATGGATTTATAATCCCAAAACATGTCACTATATATAGCACATTGGATGGATGGATATACGGATAATGCACTGGATGGATAAATGGATGGATAGATGGCTATTTCAATGGCTGGATGGATAAATGGATGGATGGCTAATTCGATGGATGGATGGATGGATGGATGGATGGCTAATTCGATGGATGGATGGATGGCTAATTCGATGGATGGATGGATGGATGGATGGATGGATGGATGGATGGATGGATGGATGGATGGATGGATGATGGATAAATGGATGGATGGAAGGATAAGTGGATGGATAATTCACTGGATGGATTTATAATCCCAAAACATGTCACTATATATAGCACATTGGATGGATGGATGGCTAATTCACTGGATGGATGGATGGGTGGCTAATTCACTGGATGGATGGATGAATAAATGGATGGATGGAAGGATAAATGGATGGATAATTCACTGGATGTATAGATGGATGGATGGATGGATGGCTATTTCACTGGATGGATGGATGGCTAATTCACTGGATGGATAGATGGATGGTTGGATGGATGGCTAATTCACTGTATGGATGGATGAATAAATGGATGGATGGAAGGATAAATGGATGGATAATTCACTGGATGGATAGATGGATGGAAGGATAAATGGATGGATAATTCACTAGATGGATGGATGAATAAATGGATGGATAATTCACTGGATGGATGGATAAATGGATGGATGGATAGATGGATGGATGGAAGGATAAATGGATGATGGATGGATGGATGGATAGATGGATGGATGGCCAATTCACTGGATGGATGATGGATGGATGGCTAATTCACTGGATGGATGGATGATGGATAAATGGATGGATAGAAGGATAAGTGGATGGATAATTCACTGGATGGATTTATAATCCCAAAACATGTCACTATATATAGCACATTGGATGGATGGATAGATGGATGGCTAATTCACTGGATGGATGGATGAATTAATGGATGGATGGAAGGATAAATGGATGGATGGAAGGATAAATGGATGGATAATTCACTGGATGGATGGATGGATGGATGGATGGATAAATGGATGGATGGATAGATGGATGGATGGATGGATGGATGGGTGGATCGATGGATGGATGGATGGCTAATTCACTGGATGGATGGAAGGCTCACTCGCATGATAGTTTAATAGGTAACTCACTGGATGGATTGATGATGGATGAATAAATAGATGGATGACTAACACGCTGGATGGATGGATAAATCCCTGTATGGATGAATGGATGGATGGATAAATCCCTGGATGGATGAATGGATTTATAATCCCAAAACATGTCACTATATATAGCACATTGGATGGATGGATATACGGATAATGCACTGGATGGATAAATGGATGGACAGATGGCTATTTCAATGGCTGGATGGATAAATGGATGGATGGCTAATTCGATGGATGGATGGATGGATGGATGGATGGATGATGGACAAATGGATGGATGGAAGGATAAGTGGATGGATAATTCACTGGATGGATGGATGGATTTATAATCCCAAAACATGTCACTATATATATAGCACATTGGATGGATGGCTAATTCACTGGATGGATGGATGGATGGATGGATGTGTGGCTAATTCACTGGATGGATGAATAAAAGGATGGATGGAAGGATAAATGGATGGATAATTCACTGGATGGATGGATGGATGGATGATAGATGGATGGCTATTTCACTGGATGGATGGATGGCTAATTCACTGGATGGATAGATGGATGGTTGGATGGATGGCTAATTCATTGGATGGATGGATGAATAAATGGATGGATGGAAGGATAAATAGATGGATAATTCACTGGATGGATGGATGGATGGTTGGATGGATGGCTAATTCATTGGATGGAAGGATGAAAAAATGGATGGATGGAAGGATAAATGGATGGATAATTCACTGGAAGGATGGATAGATGGATAGATGGATGGCTATTTCACTGGATGGATGGATGGCTAATTCACTGGATGGATAGATGGATGGTTGGATGGAAGGCTAATTCATTGGATGGATGGATGAATAAATGGATGGATGGAAGGATAAATGGATGGATAATTCACTGGATGGATGGATGGATGGATAGATGGATGGATGGATGGATGGATGGCTAATTCACTGGATGGATAGATGGATGGGTGGCTATTTTACTGGATGGATAGATGGATGGATAGAAGGATAAATGGATGTATAATTCACTGGATGGATGGATGAATAAATGGATGGATGGATGGCTACTTCACTGGATGGATGGATGAATAAATGGATGGATGGAAGGATAAATTGATGGATAATTCACTGGATGGATGGATGGATGGATGGATGGAAGGATAAATGGATGGATGGATAGATGGATGGATGGATGGATGGAAGGATAAATGGATGAATAATTCACTGGATGGATGGATAAATGGATGGATGGCTAATTCGATGGATGGATGGATGGATGGATGGCTAATTCGATGGATGGATGGATGGATGGCTAATTCGATGGATGGATGGATGGATGAATGGATGATGGATAAATGGATGGATGGAAGGATAAGTGGATGGAGAATTCACTGGATGGATGGATGGATTTATAATCCCAAAACATGTCACTATATATAGCACATTGGATGGATGGCTAATTCACTGGATGGATGGATAGATGGATGGCTATTTCACTGGATGGATGGATGGCTAATTCACTGGATGGATAGATGGATGGTTGGATGGATGGCTAATTCATTGGATGGATGGATGAATAAATGGATGGATGGATGGATGGCTAATTCACTGGATAGATGGATGGATGGATGGCTATTTCACTGGATGGATGGATGGCTAATTCACTGGATAGACGGTTGGATCGATGAATAAATTTATGGATGGATGATGGATAAATGGATGGATGGCTAATTCACTGTATGGATGGATGGATGAATGACTAATTCACTGGATGGATAGATGGATGTATGGATGGATGGCTATTTCACTGGATGGATGGATAAATGGATGGATGGATAAATGTATGGATGGATGATGGATAATGGATGGATGGCTAATTCACTGGATGGATGGATGGATGTATGGATGGCTAATTCACTGGATGGATGGATGGATCGATGAATACATGGATGGATGGCTAATTCACTGGATGGATGGATAGAAGGATAAATGAATGGATAATTCACTGGATGGATGGATGAATAAATGGATGGATGGATGGCTAATTCACTGGATGGATGGATGAATAAATGGATGGATGGAAGGATAAATAGATGGATAATTCACTGGATGGATGGATGGATGGATGGATGGATGGATGGATGGATGGATGGATGGAAGGATAAATGGATGGATAATTCAATGGATGGATGGATGGATGGCTATTTCACTGGATGGATGGATGGCTATTTCACTGGATGGACGGATGGATGATGATAAATGTATGGATGGATGATGGATAAATGGATGGATGGATAAATGGATGGATGGATAGATGGATGGATGGATGGATTGAAGGATAAATGGATGGATAATTCACTGGATGGATGGCTATTTCACTGGATGGATAGATGGATGGTTGGATGGATGGCTAATTCACTGGATGGTCGGATGGATGGATGAATAAATGGATGGATGGCTATTTCGCTGGATGGATAGATGGATAAATGGATGTATAATTCACTGGATGGATGGATGAATAAATGGATGGATGGATGGCTACTTCACTGGATGGATGGATGAATAAATGTATGGATGGAAGGATAAATTGATGGATAATTCACTGGATGGATGGATGGATGGATGGATGGAAGGATAAATGGATGGTGGATAGATGGATGGATGGATGGATGGATAAATGGATGGATGGAATGATCAACTTGGATGGAGTGAAATGGATGGCTATTTCACTGGATGGATGGATGGATGGATGGATGGATGGATGGATGGATGGATGGATGGATGGCTAATTCACTGGATGGATAGATGGATGGTTGGATGGATGGCTAATTCACTGGATGGATGGATGGATGGATGGATGAATAAATGGATGGATAAATGGATGGATAATTCACTGGATGGATGGATGGCTATTTCACTGGATGGATGGATGGCTAATTCACTGGATGGATGGATGGATAAATGGATGGATGGATGGATGGCTATTTCACTGGATGTATGGATGGCTAATTCACTAGATGGATGGATGAATAAATGGATGGATAATTCACTGGATGGATGGATGGATGGATGGATGGATGGATGGATGGATGGATGGATGGATGGAATGGATGGAAGGATAAATGGATGATGGATGGATGGATAGATGGATGGATGGCCAATTCACTGGATGGATAGATGGATGGATGGCTAAATCACTGGATGGATGGATGATGGATAAATGGATGGATAGAAGGATAAGTGGATGGATATTTCACTGGATGGATGGATTTATAATCCCAAAACATGTCACTATATATAGCACATTGGATGGATGGATAGATGGATGGCTAATTCACTGGATGGATGGATGAATTAATGGATGGATGGAAGGATAAATGATGGATGGAGGATAAATGGATGGATAATTCACTGGATGGATGGATAATGGATGGATGGATAGGATGGATGGATGGATGGATGGACTGGATGGATGGATGAATAATGGATGGATGGAAGTCTAAATGGATGGATGGAAGGATAAATTGGAATGGATAATCACTGGATGGATGGATGGAAGGATAAATGGATGGATAATTCACTGATGGATGGATAAATGGAAATGATTCATAGATGGATTGGATGGATGGATGGATGGGGTGGATCGAATGGATGGATGGAGGCTAATTCACTGGATGGATGGAAGGATCAATCGCAGGATAGTTTAATAGGTAACTCACTGGATGGATGGATGGATGGATGGCTAATGATGGATGGATGGATGACTAATTCGATGATGATGGATGATGATGATAAATGGATGGATGGAAGGATAACTGGATGGATAATTCACTGGATGGATGATTAATGGATGGAAAACATGGACTATTTATAGCACATGGATGGATGGCTAATTCACTGGATGGATGGTGGATGGATGGTTGGATGGATGGCTAATTCACTGGATGGATGAATAAATGGATGGATGGAAGGATAAATGGATGATAATTCACTGGATGGATGGAATGGATGGATGGATGGCTATTTCACTGGAATGGATGGATGGCTTAATTTCACTGGATGGATGGATGAATAAATGGATGGATGGAAGGATAAATGGATGGATAATTCACTGGATGGATGGATGGATAGATGGATGGATGGATGGATGGCTAATTCACTGGATGTATAGATGGATGGGTGGCTATTTCACTGGATGGATGGATGAATAAATGTATGGATGGATGATGGATAAATGGAATTGAATCATTCACTGATGGATGGAATGGTATGGATGGATGGAAGATAATTGGATATTGATAATTCACTGGATGGATGGATAAATGGATGGATGGCTAATTCGATGGATGGATGGATGGCTAATTCGATGGATGGATGGATTTATAATCCCAAAACTTGTCACTATATATAGCACATTGGATGGATGGCTAATTCACTGGATGGATGGATGGATGGATGGGTGGCTAATTAACTGGATGGATGAATAAATGGATGGATGGAAGGATAAATGGATGGATAATTCACTGGAAGGATGGATGGATGGATGGATGGATAGATGGATAGATGGATGGCTATTTCACTGGATGGATGGATGGCTAATTCACTGGATGGATAGATGGATGGTTGGATGGAAGGCTAATTCATTGGATGGATGGATGAATAAATGGATGGATGGATGGATAAATGGATGGATAATTCACTGGATGGATAGATGGATGGATGGCTAATTCACTGGACGGATAAATGGATGGATGGCTATTTCACTGGATGGATGGATGGATGGATGGATGGCTAATTCACTGGATGGATAGATGGATGGATGGATGGCTATTTCACTGGATGGATAGATGGATGGTTGGATGGATGGCTAATTCATTGGATGGTCGGATGGATGGATGAATAAATGGATGGATGATGGATAAATGGATGGATGGATAGATGGATGGATGGATGGAAGGATGGCTATTTCACTGGATGGATGGATAAATGGATGGCTAATTCACTGGATGGACGGATGGATCGATGAATAAATGTATGGATGGATGATGGATAAATGGATGGATGGCTAATTCACTGGATGGTCGGATGGATCGATGAATAAATGGATGGATGGCTAATTTGCTGGATGGATAGATGGATGGATAGAAGGATAAATGGATGGATAATTCACTGGATGGATGAATAAATGGATGGATGGAAGGATAAATAGATGGATAATTCACTGGATGGATGGATGGCTATTTCACTGGATGGATGGACCGATGAATAAATGTATGGATGGATGATGGATAAATGGATGGATGGATAGATGGATGGATGGATAAATGGATGGATAAATGGATGGATGGATAGATGGATGGATGGATAAATGGATGGATAAATGGATGGATGGATAGATGGATTCATGGATAAATGGATGGATAATTCACTGGATGGATGGATTTATAATCCCAAAACATGTCACTATATATAGCACATTGGATGGATGGCTAATTCACTGGATGGATGGATGGATAGATGGATGGGTGGCTAATTCACTGGATGGATGAATAAATGGATGGATGGAAGGATAAATGGATGGATAATTCACTGGATGGATGGATGGATGGATGGATGGATGGATAGATGGATGGATAATTCACTGGATGGATGGATGGATGGCTATTTCACTGGATGGATGGATGGCTATTTCACTGGATGGACGGATGGACCGATGAATAAATGTATGGATGGATGATGGATAAATGGATGGATGGATAAATGGATGGATGGATAGATGGATGGATGGATGGATGGAAGGATAAATGGATGGATAATTCACTGGATGGATGGCTATTTCACTGGATGGATAGATGGATGATTGGATGGATGGCTAATTCACTGGATGGTCGGATGGATCGATGAATAAATGGATGGATGGCTATTTCGCTGGATGGATAGATGGATGGATAGAAGGATAAATGGATGTATAATTCACTGGATGGATGGATGAATAAATGGATGGATGGATGGCTACTTCACTGGATGGATGGATGAATAAATGTATGGATGGAAGGATAAATTGATGGATAATTCACTGGATGGATGGATGGATGGATGGAAGGATAAATGGATGGATGGATAGATGGATGGATGGATAGATGGATGGATGGATGGAAGGATAAATGGATGGATAATTCACTGGATGGATGGATGGCTATTCACTGGACGGATAGATGGATGGATGGATGGATAAATGGATGGATGGATGGATGGCTATTTCACTGGATGGATGGATGGCTAATTCACTGGATGGATAAATGGATGGATGGATAGATGGATGGATGGATGGCTATTTCACTGGATGGATGGATGGATGACTAATTCACTAGATGGATGGATGGATGGATGGCTATTTCACTGGATGGATAGATGGATGGTTGGATGGATGGCTAATTCATTGGATGGTCGGATGGATGGATGAATAAATGGATGGATGGATGATGGATAAATGGATGGATGGATAGATGGATGATGTATGGATGGAAGGATGGATAATTCACTGGATGGATGTATGGATGGATGGCTATTTCACTGGATGGATGGATAAATGGATGGATGGATAAATGTATGGATGGATGATGGATAAATGGATGGATGGCTAATTCACTGGATGGATGGATGGATGTATGGATGGCTAATTCGTTGGATGGATGGATAGAAGGATAAATGAATGGATAATTCACTGGATGGATGGATGAATAAATGGATGGATGGATGGATGGCTAATTCACTGGATGGATGGATGAATAAATGGATGGATGGAAGGATAAATAGATGGATAATTCACTGGATGGATGGATGGATGGATGGATGGATGGATGGAAGGAAGGATAAATGGATGGATAATTCACTGGATGGATGGATGGCTATTTCACTGGATGGATGGATGAATAAATGGATGGATGGAAGGATAAATAGATGGATAATTCACTGGATGGATGGATGGATGGATGGATGGATGGAAGGATAAATGGATGGATAATTCACTGGATGGATGGATGGCTATTTCACTGGATGGATGGATGGATGGCTATTTCACTGGATGGACGGATGGACCGATGAATAAATGTATGGATGGATGATGGATAAATGGATGGATGGATAAATGGATGGATAGATAGATGGATGGAAGGATAAATGGATGGATAATTCACTGGATGGATGGCTATTTCACTGGATGGATAGATGGATGGTTGGATGGATGGCTAATTCACTGGATGGTCGGATGGATCGATGAATAAATGGATGGATGGCTTTTTCGCTGGATGGATAGATGGATGGATAGAAGGATAAATGGATGTATAATTCACTGGATGGATGGATGAATAAATGGATGGATGGATGGCTACTTCACTGGATGGATGGATGAATAAATGTATGGGTGGAAGGATAAATTGATGGATAATTCACTGGATGGATGGATGGATGGATGGAAGGATAAATGGATGGATGGATAGATGGATGGATGGATGGATGGATGGATGGAAGGATAAATGGATGATGGATGGATGGATGGATAGATGGATGGATGGCCAATTCACTGGATGGATAAATGGATGGATGGCTAAATCACTGGATGGATGGATGATGGATAAATGGATGGATAGAAGGATAAGTGGATGGATAATTCACTGGATGGATGGATTTATAATCCCAAAACATGTCACTATATATAGCACATTGGATGGATGGATAGATGGATGGCTAATTCACTGGATGGATGGATGAATTAATGGATGGATGGAAGGATAAATGGATGGATGGAAGGATAAATGGATGGATAATTCACTGGATGGATAGATGGATGGTTGGATGGCTAATTCATGGATGGATAGATGGATGGATGGAAGGATAAATGGATGGATAATTCACTGGATGGATGGATAAATGGATGGATGGATAGATGGATGGATGGATGGATGGATGGATGGATGGGTGGATCGATCGATGGATGGATGGCTAATTCACTGGATGGATGGAAGGCTCACTCGCATGATAGTTTAATAGGTAACTCACTGGATGGATGGATGGATGGATGGATGGGTATTCGATGGATGGATGGATGGCTAATTCGATGGATGGATGGATGGATGGATGATGGATAAATGGATGGATGGAAGGATAAGTGGATGGATAATTCACTGGATGGATGGATTTATAATCCCAAAACATGTCACTATATATAGCACATTGGATGGATGGCTAATTCACTGGATGGATGAATAAATGGATGGATGGAAGGATAAATGGATGGATAATTCACTGGATGGATGGATGGATGGATAGATGGATGGATGGATGGCTAATTCACTGGATGTATAGATGGATGGGTGGCTATTTCACTGGATGGATGGATGAATAAATGTATGGATGGATGATGGATAAATGGATGATAATTCAATGGATGGATGGATGGATGGATGGATGGAAGGATAATTGGATGGATAATTCACTGGATGGATGGATAAATGGATGGATGGCTAATTCGATGGATGGATGGATGGATGGATGGCTAATTCGATGGATGGATGGATGGCTAATTCGATGGATGGATGGATGGATGGATGATGGATAAATGGATGGATGGAAGGATAAGTGGATGGATAATTCACTGGATGGATGGATTTATAATCCCAAAACCTGTCACTATATATAGCACATTGGATGGATGGCTAATTCACTGGATGGATGGATAGATGGATGGCTATTTCACTGGATGGATGGATGGCTAATTCACTGGATGGATAGATGGATGGTTGGATGGATGGCTAATTCATTGGATGGATGGATGAATAAATGGATGGATGGATGGCTAATTCACTGGATAGATGGATGGATGGATGGCTATTTCACTGGATGGATGGATGGCTAATTCACTGGATAGACGGTTGGATCGATGAATAAATTTATGGATGGATGATGGATAAATGGATGGATGGCTAATTCACTGTATGGATGGATGGATGAATGACTAATTCACTGGATGGATAGATGGATGGTTGGATGGATGGCTAATTCACTGGATGGTCAGATGGATCGATGAATAAATGGATGGATGGCTAATTCGCTGGATGGAAGGATGGATCAATGAATAAATGTATGGATGGATGATAGATAAATGGATGGATGGATAATTCACTGGATGGATGGATGAATAAATGGATGGATGGATGGATGGCTAATTCACTGGATGGATGGATGAATAAATGGATGGATGGAAAAATAAATAGATGGATAATTCACTGGATGGATGGATGGCTAATTCACTGGATGGTCGGATGGATCGATGAATAAATGGATGGATGGCTAATTCGCTGGATGGATAGATGGATGGATAGAAGGATAAATGGATGGATAATTCACTGGATGGATGAATAAATGGATGGATGGAAGGATAAATGGATGGATAATTTGATGGATGGATGGATAAATGGATGGATAGATGGATGGATGGATGGAAGGATAAATGGATGGATAATTCACTGCATGGATGGATGGCTATTTCACTGGATGGATGGATGGCTAATTCTCTGGATGGATAGATGGATGGTTGGATGGATGGCTAATTCACTGGATGGATGGATGAATAAATGGATGGATGGATGGATAAATGGATGGATAATTCACTGGATGGATGGATGGATGGATGGATGGATGGCTATTTCACTGGATGGATGGATATATGGATGGATAAATGGATGGATGGATGGCTATTTCACTGGATGGATAGATGGATGGATGGCTAATTCACTGGATGGATGGATGAATAAATGGATGGCTAATTCACTGGATGGTCGGATGGATCGTTGAATAAATGGATGGATGGCTAATTCGCTGGATGGATAGATGGATGGATAGAAGGATAAATGGATGGCTAATTCACTGGATGGATGGATGAATAAATGGATGGATGGAAGGATAAATGGATGGATAATTCACTGGAGGATGGATGGCTAATTCACTGGATGGATGGATGAATAAATGGATGGATGGAAGGATAAATGGATGGATAATTCACTGGATGGATGGATGGATGGATGGAAGGATAAATGGATGGCTAATTCACTGGATGGATGGATGGATGGATGGATGAATAAATGGATGGATGGATAAATGGATGGAAAATTCACTGGATGGATGGATGGCTATTTCACTGGATGATGGATGGCTAATTCACTGGATGGATAGATGGATGGATGGATGGCTATTTCACTGGATGGCTGGATGGCTAATTCACTGGATGGATAAATGGATGGATGGATAAATGGATGGATGGATGGATGGCTAATTCACTGGATGGACGGATGGATCGTTGAAAAAATGTATGGATGGATGATGGATAAATGGATGGATGGATAAATGGATGGATGGATAGATGGATGGATGGATGGAAGGATAAATGGATGGATAATTCACTGGATGGATGGCTATTTCACTGGATGGATGGATGGCTAATTCACAGGATGAATGGATGGATGGATGAATAAATGGATGGATGGATGAATAAATGGATGGATTGATGAATAAATGTATGGATGGATAGATGGATGGATGGATAAATGGATGGATGGATGGATGGATGGATAGATGGATGGATGGATGGATGGATGGATACATGGATGGATGGATGGATGGATGGATGGAAGGATAAATGGATGGATAATTCACTGGATGGATGGATGGCTATTTCACTGGATGGATGGATGGATGGATGGATGGATGGCTAATTCACTGGATGGATAGATGGATGGTTGGATGGATGTCTAATTCACTGGATGGATGGATGGATGAAAAAATGGATGGATAAATGGATGGATAATTCACTGGATGGATGGATGGATGGCTATTTCACTGGATGGATGGATGGCGTATTCACTGGATGGATGGATGGATGGATAAATGGATGGATGGATGGCTAATTCACTAGATGGATGGATGAATAAATGGATGGATAATTCACTGGATGGATGGATAAATGGATGGATGGATGGATAGATGGATGGA
>CM019068.1:156330767-156418118 GCA_009667805.1 Leptobrachium leishanense
GTAGGGATGGATGATGGATAAATGGATGGATGGCTAATTCACTGGATGGTCGGATGGATCGATGAATAAATGGATGGATGGCTAATTTGCTGGATGGATAGATGGATGGATAGAAGGATAAATAGATGGATAATTCACTGGATGGATGGATGGCTATTTCACTGGATGGATGGACCGATGAATAAATGTATGGATGGATGATGGATAAATGGATGGATGGATAGATGGATGGATGAATAAATGGATGGATGGATAGATGGATGGATGGATGGAAGGATGGCTATTTCACTGGATGGATGGATAAATGGATGGATGGATAAATGGATGGCTAATTCACTGGATGGACGGATGGATCGATGAATAAATGTATGGATGGATGATGGATAAATGGATGGATGGCTAATTCACTGGATGGTCGGATGGATCGATGAATAAATGGATGGATGGCTAATTTGCTGGATGGATAGATGGATGGATAGAAGGATAAATAGATGGATAATTCACTGGATGGATGGACCGATGAATAAATGTATGGATGGATGATGGATAAATGGATGGATAAATGGATGGATGGATAGATGGATGGATGGATAAATGGATGGATGGATAGATGGATGGATGGATAAATGGATGGATGGATAGATGGATGGATGGATAAATGGATGGATGGCTAATTCGATGGATGGATGGATAGATGAATGGATGGATAGAAGGATAAATGGATGGAGAATTCACTGGATGGATGGATGGATTTATAATCCCAAAACATGTCACTATATATAGCACATTGGATGGATGGCTATACGGATAATGCACTGGATGGATAAATGGATGGCTAATTCACTGGATGGATGGACAGTCAGGTAGAGACCTCTTGAAGCTGTGGATGGGTGGGCGGAGTCTATCGAGCTCCCAGAGTTCAACAGTAATTTCTTTGTATATCTCCGCCACACGCCGTAGCACAGTGACACCGCCCCAATAGTCACATGAGTTGGGTGTCCGTGTACGCGGGAGGCCCCCGCCAGCCTGTGGTAACACCCCCCCCCCACCCAATTCTCACATGCTGCGCGTGTCACTGATAAATGTTCTCCCCCCCCCCCCCGTGCACTGGGCCAGGCTGGTGTTGTCGGTGGGCGTGATTACCCGGTGCGCGCGCAGCTAAACCTTGATCAGCGTAACGATACGGGTACCTCGGGGTGTCCCGCCGCCGCCGCCGCACATAGCCCGGGCACTCCCCAAACAATACATACAGGGTCACCCTGTCTCCTGGTGATGTGACCCCGTGCTAACACCCGCAGGGCCTGTACAGGGAGATGCCGGCGAGCTGCTCGGTGACAGCAATGGGCAAAGCACAGGAGGCAGCCATTACGACTTGAAAGAAGGAGATTTCACATACAGGAAGCAGCTCTCTGTGTCTCTGCCAGAGAATCTCTGCTGTGACCTCACATTCTGAACATTTTTCACAAATGCTGCAAATGCTAAGTTAGCAGTGCTGCGCTGCAGAACGGCGTTCAGTGGCAAGTTGCTAACTTAGCACTTGTAGCGGCTGAGCAACTGAACGCGCCTCAGGTCCCACGCGCTGCATACAGACCTAGAAGTGGGTTATGATGTCACGCGTGTCACTTTACACCTATAGGTGTGTCCGGGCTTTTGTGAAACGCGTCGGCTGATTCTCTGAACCCCATTCAGTGCTCACTGGGGTAACAGATACTCTGCAGGGGGTAACACTGAGCCCATGAGGGCCCCCAAACCTAACTATCCCATGGCACGCTATTGAGTCGGGGCTATGTATGTTGGGGGAGGTTTTTTTTTATGTGGAGCACACACCTCGTTCGAGCAATGTGTGCAACGTGGAATTCCTTCCCCCCCCACCTCTTGTACTCTGTAGCCAGAGAAAAGAAATCCCCATCTTGGGGTCCCCCTAAGGGCGCGGGGTGCAGGTAGAACGGCCCTGTGCCACACCGGTGCCCGTGTCATGTCAGAGACCGATGGCTGAACTTAGCACCCTGGTTGCTTCAGAACTACATGTCCCATGATGCTTTACCAACTTTCATGGTTGCTGGGCATGATGGGAGATGTAGTTTGGAGCTACGTGGAAAGACAAAAGTCAGCCTGGGATTAAAAGTAAACCACGTTTTGTCAGTATTAAAACAGTTTGGAACATCTCTACTATTCGTGGTGGAGCCTGAACCCCCCCCGAGCTGACACTGCTGGGGCAGGAGGCGGAGGTCTACAGCAGCCCCCCCCCCCCGACGGGAAATGCAGATTCCCGGCCGCCCTGCTAAAGATATTGATTTGCCTGTGACGATAGTAAATGAATGGTGAAACGATAGCATAGGAACAGGTCAACAAGCACAAGGCGGCCTCAACAAACCTGCAATGCATAGATAGGACACAATACAGAGAGTCTGGGATTCACTGATATGTCTGCATTACAGATAATACAGAGAGAGGACACCATACAGGGAGTCTTGGATTCACTGATATATCTGCATTACATAATACACAGAGAGGACACAATACAGGGAGTCTGGGATTCATTGATATGTCTGCGTTACACATCATATAGAGAGGACACAATACAGGGAGTCTGGGGTTTATGCAGGGTATAATTTAAATGAAAGGCTTTTATTGGTATTGTGAGGGGTTTTAATCTCTGGCTGCCGGGAATCCATTAGATTGAGCCCCGGCTCTCTCCATATTGATTTTTTTTCGTCTCTTTCTGCTCGTTTGATCTTCACAACAAGACTTTACAGGCCCACATCCTCCGCCATTTGTCAGCGCAGTGAATTCTAGGTGCGGTCTCCGTGCCCTGATTTTAGGAAATTATCGGTCCACGCCTGCAGGTTTTACCTGATTATCCTGGGAAAGTAGCACAGGGCAAAACCGCCACCGAGGCGGACGGGTTGAAACCTGCCGTAACTGCAGCAAACGCCCTGATATGGAAAACTCCTCTGCTGCCTTCTCCATAATTCATGAGCCGTTTGTCATTCAGCGTTACAGGTTCCACCGGGCGGGCGGAGAGTCTATTCCACCTGCTGTAATAATATATATATATTAATCTATGTCATAAATAAATACCTACTAATATATACCCAAAATACAGACCTGTATACCCACTATATATATTTATATGTATGCACACATTAAAAATCATTGTATTTGTGTTATTTATGTACTTATATACAAAATACAGATATATGAATACACACAGGATATATGTACATACATTATATATACACTATGAAAATGAAAGGACCTTGGTAGGAACAAAAACTCATTGCTGGGAGTTTAGGTTGCAGCTTTGTCATACACCCGCACAGCCCAAATATATGGAGGAACCCCTAAAAAGACACCCATACACCCCAAATATATGGAGGAACCCCTAAAAATACACCCACACACCCTGAATATATAGAGGAGCCCCTAAAAAGACACCCACACACCTTGAATATATGGAGGAGCCCCTAAAAATACACCCACACAAGCTGAATATATAGAGGAGCCCCTAAAAAGACACCCACACAAGCTGAATATATAGAGGAGTCCCTAAAAAGACACCCGCACACCCTGAATATATGGAGGAGCCCCTAAAAATACACCCACACAAGCTGAATATATAGAGGAGCCCCTAAAAGGACACCCACACACCCTGAATATATGGAGGAACCCCTAAAAATACACCCACACAAGTTTAATATATAGAGGAGCCCCTAAAAAGACACCCGCACACCCTGAATATATAGAGGAGCCCCTAAAAAGACATACACACCCTGAATATATGGAGGAGCCCCTAAAAAGACACCAGCACACCCCAAATATATGGAGGCGCCCCAAAAAAGACATCCACACACCCTGAATAGATGGAGGACACCCTAAAAGACACCCGCACACCCTGAATATATGGAGGAACCCCTAAAAATACACCCACACAAGTTTAATATATAGAGGAGCCCCTAAAAAGACACCCGCACACCCTGAATATATAGAGGAGCCCCTAAAAAGACATACACACCCTGAATATATGGAGGAGCCCCTAAAAATACACCCACACACCCTGAATATATGGAGGAGCTCCTAAAAATACACCCACACACCCTGAATATTTGGAGGTGCCCCTTAAAAAAGACACCCGCACACCCTGAATATATGAAGGAGCCCCTTGAAGACACGCACACCCTGAATATATGAAGGAGCCCCTTAAAGACACCCACACCCTGGATATATGGAGGAGCCCCTAAGAATACACCCGCACACCCTGAATATATGGAGGAGCCCCTAAAAAGACACCCGCACACCTATTTGGAGGTGCCCCTAAAAAAGACACCCGCACACCCTGAATATATGAAGGAGCCCCTTAAAGACACGCACACCCTGGATATATGAAGGAGCCCCTTAAAGACACCCAGACCCTGGATATATGGAGGAGCCCCTAAGAATACACCCGCACACCCTGAATATATGGAGGAGCCCCTAAAAAGACACCAGCACACCCCAAATATATGGAGGCGCCCCAAAAAAGACATCCACACACCCTGAATAGATGGAGGACACCCTAAAAGACACCCGCACACCCTGAATATAGGGAGGAGCCCCTCAAAATACACCCACACACCCTGAATACATGGAGGAGCCCTTAAAAATGCACCTACACACCCTGAATATATGGAGGAGCCCCTAAAAAGACATCCACACACCCTGAATATATGGAGGAGACCCTAAATAAACACCCACACACTGAATATATGGAGGAGCCCCTAAAAGACACCAACACACCCCGAATATATGGAGGAGCTCCTAAAAAGACACCCACACACCCTGAATATATGGAGGAGCCCCTAAAAGACACCAACACACCCCGAATATATGGAGGAGCTCCTAAACACACCCACACACCCTGAATATATAGAGGAGCTCCTTAAAAGACACCCACACACCCTAAATATATGAAGGAGCCCCTAAAGACACACCCTGAATATAAGGAGGAACCCCTCAAAATGCACACTGATTATATGGAGGAGCTCCTAAAAGACACCTGCACACCGTGAATATATGGAGGAGCCCCTAAAAGACACCCGCACACCCTGAATATATGGAGGAGCCCCTTAAAAGACACCCACACACCCTGAATATATGGATTAACCCCTATAAAGACACCTGCACACCCTGAATATATGGAGGAGCCCCTTAAAAGACACCCGCACACCCTGAATATATGGAGGAGCCCCTAAAAAGACACCTGCACACCCTGAATATATGGAGGGGCTCCTGAAGAGACACCCGCACAACCCAAATATATTCATGAGTCCCAAAAACGGGGAACACTATGAACTCTCCTCTCTTTCTCTCCATATGAATGCTTTGGTCGCATTTTAAGTCAGGGTTTTCTGTAAATGTGCTTAATAGAAACAAACAAAATGGCCGCACAGGAAGTGACTGGCGAGCTGGTGTAGTTTAACTGTGAAACTAGTAACGTGTCAATAGTCTAAAAATGGTCTTTAAAACAGCAGCGCCTGGATGCCAGACCCCTTATGTTTTACCAATGCGGCCTGTTCTCGAGTTGCCTCAGCCCACACAGAAGCCATTTTGTTTTGCCATCACAAACAGCACATAATAGTATGATTTTCTTGCGCTGAACTTCATCAAGCAAGTAAACAATTTCCCTCAGTTTACTGAGTTTTGATACAATATACTTTATCGAACCTTTACAACCAATAATCCTCTGTTCATCCCTAGCCAGGCCATTCGCCGGTAGCATAGGGTTTTCATTGTAACACCAGGCCTCTGCGGCCATTTTGGAAATCTGGTGACTGTGCTCTCTGAGCATGTTTACACGTGAGGAGGCCAGAGATATTTATCACATTATGCAATTTCTCGTCCGTGTATCTGGTTATTAAATAGCAATTAAATGCAAATTAAAGTTTTTTTGTTTTTTTTTAAAGAATGTACTACATCTCGAATTATGCAAGGACGGTGACGTTTCTATTTTTCTCCTCTTCAGGTGCCAAAACCAAGGAGGGTGTGGTACACAGTGTCAACACAGGTAGGAAACACGTGAATATGGCTTCTCACATGAAAAAATATATAAAAATAATTGAGTAAAAAAGATACTACAACTCCGTTCTATCAACCCCATAACAAACAGGGACTTCTCCATTTCTGGGGTGGAATTATCCATCAAACATGGTCCACTTAGTTAAGTGGTTTCCATCTTTTGTTTTCAGGTCCTTATATCAGACCAGGTTTGCAGATATGTGATACGGGAATCCTTAAAATCTGCCTGTTAAGGGGTACCTGAGGACCGGGGTTGGGAACCCACCAATCTAGATGGACCACATTTTATCTCCATAAAATTAATGGGGCAGAATCGATCCACTACCAACTCAAGCCACTATTTCAACCAAGTCGCGAGCTTTACTTTACAAAGAAGTCGTCAATTTGTGGCCAGCCAATGAAGAATGAGCTGTTCCAACCTCGCTCACTCGTTCTCCTCGGCTCGAGCCGGCATTGAGAAATGATCCCTGGTGTTCGGCCATTTTGCTTTTGCAAAACCACTTGACCTTTAAATTTAACTAGCATAAAACTATCCCAAACTTACCTCAGGTTCCGCCGTATTGCAGGTGGATTGATCCACCACGTTCATTGGCCACCGATGGTTCCCAGCATCTTGCAATGGCTACTGTCTGTCCGACCCAGGTTGTGCATTTCTCCATGGAGTCCTCTGGACTCCTCTGGACTCCAGGAGCCGATACCAGCGGTGGCGTGTTGTTGCACTTCTAGTATTTGCAAGCGGCTCACAAATATTCCACCTCGAACTGCTCTTACCGCAGCTTGGTCACAATGCAACCGTTAACAGTGACCTGAAAATGGAAAACGGCCAGTGCTGGATATTTCCATCTGTGAGGGCCTAATATCCCTATAACATCAAGCCACGGTTAAACAGATTTATTGTAAAGACTCAGTAAGAAGGCTTAAGAGTCAACCCTACATTTTTAGATAAATATTTCCAGTGGGACAACTTTGAATTTCAAGGGCCAAACTTAAAACCTTCACGGACTGGTACCAGGCCTCTGGAACGGTCAAGCGGTCTATGAAGAGATTTAAAAAAATTATGAAGGGATAGTAAGTCAAATCTTTATAATTTCACCCTAGAATTTTTAGTCCATCCTTGTTCATCTGGATCTTCTGCATCAGCCTTCCACCGTACCCAAAGGAACATCACAGGAACCCAACAGAAGTCTCCGGTACAGACGGTGCATCTCATTGGCCAAATGAGACAAACTTCTTTAAAATTCGCATAAAATATATAAATAAAATAGGCTGAACAAACCTAATATAGTCATCTTGAAGCTCCTCTGACTACATCCCTTTGTCACGGCAGTGGATGGATTTATATTTTTTTTAACATGACATTTTGGAATTAATGGGCCTTCATCAATTCCGACACGGGATGACTGTGTGAGATCTCCACCTATAAAACCCAAATTACAGACCGTAAAGTCAGTTTCCAAATATAACTGTGACATTAATAGGGGGGAAACAGTGAACAGACAAAACACTGCGATGAGCCTGGGGGCAGGAAGGAAGCCGCCATGAAAATATTTACTCTTTTTCCCTTATTTTTATCCCAATGCGTGCAGTCGCTGAGAAAACTAAAGAGCAGGCCAGCGCGGTTGGGGGAGCCGTGGTTTCTGGCGTGAACCAAGTAGCCAACAAGACTGTAGAAGGAGCTGAGAACATCGCCGCCACCACTGGGGTGGTAAAAAAGGTATGTTGCAGGAGGAGGATGGTCAACGCACGGGTTGAAAAACAGCCAACTGTGAGATACCAGCAGTAAAAACCCACATAATCTCGAAATCTCTCAAAAATCAAAGCAATAATATAATGGTTATGCTCAAGAAGAACACAGTAGAAAGAAACACAATCTATGGTCCTTACTCGACCAAGGACCAGATAATGGCAAGCCTTCTAGGATGTCATGTGACATCGTCCTTTCCACCTGTTGATGCCTCTCCAAGGCTGGTAAAGAATATATTCATTTTAGCTTGGTCCTTAACCCCTTGACACCACGGCTCATCCTTGACACCACGGCTCATCCTGGTGACAAGCGGGCTTTAATGCCATAGGGCCACAGATTTCTGGTTCTTCTCTAGCCCGTCTCTCTTCCCAGTGGGCCAATCACTGTCATTGACTGCCTGAGATAAGGTAGTCCCCTGGCAGCCAATGGTGGCGATCTGCAGCTGGGAAGGGAAGCGGGCCATAAGAGAGCCAGAAAGCTGTGGGGCATGCTATGCCACCGCACGGCATAGGACGCCCGTAGCGCTAAGGGGATTATTGAGGCACAAGTAGACATTCTTGACCACGTAAAGCTGATCCGTCTCCCAAGTCCTTGCCCTGTTGGGCCACCAAGGCTGTTGGGCCACCCAGCAGGAGGAAGTGAGGAGTCTGAGGACCCCATGAGTCGTTTTGAGAGAGGCCACAGCGGTGCTCCGGGATTCTCTTTGTAAGGGCCCCACAAACGCAGTGGCTTCAGGCGCACTGTTGACCGATTACGACTACTGTAAGACTCGGATTGGGCGCACAAAACCAGTCGATAGACCTCTCTAATCATATATACATACAACATACCAGTATAACAATATAAAACACACACACACATATACTTTAGACACACACTATCAACCACAAAATCAATCCATTATCTACAAAATCGCATCGTTCCGATGTATGGAAGAGAAACGATTCGTTATGCTATTGGTCATACCCATGTTGGAACACTAGGCGGCAGTGTTGCAGTGCAGTGGTGAAATGCAGTGATCAAACGATGGTACAGTTAACCCTACGTGTGTCAACACTCACACGTTATAAACATGTCTGGGGGAAAAAAACAGAATGAAACATCAAATAAAAAATAAAGAAATTCACAAATTATTTTTAAAAAGCCTTTTCGATGTGATGTGGAGCAGTCACCACCCAAACACGGAAAATCATCTCTTTTCAATGTTTTGCAACTTTTACTTTAATTCTGCTCCAGTTCTCCGATATGAATCTGCCTCTGGTCCTTTGTGTAACAATGTGGGCACGGGTTACCGAGGGTGATTGTTGTGAATGGCTGGTCAGAGATCAGGATGTTCCAAGATACTTTTAGTTAACATCACGACCTATCGGGGCAATTTAGGACAATAAAATTATAGCTGGCGCAGTCCACCCATTAGCTTGCCATAGACCACCATGCCCTTTCCAAAGATTTTCCTCAATCCGAACCTAGTAGACAGCAGTAGGTAGTCTGAATCGTGATGAAGGTACGCTGTAAATGATGGGCGTTGCAGGGTGGAATCCGTGGATTTTTAGAAGCACTTCTAGATCTTCAAGCCCACAAGGGCAAAGTCGACCAAGTCGGTGACAGGGAGCCGGTAAGGGAAAGAAGGGGTTATGAGCCGATATCCCTTTCAGACCCCCTCCCCCCGTTGCCAGGCCTTTTCCGACCCAGCCGATGTATAAGTGGCTCAGGTCAGAATAATTGACCCATGAACAGATACTAGCAGTGATGTCCCTGCTGGTATCGACTCCTGGAGTCCGTAGGACTTCATAGAGCCCAACGTGACACTGTACAAGCTGTGCTCGCCAGTCTTGGACCCAGGATGCCCTATGGCAACTCCCTCTAATGGAATCAGGGCTAATCACTACTGTGACATCAGCGCCTCGAGGCAAGTTTGCTTTAAATCTGCTCGATAAGCAAAGCTACCAGTTGGCCAAGGCCTCTAGAAAGCCATTTGGCACCATACCTATCCATTGTTGACTTTTGCTTGGCCAGAGGTTGGGGAGGAAGGCAAGACCAGATTTCGAAAGGGACTCGATTCCGAAAGAGGAGAAGGAGCTGTGATTCTTATGGGTTTATTGCAGAGAAATTTTAGAGAAGTAGAAAACTTGGCCTTTAGATGGCAAAGTGGTGTACGGACATGTTTATGGAAAGAAAGTCCTCTGCAGACTTGCAAAGGATGGACTTTTTCCTTGTAGGCCTCTTATCTGGTGCACGTTTCCTGTGAAAACCATTTCCTTATAAAACAGAAAAGACGGAAGCTTCTCTGTCAAGACCGGGTCATGTTAAGGACAGTCAAGGATAATGGAACGATGTCATGGGAAGAGACAAGACTATATGATGGGCGACGAGAAATGGGCAGAGGTATATCTCCACTTCCATGGATGATCTGTCCACTGGTTTTCAAGCAGAGAGGTTCATATATAGCTTTCTGATAGAAAGGCCAAGGGAGACGCCAATGCATTGAATGTTATTGAATATGGAGAAGCAGCAGAAGATTACTCAACTAGTAAGACTTGGACATGAAGGTCAAAAGAGAGAGAGAGAACTTCAGAAATGACAATATAGTAACAAAAAGTTCTCTTGTACATCTGAAGGTCAGTGGGCCGACTATAGGACATCTGTTCAGCTTTTCTGGCATGCTCCTCCATGGTGGAATAGCAAGATTAGCTTGCACACGCATAACACGACAGTTCTCGAACCTTCTCAACCTCGGCACATGCCTCCATATTGCTATTTCATGCCTGAAACCGGTCCCTGGGTTGAAGGGTCATACGACGTTGGAAAATATTGATGGGATCCAAAGGATGGGTCTTGACTCGTTAGGAGGCACCACTCCTTCAGCATACCAAAACTGGGACAGCCCGTCCAGAAGGTGTGGGAGGCAGTTGAGAGTGTTATTGCATGGAAGACATCATTCTGAACACATTACTCAAACTAGGTTAGTGCTGGGATCGGGAGAGGAGAACATTAATTGGCTGTTAAAATGACATTCCTAAAGTCGTAGCCCCGTGTGTCACACGGCTCTCACACTCGTTCACATTTCATAAAGATGCCTGAAATAGATTATGGAAGCCTAAAAACTGGAACATATGGTTTACGGCAACTTGAAGCCTCCCGACAGGGATTACGGACAGGAGTAGGAGTTGTAGTTGCTGAATGAGGAATCGATTTATCTAGCTCCGTTTTCATGGACTTCCCGAGGTTCTCCAACCATAACCAAATGGGTTATTCACCAAGCACCGAATTTGCCACCGAACGGGGAATGTCACCGTACGGTGCAATTTCAGGGCAGTTTGCCTATTCGTAAAGCTGTCAATTCTCCAAATGCAGGCAAATCGACGGCAAAATATGGTGCAATTCAACCACAGTTCGGCGGTAGCGAAATTGTCTTATAAAGAAGTAATGGTTCGACCATTCACTGAACCGAAGTGTCGGAGAAATGCCGATTTTGGGTGTTTTAGTTCGACAGGTTTAAAAAAGACAAATCATGTAGGACTCAATCTAAATAAATAAATATAATTTTTGTTAAAAAGTTTGTTCTTTTAATTTTCAGCAAAAAGTCTTTTTTTTTTTTTAGAACATTTTTTTCGTATTTTTTTTGTATTTTTTTAGATGAAATGTTTCCCAAAATTTTTAAAAGGTGTTTTTTTTTTATTCCGTAACAGACCTTTTTATAATTTTTTTAAAGGACCTGGGTGGAGTAGAGGTAACATCACTGCTCTGCGTGGAGAGAGCCTGTGGAGACATGGGTTCGATCCCGACGAGCACCCCTCTCCAGTAAGTGTCCTTGGGCAAGACACCTAACGGTACATACTCGCCACCCAGGACATACTTGAAAACGAGAGAAATCTCAATGTATCCTTCCTGGTAAAATCTCAAATCTTTTTCTCAAAAAAAAATAAAAAAATTATTTAGACACATTTTAATAAATTTTTATTGGTTTAAACACCGTTTAGGACAGGGGTGGGCAATTGTTTTGGCTCGGGGGCCACTTTGTGGGAGCAGAGGCCGCACATGCCCCCAGAACTAATTATAGCCAGAAATATGCCCCCAGAACTAATTACAGCCAGACACTTGCCCCAGAACTAATTATAGCCTCACACATGTCCCCAGAACTAATTATAGCCAGAAACATGCCCCCAGAATTAATTATAGCCAGGCAGAGACCCCCAGAAATATACTTACCCTGCCTGCATACCTCAGAAACGCGTGTTCCTCCGAGCTCAGGCGTGCTCCTGCACTCAGCTGCCTCCTCAGCCGGGCCCTCTGGGCTGAGGAGGCGGCCACGCGAGGGATCATCACGGTGGGCTCGGAGGGAACACGCGGCCAGGGGCTGGTAGAGGAATGCCCCGGCTGTCCACAGCAGGAACCTGCGTTCCCGCATGTTCCCGCTGTGGGAGAAGTGCGGGATTGACATTTCCGCGTGTTCCTGCAGGACTCGAGCCCTGCTTGGCGGGCCACAAAAAAAACTGTGGCGGGCCGCATATGGCCCACAGGCCGCAAATTTTTCACCCCTGGTTTAGGAGAATAGCAGAGTTCCGTATTTTTTTTGGGCAGTTTGGCAGATTTCACCAAGGCCACTTCAGTGCTCTTAGGGCAACGTCCTCCAACTTTTTCATGAGGCTTTGGCGACTCCATCATCGGCGCTCTATGGTGACCCCACGGTGAATAGTGAATTCACCGTAGTTTCGGCAAAATGGAATCGCAGAAGTGCACCAAAGTGAAAAACACTGAGATTTCGATGAAATTTCAATGCTTCGTGAATAACCCCTCAAGTCTTCCATTCTAATGTATGTTCAACTGAGTTCAGTGATTCATCCAACTTGATGGCCTTCAGCTTAGTCTGGTGGTCAACACAGAGATGCGAGGTATGAGGAACAAGGAACTATTATGATATGATAATTCCAATTAATACATTGATAAAAAGAGCGAAACTGAGAGAAGATGTTGCCACCCAGTCAGGTCAGTTGACATGTTATCAACAGTCAGGCAAGGTAGGAGCCTATGTCGCTGTATCATCAACCCAACAAAATGATTCTGGTGAAGGACTATGAAGAAATTCGAGACACTTGTGACCAGTTCCATCTTGTCATAATAACCCATCCAACCCATGTCTATTAAGACAGCTGGTTTTCCACCACAACTCCACCAGATCTGTCCGTTTTAGCTTCCATCTTGACTACCATCCAGTCAAAGTCAATCTCCTCTTGACTTGACCCAGTTTCATAGATAAGTATTATTTTTGTCTCGTTGGGTTTGCCTGGGAGGAACAATTCTTTTTATGTTTTCTTTACTTAATATTTGTAACGTGTGTTTCTACAAACGGTGACTTAAGGTCTACTAAATGTGACGTGGCTGGCAATATCAACACTGAACGTCACAACATTGCGTTCTTTGAGGATGTCACTATAAACGCAGCCCAGTAGGTTGACCTGGAAACCATCTTGATGTTTTCGGTAGTCAGCTTAGCATGGTCGAAAATTGCAAAGGGCCCCAGAGATTTCACCGAGACCTGTTGAGTTGACAGTTTATTCATATGCCTTGGATGTATCTCAGATGACCTTGGTCAGAACCAGCAAGCAATTGTGGACTGGTAACAAGAGAGTGTTTTGACCAATTTATGTTTAGACTTCAGATTTATGGCAGATGTTTGGGCCATAAAGGTGCTACATATTCCATCCTCTCGGAGCTCATGGTCTGGTTTCACAAAGTGTAATTTAGAATGAACTGACTTAATACTACGAAGTACATGTGCTTGTCCCACCCCAAAGACCATAAAAATGACTGTATATACAAGTCCACTGCAATCCATGCTTTTGATCATTTCCATGCAGGAGGACCTGGTACAACCAGATCAGCCAGAAGAAGCCAATGCAGAGGAAGAGCCAGCAGTGGAAGCCACAGAAGAAACTGAGCAGGTAGGACATCAAGAAAGTGTTTGGCCAACCCGTGCAGCACCTGGTTAGGGTCAATTGTTTCAGCTTGGATACTCATTTTTGCACTCCTACCCACACAACTGTGAATCTCTACGATACACACTCAAACACGCTGCACATTACTGTGAGTTTTATTGCTGTGGAGCTCTGTGATTCACTCATACACAGTGCCCATTAGTGTGCATTTTATTGCTGTGGAGCTCTGTGATACAATCATACACACTGCCCATTAGTGTGCGTTTTATTGCTGTGGAGCTCTGTGATACAATCATACACACTGCACATTAGTGTGCGTTTTATTGCTATGCAGCTCTGTCATCCACTCATACACAGCACACATCACTGTGCGTTTTATTGCTATGGAGCTCTGTGATACAGTAATGTGCACTGTGTATCAGAGAGCTCCACAGCAACAAAGCTCAAAGTAACGTGTGCTGTCTATGAGCGTATCACAGAGCTCCACAGTAGTAAAACTCACAGTACTGTGCACAGTGTAGGAATGTGCAGCTCCGTGATACATTCATACTCTACGCAAATTACTATGAGTTTTATTGCTGTGGAGCTCTGATACGCTCATACACACCGCACATTGCTGTGAGTTTTATTGCTGTGCAGCTCTGTGATACATTCATACACTGCACAAATTACTGTGCGTTTTATTGCTGTGCAGCTCTGTGATACATTCATACACTGCACAAATTACTGTGCGTTTTATTGCTGTGCAGCTCTGTGATACATTCATACACTGCACAGATTACTGTGAATTTTATTGCTGTGCAGCTCTGATACATTCATACACTGCACACATTACTGTGAGTTTTATTGCTGTGGAACTCTGATACGAATATCTATGGGACAATATTAGACACAACAACAGTTTGAACAAAAAAATCATTAAATAAACTGAATATAAACAATAAACCTTCACACAGCCTGGAGTAACAAGTGACTAATCTGTACAGTTTGGAAAAGAGATGTAAAAACACACCAAAAAGTAATAAAAACAACAAAAAACAGTTAAACCTAAATTGATAACGCCAGTGGCTTGTGTGATTGTTTTAAGGTTGTGTTTTTTGGCTGTTGGTTGTATTTACGCAGCTGATCATGAGTCTCTGCAGTCTTTGTAAGACGTCGTGCTTCATGTTTTCAGCCTCTAGGGATGCTCATGGTCTTAAAACGCTAAGTAATGTGATGCAATCACTGCAGAACAGGCTAATGTCTTCTGCTGCTCTGCTGTCTATTTCCCAGCATGCGATCAGGCATTTACAGATATTTTCTACAGATTCAATTGAAATGCATCCTCGTTATTCTCAGCAAGTACTAAATGTGGGTCACTGCGCAGCGCCAGAAAGAAAAATAAAGATATTTTGGCCTGATTTGGCATAACGAGCATTTTATAGGGCAATGCACGGCACAAGGAGCATGATGGGGAGATACAGGCCACCAGGAGCATGATGGGGCGATACAGGCCATGAGGAGCATGATGGGGAGATACAGGCCAAGAGGAATATGATGGGAAGATACACGCCACGAGGAGCATTATGGGGAGATACACGCCACGAGGAGCATTATGGGGAGATACAGGCCACGAGGAGCATTATGGGGAGATACAGGCTAAGAAGAGCATTATGGGGAAATACACTCCACGAGATGCATTATGAGAAAATGCAGATCACGAGGAGCATTATGGGGAAATACAGGCCACGAGGAGCATTATGGGGAGATAGACGCCACAAGGAGCATTATGGGGAGATACACGCCACTAGGAGCATTATGGGGAAATACAGGCCACGAGGAGCATTATGGGGAGATACACGCCACGAGGAGCATGATGGGGAGATACATTCCACGAGAAGCATGATGGGGAGTTACAGGCCACAAGTAGCATTATGAGGAGTTACAGGCCACGAGAAGCATGATGGGGAGATACAGGCCACGAGAAGCATGATGGGGAGATACAGGCCACGAGTAGCATTATGAGGAGTTACAGGCCACGAGAAGCATGATGGGGAGATACAGGCCACGAGAAGCATGATGGGGAGATACAGGCCACGAGTAGCATTATGAGGAGTTACAGGCCACGAGAAGCATGATGGGGAGATACAGGCCACGAGTAGCATTATGAGGAGTTACAGGCCACGAGAAGCACGATGAGGGGATACAGGCCACGAGAAGCATGATGGGGAGATACAGGCCATGAGGAGCATTATGAGGAGTTACAGGCCACGAGAAGCACGATGGGGAGATACAGGCCATGAGGAGCATTATGGGGAGATACACGCAAGAAGTAGCATTATGGGAGATACAGACCACAATGAGTATTATGGGGAGCTACACATTACAAGAAACATTATGGGAGATACACGCCACAAGGAGCATTATGAGGAGCTATACAGAAGTAGCATTATGGGAGACACATGTCACATGGAGCATCATGGGGAGATACACATCATAAGGAGCATCATGGGGAGATACACATCATAAGGAGCATTATGGGGAGAGACACATCATAAGGAGCATTATGGGGAGATACACATCATAAGGAGCATTATGAGGAGCTACACGCCATAAGGAGCATTATGGTAATATGCATGCTATGAAAAACATTGCTACGAGATACATGCCACAAAGGGCATTATGGGGTCTTACATGCCACAAAGAGTGTTACACATGCCTTAAGGACCATTACCGGGCGATATGCCATGAGGAAAATTATGTGAAGTAACAAATGTATCCTTCCTGGTAAAATCCTTTATAAATAAATAAATGCTGGAACATTCCCATGGAGTTGCTTCTGCCATCATATAGCTCTGTGTTAGTCTGCCAGGCATACTGGTGTCGGGGTCGCCTCTCGTACTGTCCCTTTGGTGTGACTTCCTTTTGTTTCTTAAACTGTATTAGTTAAAGATTACCTAATATATCCCATGTTCTTTCTTTTATTTCAGGCTGAAGCCAATTAATTCATTCTTCCCGTCCGCCGCTGACAGTGTTTCTAGAACTCCGGCTGAGACTATGGCAGGGAAACCATTTATACCACAAGCCTACGAAGCTCAACTCCTCCACTGCCTTCCACATGCCTGTTCAACTATACAGTCTGCCATGCCGATGTATGCCTCCATGCCATGTTTGTATAGGTCCATCTGTGCGTGTCTTCTCATGTCCCACCATCATAGCACCACGTCTTCATTTCTTAGATGTTAGCGGAATAGTTAGGTCCGGAAATAAGTGGTCACTGACACAATTTCCATAATCCTGGTTCTGTACGCCACCAGTTATAGTTCCACCACAATCGCCACTACGATTGAGATGCACTTGACGTGCCGACTTTCATCTTTAATTAAAGGGGTTCATATGAAACATCTAGGAATTGCAGCCATTTGAGACACAGTCACCTTATTTCAGGGGCTCAAAAGTAATTGGACAAATTAACGCAATCGTAAATCAAATGTCCATTTTTAATACTTTGTCCAGAATCCTTTGCAGGCAATGATTGCTTGAAGTCTGGAATGAATGGACTTTACCAAACGTTGGGTTTCCTCCTTTCTGAGGCTTTGCCAGGATGTTGCTGCAGCTTCTTCAGTTGTTTGTTCGTAGGTCTTTCTCTCTTACGATTTGTCTTCAGCAAGTGAGACGCACGCTCGATTGGGTTGACATGAGGTGATTGAAGCAGCCATTATAAATTGCAGAGCATATCACTTCATTGCCTTAAAAAACGCCTGGGTTGCTGTCACACTATGTTTTGAGCCATTGTCCAGCTTTAAAGTGAAGTGCTGTCCAATCAGCTGGCCCCAATTTTGCCGACCCTGGGCAGAGGATATATCACTATTCATTGACCCTGTCCATTGAAAGCCATGCATGCACGTGCCATCATACTGCCTCCACCGTGTTTTACAAATGTATATGCTTTGGATCATGAGTCGTTCTCCAGTCTTCTCCATACTTTTTTCTTTTCACCATTCTTCTACAGGTAGATCTTAGTTTCATGTGTCCAAAGAATGCTGTACCACAACGTGGCTGGCTTTTTTAGATTTTTTTTGGCCTTTCTACTTGAGGCCTGGTTTGCATCTTGAGGTGAACCCTCTGTATTAGCTCTCCTGAAGTCTTCTCTTTAACATAGACTTGGATGATGACATGCCTACTTCCCGGAGAGTGTTCTTCACTTGGCCGGTTGTTGTGACGAGGTTTTACTTTACCATGGAAATGATCCTACGATCATTCACCACTCTTGTCCTTCATGGATGTCCAGGTCTTTTTGTGTTACCAAGCAATGTATTAATGTTTCCTCAGAATGTACCAAACTGTAGATTTGACCACCCTTTATGTTCCTGCTGTCTCCCTAATGGCTTTTTGATGGCTGGTATCGCTTGCTTTGAGACAGCTCCTTTGATCGCATGTTGAGGGTTCGCAGTAACAGCTTCCGAATGCGAACGTCACACCTGGAATCAACTCTAGACGTTTCACCTGCTTAATTGATGATGAGATAATGAAGGAATGGCCCATACTTCTCTATTAAACAGCTGTCGAGTCAACTGTCCAATTACTTTTGGTCCCTTGTGAAAGAGGGGGCTACATGTTAAAGAGCTGTAATTTCTAAACCCCTCCACCAGTTTGGATGTGAAGACCCTCATATTGAAGCTGAGAGACGGCATGTTAAGCCCATATTCGTTATCTAACTGGAACATGAATTGGTTTTGGGAAACAGCCCAAATAACAAAACCGGTGTCAGTGACCAATTATTTCGGACCGAACTGTGTTTCTAGAATTTTTTCTATGTCCCTTTCCATTTTTTTTAAAGCATTTATCCGCCATGTTTCGCTCCGATTTCATACAGCACTTTCTGTTTTGTTTAGGAGCCCATCCTGTATTCGTTTCGATTCATCAAGCTGTGTCGAGTCGTACCGTTCCAATGTAGCTGTTGTGCGTTTTTGTTCCCGTGTCATGTTTTGTCTGTTTTACTCACATTGGCACTTTAACTCCCCAACCGGAAATTATTTTTTTTAACAACACAAATAAAATGTTTTAAGTTTATCGTGTATCTATATGTCTTTTATTATTTTTGGGGTGGACGATGACGGGCTGTTCGGCTTCTGTAGGACTCTTCTATTGGTAAAGTTGCTTTGGAGTTCTTCGTGGAGCTTGTAATACTAGCTTCTTGGATCGATTGAGAAGGCTATAACCTCCTAAGATTTTTGTTTTCCTGCACAGCTGTTCATGGTGGTCACATAAATGCCAATGAACATGGACTTCAATATGGAATACCGAAGGATACCACTAGATCAGTTTCACCAATATTTTGTCATTGGAGCTACTGGTAGTAGACTGGTGTCACCATTACTATATCCGTATTAAAAACAACGCTGGCATCAGACATCTTGGGGCCCCTTACTGACCCACTGGTCAGGCCCCCTTCCCTCAGCGGCCCATTCCAGTCAACGTAGTAATTACTTTTGCCTTCTATTCCACTTACCTTATTGTAAAGGGGTGGGCTAAATCCATGGTGGTCTACCAAGGGGATAATAAGTGCTTCTTGGTGGGACAGCCTTCAGTATGTAGCTCTACCTGATGCAGGCCTTACTAATCGTGGCCGCAGTGATGAGTCAGAGTGCTATTACCAGCCCCAGATGCTGCGGCCCACCTAGAAACTTGTTGGTATCTTGGTGGGTCAGTACTGGGTGGCATGGAGTGATCCTTACAGCTGTGACACTTAGACAAGCTACACAGGATATGGTAAGGGCCCTCTGGAGCCAACGAGCCCCTGAACATATCATGCCCACCAGATGGCAGCCCTGATTAACACTTTTGGTCCAATGTGCTTTACAAACATTGACATTGATGCCATGACTGGCCAGTGGGAAAACCAGGTGTTTGACCACTGGGCCACAATGGGCAAAAGCTGTGGACTGCTTGAGGAGATTAATGGATATCCCCCAATGATGGAGACACTCTTCTACACAATCGGTGGATAGAAAGAAAACTCTCCTTGTCCAGTTAACCCCAGCGTCGTTCAGCCATGTCCCCCCTTCTAAACCTTTCAGTCAACTATTGTCTTACTCCCAAGACAACCTCCTATTCTCGCTAAAATGATAGCGTCGTTCCGGGACTCAAGCCCACAAGGGTCTCCATTTGCAATCGTGGATCTTGCAATACCTCCTCAGTCCGCCTCCGGTCATTAGAATCAGTGTACATATCCCAGGACCGTTTAGAAGGAGTCTAGTTGGTCCTCAGTCGCCTCTACTCAACCGTCACTTGGTAACCCATTCTCATCAGGACAGTAAGCAATAAAATTCTCATTCTAAAAAAAAATCATTTTGTCGTAAGAAAACGATTGGTCGTGATGTCATAGAAAAGCTTAAAAGTAGCCTCAGCTTGGCTCCGCCCCCCCAAAAATGCATTTACCACCCACTTTGGCCTTCAGAAATGTTGAAGGAGGTACGATATCGGTTTCATGTATATGGTTCATTATGTAAAGTTGTAAAATAAGTCACATGGATCTAATTAAAACATTTCTGACACCTAAAGTCGCGTTAATAGTCGTTGGTGACGGTGGTGATGCTGTTCACCTGGTCCGAGGGCCACCTCAATGGAGAATGATTAAGGCTACCGTCATTAAGGTCTCATTGCGAGAGCAGTTAGAATTTGTAACGTCTGACTTACTCTAAACACTTGGCACGCAGAGAAATGCCTGTGGCGGCAAAGCGGTGAGCACGACAATCATAAAAAAGCAATTATAATAATTATAATCACTGAAGGACTGAACAGCTCGCCACAAAAACAATTACACTCACCAAAACGCGCGGGACACAAGAACTACACGCAGTATGAACAATCTAAGCGGAGAGAGTCACTGATACACGGACCGTCTCGGCATTTATCGGAAACACCGACATAAATAATATATAACATTCATTGAAGAAGATGCTGTGCATTGAAAACGCATCGCAAAATTCATCACATGACAACGCGGAAACCTTTGGAGAGATTTAAGGGTCTATTCACAAAAAAGCTTTGCCGATTCGCCGTTCTTCGGCGATTCCATTTTCGCCACAAATACAGTGAATTCACTATTTACCGTATTTTGTCGAAACTGGAGTCGCGAAGCAGTTATCGGACGTCGGCGAAAACCACCGAATGGCACCAATAAGCTCCGAATTCCACCAAATTGGCAGCGGGAAATTCCGCCAAACTGATAGATTAAAAAAAAAAAAGGAAGTCTCCTACTAAATGAAAATGTAGTCTAAATAATAAATGTGTCTGAATAATAAAAAAAGTCCATTAAAAAATTTATAACAAGGTCTGTTACAATGTAATAAATAAAAGTCTTTTAGAAAATAAGAAAAACAAAAATGGCATCTAGAAAGGGCAAAGTTTTTTTGAAAACGAAATTTTTTTAAGTTTTTGCAAAAAATAAAAATAGTAAATGGTATTCAAAAAAAATAATTAAAAAAACATTACTTTTTTTTTTTACACAGAATCCTATGGGATTCGCCTGTTTAAACCTGTGGGATCGAAACACCGAAAATCAGGGCATTTCACTAAAATTTCTGTGCAGTATCGGCATTCTGTGAAGAGAAGACGCGATAGTCTTCTATGGGGCAATTTTGGTGCCGGCGAATTGCACCTTATTTTGCTGTCAATTCGCCTGTATTTGGTGAATATAGAGCTCTTGAATAGACGCATTGTCCCGAAATTGCACCGAACGGGAAATTTGGGGCCAATTTGTAGTTTAGTGAATAGCCCCTACAGTTACCAAAATTCAATACACATATATAGTTGGAAACGGCTCTAGGCACACACACAATAACAATATTAACCCCATAAATGCTTTGGGGCATCCTATGCCGTCCTGGCAGTAGGCAGACTTAAACACTACATGGCATATCAGACCCCCGGATACATGTATACCCAGATATCAGACCCCCAGATACAAGTACACCTAGATATTAGACCCCCAAATACATGTGTACCCAGATATCAGTCCCCCATATACATGTATAACCAGATATCAGACCCCCAGATATCAGACACCCAAATACATGTATACCTTGATATTAGACCCCAGATACATGTATACACAGATATCAGACCCCAGATACACGTATACCCAGATATCAGACCCCAAATACATGTATACCCAGATATCAGTCCCCCAGATACATTTATACCCAGATATCAGACCCCAGATACAAGTATACCCAGATATCAGACCCCCAAATACTGTATATGTATACCTTAATATCAGACCCCAGATACATGTAGACACAGATATCAGACCCCAAATACATGTATACCTTGATATCATACCCCAGATACAAGTATACCCATATCTCAGACTCCAGATACATATATACCCAGATATCAGACCCCCAAATACATTGTGAGCTGGGACTCAATTAACACACGGTCTTCCTTTAAAATACAGCCTTTTATTTTTAGGATCTGGCACAGAACAAGAAATGGAAACAAAAGCATAGCATAGCACATCCCGCGGTGGCTGATCATCATTGCCTGAACTATAACAGTCCCCCTGTAGCCAATGACGGTGATTGACCGGCTGGGAAGGAAGGTGGGCCATTGGAGAGTCAGAAAGCCGCGGGACTTCCTTTGCCGTCGTATGGATTTTGCAGCGCAGTCTTACTTTAAGTTCTTGTGAAGGAAAGAAGCGGACTGAGCACACTGGAGTCTCACCAGGCCATCTTTATTGGAGTCAAATAATGCAGCGTTTCTGCTCCCATGGAGCCTTTCTCAAGCCAAATTTAAATTCTAGCCCTGACACTCCTTTTTTAATTCAAAGTTGAATGAACTGGCCCTCAAAAACTGGAAAACTCACACATGTGGCATGTCATTGAACGGAAATAGATGGGTTTTGGCCTTCAAAGAGTTTATAATGTTCCCATTGAAAATAAAAAGACAAGCAACAAATAAAGGCCACCACTCAATGCGGGTAAATAAATACACAGCCCAAACGATTTTCATTTGCATTTGGGCTCCAGAACATGCCCATAATGGTTTGGCACCCTGGGCATGATGCCTGAGGTGCTAACACTTTTCAAAACCAGCTGGGGAATGTCTCTACCCGACATCTCCCCAACTGATCCTGCAAGGAGACCAGAACTGCAGTAACTCCATTTGGCCAGCAGATTTTCCGGAAAATCGCTTGGTAGTGAAGAGGTTACGAGGCAAAAGGTTTACTCTATCTCATTTCAGTTTCTACCGCGAGCCTCACTCTAACGTACCTCGATTATTTTGGGAAGTTATTGGTGTCATCGATTAGGGCCGACGGAAAAATCCCATGTCCACTGTAACTGGTTGAAATTGACCTGCCCAATGCATTATGTATTTAAAAATATCATTTATAGACGTTAATCTGTTTCCGAAAGACACTTAAATATCTCTCACCATTTGATCATTCAGGATAGAGTTTACCTGTTGGGGAGATAATTTAAGGAGAACATCCGCTTCATGCAATTATTGTTCCGACTGCCTTTCTCAGACATGAATAAAGTCCCAGCTTATTAAACCTGTTATGTAATGACAGAAGCCAGAAACTGCTCCAGGGAACCCAATAAAATGATTTAAGATATTCCGCCATGTCATCGGCTGGGCAATTTTTAAAAAAAAAAAAGGAAAAAAAGAGGTCCTACCTTTGATGTTAACTTTGATGTCACCTCTGCAGCGTGTGAATCAGGATTTGCTGTATATAAACATCTACTTCGATGGAGATCGAGCACATTTTACGGTTTATCATCCATTTACCGTCACATCCAGAAAGCGTCTTCAGAAGGTCGTGATGTCGGAGGCGAAGGATAGCCAGAAGAACAGCAGACGAGCCCATACGGATGAGGGTCCCACTGAACAGAGTAAGACCGATGCCTTGTTCTGAAGCCCATATCTTTAAGGAAATGTAGCTTGTGCCTTTCCACCGTAATGAGGTAGTATCATCTCATGGAGAGTCTTTGTTCCTCAGAGTTAACTTCTTGACAAAGTTTTGTTTTCCACCCAGTTCTTGGAGACATCTGCACTCCCCTTCACCATAACGGGTGGTCTTATTTAGAGCATTCAGTTTAGAGATGTCTACTCGATTTTATTGGCAAACTTGCTTTGAGATTAAGCTTCCAGGACTTTGCACGTTGGAAAGGAACATAGACATACCTTTTGTCTTCCGTTGTTTAGCATTTTTTTACTGTCACGCCAGTGTGACTGACGAATCTTGATAAAATGGCCTGTGTCCTCTTCTGTCCCTGTTTTTGTATATACTGTATTTAAGTTGACGTTCTCCTCTAGATGCACCATGGTACCTACACCTACCCAAGTGTTTTTGAAAAGTTATGCTTCTGTGTGTTTATTAATTTTTGGTGTAAATTTATCTAGATCTTTGGTGCTCAGCCTACTGGATGTTTCCGACCTACATCTCCCATGATACGCAACCACTCATTAAATCCACAGAGCTGTGTGGGAAATGTAGTTCCAAAATATCTTCAGAGTCAAGGTTTTAGCAGCCATGACCTAGATTATCCTGGTCAACCTACTGCATTCTATTTTTTCCCATTGGAGGACACTCATGTAATGTTTGGTAATATGGATGCATTTTAGGTGCATGTTGGTGTCGTGTGCCGTTATCTTTGGTTCATCTGTGATAAAGCGGCCATGAAGGGGTGTCTTTAGAAAATATGCTATCAGCGGGTAAAACATTGATTATCAATGGGAATCAGAAGACAAAAATCGAATAATTACGGTCAACTAAATGCTACAGTTCATACCCACCAGTATTTGAAAAGATCCGAGAGGAAAACTGATTTGGCTTGGCTAAAGACTTGATCCAACAGTCCCCTACATCGGGAGTTCTCAAGTTTGGTCCTCAGTTCCCCCTAACAGGCCAGGTTTGCCAGATATCTGAAACACAGCATAGGTGATATGATTTGCTGCTCAATGATTGCAGGATTAAATCTGCATTTCGCCAAGGTAATCCGCAAAATCTGTCCTGTTAAGGGGACCCGAAGATCGGGGTTGGGAACCACTGGCCTACATGCATTTACTAGCAAAACTTAACCTTAACCCTACTCTGTGCTAATGTTCTTTGGGCCCGTCCATCCCACTTTCTTGCTTCAGCCCCGGGGTGGAAGGGGCAGAAGGCTGCTCACCCAACTCATAGGATAGGCTCACCGGATAGAGGTGGCAGCAGGTAGAGGCGATTAATGTTCATCAACCACTGTAGGTTATACTTTGAATAGCTAAGCTACCCTCCTCCACACTGACTTTGAATTAAAGTATAGCAGTTATTCGTCTAGAAGACTTATCTTTTCGTTTCCAGGAATGTATTAAAATGCAGAAATATCCCAATCTTGATCTTCCGCTCCCTTTCCGATCTTTGGGTGAGTGGGCGGGAGGGTCAGTAGTGCAAAATTACATTGTACACCCATGAAAGAGAATTCTCACAATAGGATTTATTTAATTTTTATGATGATATGAAATAAAATACAAATTCCTCAAGGTGACTGTACCCTCACAATTCTGGCAAAAAATGATTCCCCCCCCCCCCCGCAGACGTATCTGGTCAGGGTAAGTATTGAATTTGTATGCAGGGTGATGTTGGGTGAAACAATGATTTCCTGTTTTCTTTCCAACAGAAACCTCTGAGCAACAAGTGGACAAAGATGTCCAGAAGAACAACCAGGAACAAGCCAAGTCTGTCAGAGAACACAATCAAGAAAGAAAACGTTCCCAGGATTGTGACAAGAATAATCAAAAGCAACCGCAGGAACAGAAGAGTTCAGAAGAACATCCTCAAGAATATAAGGGTAACAGAGTAGAAGCTCAAGAGCAGGACAAAGATCATATAGGACTTTCCCAGCAGCATGATCAGGGCAATAAGGAACGCCTAAATGATAGCCGTGTACAATCTCGAAAACATAAAGAACAAGAGCACTCTAAGAACCAAAATAATAGTGACCACCAACAAGCGCAGGAAAGTAAGACCGATCACCAAGAACAATCCCAAGAACGCAACAAGGGCAGCCAACAATCATCGCAGGAGCAAAACCAGGATAAAAAAGAACACGCCCAAGACGAAAACAAGGTCAACCAACCAAATCCCCAGGAGCAGAAGCAGGATCAGGCACAACTTTCTCATGATCACAACAAAGGGAACCAACAGCAGCAGCAAGGACACAACCAGGATCGAAAAGAGCTTTCCCAAGATCAAAAAGATGGCAGCCAGCAACTGTCCCTGGATAACAAGCAGGATCAGAACCAGAATGAAAATGCACGTTCTCAGGGACAAAGCAACAGTAACCAACAGCAATCTTCTGAACATAAAAGAGATGACCACGACCAGTCCCAAGGACAACGCAGAGGAGATGTACAGCAATCAAGGGAACACAAACCGGATCAAAATGAACAGTCCCAGGATCAATTAAAGGGTAACCAACAACAGTCTGAGGAGAACAGACAGGAGCAAAAAGAACATTCCAAGGACCAGAACGTGAGTAGTAATGAACAGTCCCATGAGAACAAAAATGATCAAAATGGACGTTCTCTTGATCAAGATAGTAGAGACCAACAAGCTTTGAAGGGACACAGCCAGGATCAAGAAAGGCAACTGCAAGATCAAAGCAATGGTAACCAACAAGAAAACAAAAATGATCACCATGACCAGTCACAGGAGAGAAAAGATCAAACAGATGTTTCACATGACCAAAACAAGGGTATCCAACAACCAGCGAATGACCACAGTCAGGATCTAAAAGAAAAATCCCAAGAACAAAATAAGGGGAGTGAGCAACAGCCCCAGGAGCACAGCCATGATCAAAAAGAACACTCTCAGGATCAAAACAAGGGTAACCAACAGTATTCCACTGAAACAAGTGGTCAACAAGATAGTCAAGATGACCTCAAGGGAAACCAGGGACATTCTGAGGAAATAGAAAAAGATAACCAACGTAAACAAGAGGAGCAAAAGGGTCAGGATGAACATTCCAAAGACAAGAGAATAATCAACCAAAATCGTTCCGAAGAAGGCAAAGGTTCTGGAGAGCAGACAGAGAAAAGCAGAAAGGGATGTGGAGAACAAAGACATGCCGGGGAACATGCAAAGGGAGCTTCAGAAGGTAGGATGCTGCCACCTAGATAATACCTTTGTTGTATACACATTATAATACAAATTCTGAAACCCCATAGTTCAGGGCTGTCAAAATCTGCCCCCCCCCTGGATGTTTCTGAACTACAACTACCATGATTCCCTGGCCATCTACTGCATAGCATGAATCCCGGAAATTGTAGGCCCTCAATATCTGGGGGGCTGGAGTTTGCAAGCCTGTAAATTAAA
This sequence comes from Leptobrachium leishanense, assembly GCA_009667805.1. NCBI lineage: Eukaryota > Metazoa > Chordata > Amphibia > Anura > Megophryidae > Leptobrachium > Leptobrachium leishanense. The sequence continues at coordinate 156,357,847 of CM019068.1, forward strand.
ATTTGACTTTGTATCTCCTGTAAGAAAGCACTCAAACTCCCCAGATTGTTTAGACCTCTCCATCAAACATCTGCACTGCCCACCAGTGGGATGTTGGTGCAAAGTGGGCTGGCACCAGTAGGCTTTAAGCAGTAATATAAATTCTGTTATTGCAGTTATAACCCAACAGAAATGAGTAGGTCCTTCAATTTTGGTCACAAGTCACTTCTAAAAGGGGCGGTAGACTGCCAAGCCTAGGCCTTCACTGCCTGACTTGCAATAAAGCCTTTATTGTGATCATTTTAGAATGAAATAAAGAATACAACTTTTTATATACAGGAGGGAGTCTCCTCCCCCATTGGTCACAAACATTTGCGTAGACCAAGTCATGGATGAATTCAACTGTGATACCATAAAATGTACAGTTAATGGGCGGACATAGGGGAGCGTTAAGAAACATTGTCAACCGAATTTATTCAGAGGAAAAACAATGCGAGACATCTAGTTCCTATGATGGTTGCACACATGACTGCTCTGCATGCAATCCTAGACCTCTTCCGATCCTGCCATGAGATGTAGAGAGCCATAAAATTCACATCGTCATTGAGTCACATGTTGAGTTAAGACGTTTACGGCACATGACCCGCGTGATAATATAATCTGACGTGATGTCCTACCTCTACATTTTTGTAATATGTACTTTTTTCCCCCTCTCCAGCCAAAGGTCCAGACCGCAACTCTGAGGGGAATAAAGACAGAAGGATGTAAATCTCACCCCCCCATGTCGATCTCTACAACATGATCTACAACGTCCGTTTCTGTCAATAAATCCCGTCGCTTATCGGAAAGTATTTTAAAAATCGGTTTCGTCTTCAAAGGTGACATGTTCTTCAGAATTTGAAGTTCTCCTATGGTATTCTTGCACTACATCATCCTGTCAAATATCCATTAACTATCACTCAAATCAAAAGAAAACTTTGACAGTAGAATTGTCTATACCAGTGATGGTGACCCTCGGCCCCTCAGATGTTTTAAAACTACTTGTCCCATGTTGGTCTACCAGCCCTAAGGTTAACTGGGCGTCATGGAACATGTACTTCTGAAACATCTGGGGTGACAAGGTTTGCCGTCACTGTTCTATACGATGGTTACATATCCTGGAATTAATATCCTTTACTTTGTGCATATTCTTGAGTTTCATACATTTGGCCATCAAAAGGACTGGGAAAAAATATGAGGAATAACATATCTGTGGATTTGCCAGAATCTCCATTTTTTCTGCTAGCACGTTGACTTGAATACATAAGTTCTCCCAGTCACCCAAAAGTAGAGGGAGATGATGAGATAATGGGAACACCTAAAATGTATGAACGTCTAGGCTATTGATTGATGACTTTAGAAGCCTAGATGTTTCAGAACTACACAACGCTTGATGCTGGACCAACTCCAAGCCCATAGGACATACCGTCTTAAAGCATCTGTGGTGTGTAGGACAGGTGTCAATGGTCTAGGACCTTTGTCTTCAGAACAAACTTTCTACTTGTCATCACAGTCATGCGTGTTTGTGTAGGTGGTCTGTTGTTCCTTGAGGCAGCAAGGTGAATGAACCTTACCTACTACCCATAATGGTCCATCAGAATCCAAATTTGTACTAAATTTTGACTCATGGTTGAAAGTGTCTTAAAGTGTTGAGCAAGGCATGTATCAAAACATCTTTCTACTTCTCTCTTACATATGAATAAAATTACTTCTCTTTCCCAGAAACCTTTGTTCCACTTGATCTGTACTCTTTTGGTCCTTAGAAATGTATTTTGGTATGAAGATTTACTGCTGGTTAAAATGGACGACAGATCAATGTTTTATGTATTAGGGGATTCCCAGATACAAGCATTGGTATGAATCACAAGGCTTTAGAAAAAGGATGGGTGAAGTCATAACAAAAAGACTCTCCAGGCCAAAAACAAGGATGGCGTGGATGGGAGGCAGAACTTGGTTTCTCCCAACCCTGGTCATTAACCTTGACTAGCGAAAGCCCCTCCTTTCCTCCAGCTTGATCTCTGTGTTGTTCTCGATGGACAGCACTTGCTGCAGGAAGCACCATGGTGTAGCCCCCAAGACGATCGATGCTTGCCCCACTAAGGAACACACAATCAACTGGGTATTCTGCAGGTTGACCAAGTGTGACTGAAAGCTTTGAGGGTGCCATTTTCATCTATTGAAAACAGAACGTGTATACAAGGTATTGGGACACGGATACCACCTGCTACAGGTGCTCAACCTTGGTCCTCCAGATGTTTTGGAACTACATCTCCCATGACAGTCAGCCACTCATTACAGAGTCTTGTGGGAAATTTCCTTCTCGAACCTCTGGAGGGTCAAGGTTGAGCACCCCTGCTCTACTGCTTGCATACACACAGTATAGACAAAGAAAGAGTATATATAGATATCGTTTTAGGTTATACATACGTTTTGTACCTGAGAGCATATGAAACCCAAGCGTTATGTGCTAGAATTTCAGGTCTCCTTGCTGGTCCATTAATATCGGGCTTTAAGTAATGGGTACCTCACTTCATTTCTACTCAGCTACACCCAGCATTTGTCCTCTGCTTCTGACAACAATTTAAAAAAGCGAATGGTTTTTTAATTGTATGAATGGGATTAGTTTCATGTCGGGTTTTAGTACAGGGTGGAACAAAAGGAGCATTTCCTCACACCCCACCCTAAACACACACAAATCCATGATAATCCTCACAGGTGATCACAGCATTTCTCCGCTTCTTTGTTTATGGCTGACATCATCCATGCAAACTTCCTCTTTTTTTCTCTCTACACTTAATTTTAAATTGGCTTTACCATTCACATAAACCGTCAAGCCTTGGAATTGGAGAGCAGAAGATTTAGATAGTATTTGATCGTGATTACTCAATGCCTTCCCAAACATACCAAACCTATCCATTAGGAGTTCTTGTTGGAGAACTGGAAAGGAATTGAGACATGATGTCTAAATGGTTGAATTCTCCATTTTTGCCGACTCTTGATGTCCTTTTTCGTTCAACTATATGTCATTTATTGAACGTTTAATGGAGAAAACATGTCTTGACTTTTGGCAAGAATTAGACTTTTGATACCTTTGAGACAAAGTGGCTGGAACGATGGAAGACCAATCACTGGATCCATCATCTATCCACCACTCTGGACCTTATATATTCTCCAACCCGTGAACAGATGAGGACATATATAAGCCACCTCATCCTCTCTCTCTCTCTCCAATCACCACCTCCGATCCTTTAAGCTTCTCCTGCCTGTTGCCCAGTCACCCACATCTGCACCCAATAACAACCAATCCACTTGAACCTCAAAAGGAATCTTAATACCATGAATGTGCGGCAACTTTCCACTGAAATCCATCCTCTTCTCTCACCCATCTCTAATTCCACCAGTCCCAACATAACCAACAAACTGTATGTTTTTTTTAGGTGCGCATAAAACCACACATTACAAAAAACATAGAAAACTTAGAGGACCAAACATGATCTTATAAAATCTCAAAAATCTTAAATACTTAAAGCTTTGAATGTGGAATAGCAATTAAAGGTGAAGCAATTGGTAATTATCGACATATAGCTAGTTATTAATACAGGTGTTGGCATCTTATCTGATCTCACCTGATTTGGATTCTTTTTTTATCCTCCTTTAGTCAAATCCTAAGCAGTGGCGCACTTCTTCTAGTTGTCATGGTTGTGGTTGCCCCATAGCATGTGCTTGCCAATCACGTGTGGAAGACTTCCCTGTGTGCTACTCATGTAAAGGAGCCTCAGGTTGACAGAGGTGGCACACTGATAGGCCTCCTGGTAGTTCACAATTCCCACAATGGTCTCTGAATCCTTAAAATTGGCAAGGGCAAGCGGACATGAGTAGAGTACATCTATAATTGTTGTCTTCATAATTTTTGGCTAATCCTGATACACTTTACAGGCCAAGGCAGGTCACATGGTCATCCCATGTGGCGTTCCTGTGGTTGGTCCATTATTTATATAGCGCCACATAATCTTCAGTGCTTTAAGAGATCGGTGTACAAGGGAATACCACACATGGATGATACGACCTGATTCAGGGGGGACCCTGTTCTCAAGGGAATTTACAATCTATGAGACGTACAAGCATTTTGTGAGGTAGGCACATCCATATAGTTAAGTGTCAAGTCTAAGAACACTCACTGGTGGCATTTTCTGAGTAGGTTCGGAGTCTGCTTTCCATGATTGTAGATCAGCGACATAGTGATTAAGTTGAACCCGCTTCTCGTAAAGTCGCGACTTTCTTTGTCCACAGTTGTAGTTGAGGGATGTGCTAAACGACATTTGATTTGCTTCCCCTTGGTCGAAGAGTAGAGATGTTACCACTGGGCTCCACAGCCAATATTGTGTGGTAGGCAAGTATGTACCGTTAGGTGTCTTGTCCAAGGACACTTACTGCCAAGTCCAGGAACTCCCAGTTCAATGTGACTACTGTTACATCACCCACTATGCGAAAGAAACTGACCAGGGGACATAGGAAGGGAAAGGACAATTGTAGAAAAGACACTTTATTCCTCAGGTTACTTCTAATCAGTGGTGGAATGTAACACTTTGTAAAATTTATATTTTGAACCCCAACATAAAAAAATGATAACGCTGATCTTTGATCCACACCGATGGTTTTTGAAATTTATTGTCCATATTGGACGTGGTCATTATAAGAGTTATTGACTAAACCTCGAATTTGACTCCGAACTGTGAGTTTCGCCCTAGGCAATTTCAGGGTAATTCACCAAATACAGGCGAATTGACAGCGAAATACGGTCGAAATTGTCCCATTGGAAACTATCGATTAGTCTATTCACAGAACGCCAAATTGCCCCGAACTTTCTGCGAAATGCCCTGATTTTCGGTGTTTCAATCCAACAGGTTTAAATAGGAGAACCCAATAAATTTCAATGTAAAAACGTCATATCTTTTTAAAACTTTTTTGTCAGGACTATTTATTATTTTTATTTTTTTGCAAAAACCCTTGTTTTATAAGACCTTAAAAAGACAGTTTTTTATTTTTTAAAATACCTTTTTGTAACAGACATTTTTATTATAAATTATATATTATATATATCAGGGCTCAACATTTCAAGTCCCAAGCTATTAACCAGGCCATAAGAGTTACTTGCCACCAGTTGCTCCACCTAACCCAGCCCTTAACTCTACCCCTAAACACACCCCCTTAAATTATCTTATGAAATTACACTGTTAAAGGTTTTATTTAGAATAAAGTTACAAAAATAACATTAATACCCAGACATCAGACCCCAGATACGTGTATACCCAGACATCAGACCCCAGATACATGAATACCCAGTCATCAGACCCCAGTGTGAGCAGAGCAAGGAGGCAGGGAAGCTCCTCTCCACCCCCTGCTAGTGACAGAGATGAGCTGGGTCAGGTTAGGTGCTGTTCCCTGGCACCATGCAGCCTGGGGAAGGGGGGGGGGTGCACGGTGGGACCGCCGGAGAATGCAGCACAAAATTATTTATTGTGCTGTCTGTGTGTGCATTTCCACTCGCCATCACTTAATTTCCACTCGCCAAATGCGAGTAGGTGAGTGGAAATTTTGAGCCCTGTTATATATATAATATAATATAATTATTATATTATTTATTATGTATCTAAAGGGGCTTTTTTATTATTTAGATGCACTTTTACTAAATTCTTTATAGATTTAAGCTTCTATTAAGAGAATAGGAAACATTAATTTTTTTCCCCGCTCTGTGGAATTTGCCGCAATTTGGTGGTTTTCACCATCATCCGACAACTGCTTTGGCAAATCCAATTTGGCAAAATACAGTGACCATTCCATAGTTAAGTCACCGAATGGAATTGCCGAAGTGATCTGAAATGCAAAGCCCCCGAAAATTGCATTAAATTTCAGTGCCTTGTGTATAGACCCCCATAGCAGGGGTATTACAGGGCTGCTAAAGATTCCCTCTTTCCTTTTTGACCCAATGCAATGGTGATTACGATGAAAATTGGAATTGTATTGAGAGAATTAAACTAGAAAACTAAAAAATCTAATTAAACACACAACACACAATGGATAACACTTAAAAGATCATTAGGAGGATTGTAAAAGAAATGAAAGCCTGGTATGCTTCATCAAGACACACCCGTCCTCAAGGAAAGACAAACGCAAATGATTAAATGCAAATGTGGCTCCTGGCATGACACACGAGGCTTCATCAGCTATAAAAGCCATAAATCAAGACACAGACAAGATATCTTCACGCTCAATCTTCCGATATCTGTAGAGCTTATCAGAAGAACACACCATGTCTGGAGTCAAGGGACAGAAGAAATGCCCAGATCCGTGCCAAGACCCTTGCCCACCACCATGCCCTCCACCACAGCAGTGCCAGGACCGTAAGTACAGACGTTTTGATGTTATAGAGATATTTGATTTACAGTAGAGCTTCAAACCTAAAAGTATACCTTGGTCCTTATTCCATCTGAGGTTTATGGCCAACCAGAGATACGCTAAGCTTCTTATTAAAGATACCGGCTTCCATCCTTTTTCGGCTAAGCTGCATGTGTTGCTTGTGGCTTGGCTGTTGCAGTTGCCTCCTTTAAATGAACACTGCCTACGCTGTATACTTTGTATAGGAAGCACTGATTTGGGGGGAGCTGGAGAAGAATGATTGGCTCCCAAGTCGATCGTTATTCTTATCTCGTGTCAGTATTTAAGAAAAAATACAGCCTCTCGAAACCCGGTGTTGAGTAATTTTGGATTTGCAAGATCACAACAGACAAGGGAAAAATCCCTCTTTCTCTCTAGTCCAATTGTGCCAAAGATGGCACGATCCACTGTCCTGAAGAAGGAAACAAGGAGCAAATAGATCCTGGTATCCTTATTCCAGAAAGTGCAATCACGTAAGGCTCTCTGTGGTCTCAATGGGGTCGTTTGGTCTCCCGAAGACTCCACCAGCAGTGGCATACCTGTATGTAGTCGTTAGCAGCTCCCAATTATTAAGAATCGTTCCACTAGCATCTAGTTCATTTGTAACAGGCCTGGTAATAGAGAGTCACCAATGATAACCACTCATGGAGTATTTACCTCATCAGTTGCTCCCTACTACTGGCTCAGAGAGAATAGGGATATTTATGTTTTTTTGGGAATTATCAGAACATCTCAAGTCTGAACTCATGTTTGAGTAATATAGATACATTACGGATCTAAACCTTCTCTAGATTACCCCAATATCGGTAGATTACATAAACTTTGTCACTGACCTAGCATGAGATCCTTCCCACTGATTAAATGTATTCTTATTCTATTTCCCAACATCCTGGGAAACGAATTACTGATAGAAACCATGTGAAATAAAATTTTATCAACGAAGCTATACCCTGGTTACAGGGTGAATCGCCAGGACCCAGTTGGCTTCCAAATGAGTTTTCTAAAAAAAAATCTACAAATTGTTATGGATTGTATCTGGTGGGACTTGAAATCGGATCAATGAACTGAGTCATTCTGGTTTGTATAAAAAACAGTGGTCTTTTCGAATGTAATGACATTCTTACTTGGGCAGCGTTTGAGCCACCTTAGTAGCGATCGAAAATGATGACATCACTAGAAAACAAAATATGGTAGAACGATGGCTAAACCATGAATATTATTGAGTGTCTGAACTGAACAACATGAAAGTCACTTAAACTATTTTATGGTTTCTTTTCCAGCCTGTGACCCATGTCCGAAGCCAGTTCCTCAATGTCAAGGTACGTTACGCTTGTTATGTCTTGGTATTTCACATGAAAACAGAAATAAAATAATAATACGGATGAACGAAAACCAACAGAATGGGTTGAATGCTAGAAAGTGTTGAAGAGGAGAAATTTATGAAAATTATTAGCTCAGAATTGTCCGAATAGGTACCATTTGGGGTTTTAATTAATGGAAATCTGGGTATAATAAACAGCTGAAGAATCAATGACATGAAGACCTGTGAGAAGGTCAATGGAAAGTCCTGGCTATGGCAATGTCTCCACCTATTCTGGGAAATATCTTCTAATCTTGTCAGTACAGCCAAGGATGGCCACTGGGGACTAAGTTGGGAACTAAAATACTGAAGGCCAATGGGGATTAAGTAGGAAACAAAGTCTCGGGGAACCATGTTGAATATGAAAAAGCCACAGCTCAGCTACAGGAAGCTATGTAAGAAATATGGCGACATGAATTAAAAAGATGGTTCAGTGGCAGACATGTCCACTTCTAGAACGTGTGCTCACTCCATGTCCATTTTCTCTCTCTCCAGATCCCTGTAAACCAGTTCCACAGCAGTGTCAGCAGGACATCAAGTGTGTGAAGAAATGTTAACGAGAAGCCATGTTATGGTGGAAACCGTCCTTCAAAGAAGACAAACCCCTTCTACCCTGATCACCAAAAACAGCTTCGCTTTCATTTCGTTCCTTTGATCTCCATGTGAAAGTCTACTTCCTCTAGCAAATGTGCACTTTACTGTTTCTGACTGAGCCTCTGAAACTTGATTAAAAAGCAATATGAGATATTGAAATCCATGTCATCCAATTTCTGGTGATTATTGACTCTCTGTGGGTTCTGACTCCTTTTGGACCCATTAGGGACACGGCCCAGATCTGAAAGGACTTGTAAAGTTGAAGTCACAATCTCGAGCCCATAAATTGTGATCGTAAAGAAGTTAAGGGCAATGCAATTTCCAGGAAATGCCAACAGAATATAAATATAACTTCTACCCTTCACAAGTCATTTGCAAAAATCACAATAAAGAATATATTAACCCCCTTAACGCCGGGAGAGCGCAGGGAGGAAGGGGGTCTGAATGCCATAGGGTGGCATAGCATGCCTCGTGGCTCTCTGGCAATGCTTCCGGCCCTCCTCCCTTGCCGGCAGTCAATTGTCTTCACTGGCTTGCAGTGGGACTACCTGAATGGCATAGCACACCCGGCGGCGTTAAGGGGTTATACGACTGTATGTGGCGAGGCATAATGCCTGTGTAAGGAAACGACAGCATCACCTTGTATCTGTGCTGTACAGGGATTCTCACTCATTATAACCCCCTGAATCTTATCCCTGTACAGCAGTGAGTGACCCCACAGCTCTCCCTGTATTCTTCCCTCTGAGTATGTTAGTGTATGTCGTAGAGGCATACGCATGTATTGTGTGCCATGAGACCACCAAGCATTGTCCACCAAAGGATTTCCCCAATATCAATGCTCTATACATATCACTGGTGTATGGGGGGGGCACAGTGGACATTTGCTCCCCTGAGCTGCAACCCCTATTGTAATTACAGAGGTAAGTTATAACCCCCTTATCTCCAGTTCCATACACCCCACAAGGTCATTTGAAGTGTCACTGGAAGGGCCAGAGTCCAGCCTATCATATGATACCAAACTGACCATGTAAAATACACAAAATAAGTAAATAAAGTGAAAATATTCCTTTTTTTGTTCTAAAGCAGCTGTGTTGTCCACTTTAGTTTATAAAGCAAACAATGCCATTGCAATAATTCACTTTCTCATTTCTCCCTGAGGAACATTGCTGCACAGGGACTGTCAGGTGATACCTGTGTAGCAGGAGGACAGACCCCATGCAGTAATGTTCTGTGGAGAGTGAGTGTGAGGAGTGCAGCCTGTCACTGTTACTGCAATCCTAACACCAGCCCTCAGCTAAAATTGGTATAATGCCCCAACCTGAAAGCCGCGTCTGGATCCTTTTCCGGTAGATATCACCAATAAACAGCATGTTTTATGATATTCCTGATTCCCATAAAAGATGGTGATTTATGTTCATGGAAAAATTATGCCATTAAGGTATTTTAATGATGATTTCCCAGAGTGTCAAAGTGTATTCCTTGACCTCTGAAATGAGAAGGAGCCATCTATATGATTGCAATACATTACACCAGGCTGATCTCCACGGATTGCCACTTGGTGTTCTATCACCTAAATGTAACGATATTAAAGTTGTACTCTCTAGTCTTCAGGAAGATACTCCAGGGTCAAAATATTGGGACACTTTCATAATGACCAGACTAGCTAATGAGCAGAATAAAGCATTTGTGAGCCACCATGGCTGTAGGCATCTAGCATGTAGGGTTACATGATGACAACACAGGTCAACTGGTAGAGAGTGTCACAGAGTCCTATTTCTGTTGGGATCTGACCCAATCAATGCACAATCTACCTTTTCCCACACTTCAAACACCAGTTCAGCCCCTTGTATAGGCCAACTGAATAGTCCAGTCCTAATAAGACCTCCATGAACACCACAGATCTGAGGTGGAAAGTTTCGTGAGACTGTCATGTTGAATCTATTGGCAAACCCAAAGCCCAGTTCCAATGGAGCCATAACAATAATAACCAATAGTTCTCCACTGTCATTCAACCATCATCAGGGCCACCGTGGGGGGGGGCAGCCTAAGGTAGGTTCAGGGGCCCAGTGACTCCATGGGGCCATGCCCACCAAGATACCAACAAATTTCCCACACTGGAGCAAGTTATGGACCATGTGGACATTAAGTAATACCGATGGATTCGTAACACCTGGAACTATGGGTATGACTTTTATATATATACGGGGGTCTATTCATGTGTATTTTTAACCGACTGATGAAGCCGTTGTCATGGTGAAACGCGTTTTGGTTTATGTTTCATAAAATTTTTCATATATACAAAAGAAGGTTTCTTTTTCTGGTACAAAGGGGATTGGTGTGTCCCCAAACCACCCAAGCTCAATTACGGAGCCAGTGGACACGGCACACGCTCTATATCATGTGAGTTTGGTCCTATCGAAAGCTAAAACTATCTGCTTATGTTATTGAATTATGCTATGGTCCATCTCTGTGTTCATCCTTACATGGCATCCATCTTATACTCGGAGGGTATATGAAGAGGGACGGGGTCATCCCTGAAGGGACCCAACGCTTTCATATAGAGCCTTGAATCATACAGGCTCTGGCCCATGTGAGTGGATTTCCATTACCAGAACTTCGCTATACCATTTTCTACATATGTATTGCGCAATGTGTTTTTGCCTCTTTTCTTTTACATGTTCACAAGAACATTGATCCGGCTATATTCACATGCCTTGGTAATTGTATCCCTTTCTTCAGTTATATACTGATAATATATTGGGTGTGATTAATTCAGTGTTTGGCGTTCCGTGGTTGTGGGATTCGCACTGGCGCTTTCTCCATTTTTTGTAAATTTCCCAGCGGGCTGCGCCATGTGGAGTCAGTAAGAGCACTCTGACTCCTCACTGAGGTAGCGATTAGTATGGTCTGCAACAGGTAGAATCGCAGACCCGACACTTTCCCATCAGGAAACACATTTTATCCCCTGGCTGGACCACAAGGGATTTAGTCCAGTCCCTGTAAAATCCAGTAAGAAGAAGATGAGGCAAAATATTTTATTCTTAAGTAGTCTACTACAAAGGACATCTGAAGGGACAGGGGACCCGACCAGTGGTTCACTAAGGGGCCCCATGAATTCTGATGGCAGCCCTGACCAGCATTGCATAATCCCATGAGATTCACACATATCTCTCGTGCCATTCTCCATTAAATCCTATGGACTCTAGGAGAAAATGGCGGCATGTGGCAGTCGATTCTGGTATTCATCAGTGGCTTCCAAAAATTTGAGACGCTAATATAATGACTGGCCTATTCTTGGATCAGTAATAGGAAGCCACCAAGACTTTACAGAGTCTAGAAAAGGGTCTTGACAATGGTGACGAATATGGAACTTAAAGAAGGGCTATGGCAGGGCTGTTTTGGATTTATTCTTCTGATCAACTATTCTTGAAATTATTTAACTGATCGATTCAACGAAGAGAAGGCTTTTGCCAAACCAAAGGCAGAAGACCTTTTGATACTGGATCTGGTGGAGGCTTACATTGGCATAATTCGTTTTTCCTAAGTTTTGAAAGTGGACAATATTATAATTTAACTTTTTATAGTGTTTTTGGACACAGAATGAAAGCTTTCTGCACATAATGTATCACTTTGTTCATGAAATCCCAACATTGACTCAGCGTAACATACCTTGAAAACGATTATATGGAATGCCAGTTTGATAAAATTATACTTATCACCCTGTGGTAATTATCCCCGTCTGTTTTCCATCACCTTCACAGACTGATTATGCCAAAATAACGAACAGTCACGTGAACAAGCATGAAACCATCATACCTCAAGCATTAAAGTATTTCAAGCTTCCAAAGTATCTTCTATTCTATCCTGGTGGTAGGACTTCTTCTTAGATCCTCATAACCAAATAGTTTTGTCCTTCAGCTCAGCAGCACACAAATGTTGTTAAATGAATGTCTTTGGTTATATCTTATAAAATCATGCGTGTATGTGTATGATAAGGTGTATGATAATGAGATAACAGATTAGTTCTCGGAAATTGTCCACTACATGAATAAATGACCAAACCACATCAAAAGGAAACACTGGTTCTTCAAGGTTGCCTTCAAATTTAGGCTACTCAAACATGAGTGTCACCAACCATATCTGACCGTGATGCCACACACCATCCCAATGAAGGACATTGTAAATTTCAATTTATCACCTACCTAATCCAACCCCACCACCAATTACTGTAGTGATGGAAGGTAGTGAAGGGGTTAATTGGCTTCTGTCAGACATCAAAGAGTCCCATTTAATTTAGTCTCATTTTGTATAGTAAATGTGACTGTAGTCACTTGTGTCTTTGGTTACACCGATCTGAAGTTACTTTTGGGAGGTGTGGGACTGCAGGTTTTGTTGGGTCAGATGTTTTATATTGTTCTTCTACCATCTCCTAAACCACCCTGTGACATTGTAGATTCAAGGTGTCTGTGTTCTCCGTGTCCTATTCCTGTACCTTGGGAGCTGTGTTGTATTATTCCCTGATATATCCTGGTGGAAGGGGTGTGTGGGAGGACAAAGGCTATTCAGCTGGGGTGTGCTTAACCTTTGTTGGGCTGTCCGTCTTCTGTTTGTGTTGTCCCTTTGTTCACCTGTTCTTTTCTTTCCCTGGGTATGCCCTGTGTGTATATTGTATATCGAGCTGTAAACCCAAATAAAGGTGTTTTAGTTTTGTTTTCACCCTACAAGGAGCTCCAGCTGTTGACTGGGTGGGGTTTGGTTATAATCAATACTTCTTCGGGATACTGATGATGAGAAGGAGCCTTCCTCTGCAGAGATACCCACTTAGGGTGCCGGGTTCCCTTACAGGAAAAATCACAAAGCAGCCAGGGAGTAGAAGATTTTTTGAAAACTTAGTGACATTCTCATGGCAGGATATTTGGGTTTTCCATAAAAACTATGGGGGTTATTCAGAGAGTGTCGCTGATATTTCGGTGCTCTCTCATTCCCTGCACTTCGGGGAATCAAATTTCCCCACCCTGCGGTGAATTCAGCATTTACCGCAGGGTCCCCAGAGTGCAGGGAATGGACCTGAAGAGTCACTGCAAAAACGCCAAAAAACCACATCCGATATGATCCGAAGTATCAGATCACTGAAACCGCATGCCGAACACGTCCGGAAAAGCCGACGAGCCCCGAACACACTGCAGAGCAGCCGCCGGAAAAAGCCCACAAGCTGACCAACGGGGTAAAAAGGAAAGAAAAAACTTTGAAAGTGACAAAATTTAAACGCTGTTTGCAAAAAAACTACAGAACGAAAAATGCCTGGAATTTATATATAAGATTCAATGAATGATAAGAAAAAAGGGCTGTTACAGAAAAAAGAAAATCTGCTATTAAAAGAAAAAACGGGAAAAAAATTATGCCGGAAAAATCCCGAAAAATGCCTAAAAGATCCTAAAGAAATCTATAAATAAAGAGACTTTTTGCTGCAGATTAAAATAATAAACGGTTTATTAGATATTGGATAAAAATGGGAATATTTTTAACATTGAAGCCTATGGATTCGCTTGAATAAACCTGACAAATGAAACCACCGAACAGCAGGGCACTTCTGCAACTTTTCACTGCTGTTCGGTGTCTCTGAATAGATTAACCATTGCTTCTCTATGGGGGTTTTCACTGCTGTCGAACAGGCACCGTACTTGCTGGCAGTTCGTCAAAATTTGGCTAACTGCCTGCTCTCTGAATAGCTGACTGGCCCAGAAATGTCACCGTACGGTAGGCTTGTGCACCGATTTTTTTTTCGGTTCGATTCGGTTTGATTTTTCGGATTTTTAAACTTTTCGATTCGGGTCGTTTCGACCGATTTCTGTTTCGATTCGGTTTGGCTCGATTCGTTTTTCGTGTACTTTTTTTTTCGGAATATCGACCATTTTTCGTATTTTCGTGTCACTTAGCTCGTTTTTTGTATCGACTTTTCGTGATTTCGGAAATTTTCGTTTTTTCGGAATTGTACATGTTTTCGGAATTTCGACCATTTTTCTTATTTTCGTGTCACTTAGCTCGTTTTTTGTATCGACTTTTCGTAAGTTCGGAAATTTTCGTTTTTTCGGAAAGTCTGTTCTCCTCGTTTCAAAGCAATAAATTTCGATTTGACACATTTCAAGTCCATTCGAAAATTCCGAAAATATTTCGTTTCGGCTCGGAAAACTTTTCGGATCTGCCATTTTCGGATCTAAAAATTTTCGGAAATTGGGCCGCATCCGAAAACACGAATCGGGAAATTTCGTGAAAATTCCGAAATTCCGAAACCCGAAACGCACATCCCTACCGTACGGGGAAATTCACTGTTCGGTGACATTTCGGGGCTAGATTGGCTCTCTCTGAATAACCCCTTCTATCATTAAAAAGAGAAAGCAAATGATAACGTGTCTGAAAGCCGTTCTATTGACCCAATCAAGGGCAGAACTGGAGGTAGAGGTGCAGGCAAGGCCTTGGGAGTCGGGACCCAGACTTTGAGGGATTTGCTGTGTGTAAAATACATCTGCATTCGATCATACAGTCAACGTAAATTATTTACCCTGGCGCTCTAGTGGGATAATGTTAGGAGAAATGGTTTCCCATGGGATGCACTTCCCACCTCTCCGAGCTGGTGACTTTCAGTCTTGTTATCAGCCGTTTAGGACATGCTCGGTTTGAGAACAAAAAAGTGGCTTGCCGAAGGCCTGTCCCGACATAAGGTGTCCCAGATCAAGAGGAACATTTATGGGGCAACAACACTGGGCTCGATATAACATTTTGACCGTTTTTTCATAAAAATATCTTTGAGTTTTGGCCAATATTTTATTCGATATATCTACAAATTCAAAAAAGTCGACCAAGATGAAAAATCGAAAAATTAGCAGTTCCAAAATAAAATCTAACCGGTAAAATGCCCAAAGAAGCATATTTTTGGCCAGGATCATATTGATTTTTGCTATTGAGCAGTGGTTCTCAATCCTGGTCCTCAGGTCCCCCTAACTGGACAGGTTTGCTGGATATCTGAAGCATAGCACAGGTTTGCTTCAGTGATTGCAGGATTCAGTCTGCATTTCCCCAAGGTGATCCTTAAAACCTGGCTTATTAGAGGGACCTGATGACCAGGGTTGGGAACCACTGGTCTAGAGGAATCTATTTTAAAAAATACAGCTCCAATATGGCATAGCCGTGATCTTGGTGGAGGCCAAGAATGAACCTATGCCTTTACGACTACCCAATAAAGCTGCTTCGCATCTTATTCACATATGGTGCATACATAGGTGCCCAGTGATGAACGTTCGAAATGTCTATTAGGTTCAATATATCCCATCACCGTACGACAGGCCTCAAAATTTCAAGTCCCAAGCTACTAACCAGGCTATAAGAGTTACTCGCCACCAGTTGCTCCACCTAACCCCAACCCAGCCCCTAAACACACCCTCTTAAATTATCTTATGAAATTTGCCAGTGACAGAGACGAGCTGGGTCAGGTTAGGCAGCTGTTCCCTGCCACCGTGCAGCCTGGGGAAGGGGCCAAGGGGGAAGGGGCCATGGAAGTGGCCTACTGGCCAGGTGCGAGTAGGCGAGTGGAAATTTTGAGCCCTACCGTACAACATGGCATATTGGAAATGTAGCATGATGTAAGGACAATTACACAACCAAAAATATAATAATTTAATGTTTTCTGGCGTTATTTAAGGAGGGTAGTTTTGGGAAACGATGAGAACTGGAATTCAGCCATCTTGAACAGGTTCTACAGCACATCTGAATCACACCGGAAAAACATTAGGAAAATTTGTAGAGGGAATGGAAATGGGAAGATTTCATCACAACACGCCCAATAAAAGAAAACAAGTTAAGAATGATTAAATGCAAATTAGACTTCGGTTGTGACACACAGGAGGGGCTACCTTGTGTATAGGTGTACAGGGTTATTCAGAGAGAGGTGAAGCTCTGGAGAACTTTTGGAGTAGTGAAAATTCTAGGTCAAAATAGCCAAACCAGAAAAATTCTCCCATTTATCTCACTTTCCAAATCATCTATTTTGACCCAGAATTTTCACTTCTCCAGAGTTTCACCTTTCTCTGAATAACCCTGATAGTTAGACACAACACCAGAATAAAACTTCTCTTGCTTTGTTCCTATTGCACAGTGTACAGATCCCGAACGGAAAGGACCATGTCTGCAACCAAGGGACAGAAAAAATGCACAGATCCATGCCATGACCCTTGTCCACCACCATGCCCTCCACCACAACAATGCCAGGATCATAAATTATTTGATGGCCTCCAAATACCTACTGTTTATGACCATTTTCTCAGGGTTTTAGAGAGATCTACAAACCATCTTCTTGCTTAACTTCATGGTTATGTGATGCCTCAAGATGTCCCCAATCATATGGTTTTCCCACAGTACACACAGATCCATGTCCAGATCCTTGATCACCACCATATGAATGCTAGGACCAGAAGTAACAACTTCCCTTTACCAAAAATTCTCCATTTTATATTTCCTTCATGTGAATATACCGTTATGACACATGCTTGATTCTAACAAGCAACCGAGACACAACAACGAGTAAAGGACCAGGTGGGACCTGAATGCCCAAGATGACGAGATCTTTTCTGTAGTTTCTAGACATCTAAAGACAAAACTAGGTTGACTTACTTGGGTTACACACAATGGACAAACACACTATGTAATTTTTTTCCATTTGTCATCGGAATAACAGACTGTTTCATGGTATTAGGATCCTTTGCCAACATCAGCCAACATTGGAAGACCACGTTTCCATCTTAAGATCGGTTTTCCAATTCTTAACATTTCTAAATCCTACAAACTAAGACAACACATGAATTGTCTCATAATCACCATTTAACAGACTGGATAACATGAAATTAAGAGGTAACAAAGGGCCTCGGGCCTCGAAATAACAATGACATTGGTTTTTAAGTTATCAAAGGAGTCTATAATATATTTTACAACAGTAACAGTCACTTAGGGCTAACAATTAGGACAAAAAACTGAAAAATCATGGAGAATTTCTGTTTATTTTTCTGTCTTCTCTTCCAGCCTGTGACCCATGCCCTCCACCAGTTCCACAATGTCAAGGTAAGACTTGGACTTATTTTACATGTTGAACTGAAGATTGGAGTCAATTCTAGAACAGTTCACATGACTTAGTCCTATGAGAGATATTTTCGGTTCATTAATCTGTTTCATGATCGTTTGGTTGAGAGGGATCGTTAGAGTTGGTAATGGCCAGGATCCGCCATCTTTGTATCTCTTCATCACAGTGTCCATTCTCTCTCCCCAGATCCTTGTAAGACGGCCCTACAGCAGTGTCAGCAGGACGTTAAGTACGTGAAGAAGGAACAATGTGATGGTGGAGACCCTCGTCAAAAGACAAGTTACATGTCCCTTGACCACTTAAGGGTTAGATAAACTGAAACAACGATTTCCTCTTGAAATAAAGAAGGAACTGCATAATGGTTCAAATGGTCATCAACTTGATCAAAGCAGATGTCCTCTACCCTGATCATCTATGTAAAGTAAGCTTAACTCTGCTCTTGCATAGTTTTAGTGAGAGGTGTACTGACTCACACCAAGCCAACAAATCTTCAATAAAATGGTGTTTAAGCCATGTTTCCAGGTCATTTTCTATTTTGTTCACGCCTCTGCTGGGCCGTTATTATCAAAATGTGAGATACGGCCATATTTAGCATGCCCAAATTGAAAAACATTCAACTGTTTTGAACAATTATTGGGGTGATACCAACTTGTGTACCAGATGTTAGAAAGAGGAAATAAATATAATTCAACAAATTTAAAAAACAATAAAAACAAATCCTGGCGACACAAAGAAGTCATGATGTCCCATATTTAGTTTCTGAAAGGTTTCCCTTATTAATGGTACAACGTTAGTGGGACAAGATTGCGTTGTTTAATCCTTAAGTAGGGGGCAAAGTGTTGATTTTCAGGTTATTTTATGTAAAAAATACCAAAATATTACTGGAAAGAAACCAAATGAGCCAATGACATAGTTGAAATCACATCTCAGAATGTCTTAATTGATGGGCACGGAAAAAGATCCACCATTGCAACCACCTTCCTCTTGACCATCCTGATTATCACAAACACATCCAAACCTATCATTGCTCATGTGGAATGTACCATATTGCAAGGACATGGTGTATACAAATTTCTGGACTATGAATTCACAGGTTCCATTTTAAGTTTGACATTATCTGAGGCCAAACTCGAGAACGTCTGGAACCCATGCCTAACCATTTTCCGAAATACATGTTTCTGCTAACTCACTGCTCGTCTCATGCATCATGATGTATGTACCAGGCTCTTAAACAGAATCACCTTGACCATTTCTGTTCTGAAATCGCAAAGAGGGTTATCCACAAAATCCCGTTTAGAGTCGTCCAGCAGGGACGTGCAGTCAGGGGTGGCAGGGGAGGCAGGGCCTCCCCTGCCATTCCAGTAAATTAATGTGCTCATTGTGCTGTAATGACATGTATGTATATTTAATCTGTAAATAAAATGTTATTCATTGAAAAAAGTTTTCATACTCACCTCTCCACGCTCCCTCGCTGTGCTTCTCTGTGCTCCACATTTTTTCCCCCGTACTTTCAGTTTGCCGGCTGCTGTGTGTTCGTGTGTGTGTGTGTGTGTGATTCACTACACAGACAGCAGGGGCAGCACTGAGCCAGCATAGCCTACGCAATTTGTGCAGCTGAACGCAATGCTAATTGCGTAGCTCAAGCTGACTTCCTGGTTCTACGCTCTTCAGTGCCTCCAGACAGAGGCACTGAGAGCACTTGAAAGCTTGAGCCAATGGGAAAGCTCCATTGGTCTCAAGCAATTCTTTTTTTTTTAAAAAATGCCCCCCATGGGAGGCAGAGCTCCCCATGGATTGATTGACGAAGGACAGTCATGTGACCGTCCTCGTCAGTCGTGGAGGGGGGCGGGCAGGCAGAGCTCAGCAGTCAGCATGTGTGTAATAGCGCCCTCTATTAGTCAGTATTGTAAGTGCATGCTCCTAGAACTAAAAACAATATGCAAACTTTACTTTAAAGTAAAAGGTGTAATAGCGCCCTCTATTAGTCAGTATTGTAAGTGCCTGCTCTTAGAACTGTAAAAAAAAATGCGAACTTTACTTTATAAATAGTGAAACTCTATTCTCCTATATAACGGTAATCAAATGCGTAAATTGCGACTGCGTATCCCTGTGTATATCTGGCTCTGATACTAGCCAGTGCCTCACCAGCCACTGACCTCACCGCACGTCACTGCGTCGCACCCATGATAAGCTTCGATGACCCAAAAAGAGAAAATCAAGGAACGGCAGGGGAAGCTTCAACAATGACACTTCATCTAACATTATTTGATTTGCCCCCTCGATTGCCAATGTAAATAATGGTCACAACTATGGTGAACGATGGCATTTCGTGGATAACCCTCAAAATCAAATTCAGGTCCACAGCGGTTGACTTGTATTGCCACACTTAAATCTTTGTTATATTATTCTGTCCTCCTGTAATTCTGTGCTCTTTTCCCTTATATGCGATACTTATGTCTTTCACGCCCATCGTTTTATTTGGCTTGAAACCACCTGGTGCATTAAAACTTTTACACAATCATTAACGTTTTCTCAACACAGGAGAGCATTTAGCTTGTAGCCTGATGTGATTGTAGGCGTTCTTCCCAGTCCTCATGGAATGAGCCCACTCTCTAAGTCACAATGTGATGTTGACCTGAGTTTAGTACATCCATGCTTGGAGATCTGAAAGTGTTCTGGCCAGGCAAAAGTATTACCCACAAATTGTATCGGACTGAGAAAGACTCTAAACTCTACATTTAACCAGGTGGAACCCAAACTCCAATGGACTTCATGTTAAAGTGGATCGGAAAATCTGCTTTCTACTGTTATTCTTGAACCCAATGGCCCAATGTGCCCAACCAAAGATCTGTTAATTTGCACTATAGAGGAAAATCTTCGGATCACTTCTAAGGAGCACAAAGTGCTCATACAATAACATGAGCCATTTCAGCTTTTTCACAGCTGAAAGAGCAGGTAAAATGCTGTACGTGAGCCAAGTAAAGGAAGAGAAGACTGTGCAGCTTACATCACAGCATACTAGACATGTCCACGGGCAAACAAATTGCTCCTTAATTTTCGGTTTGTCCGAAAGTTGACGATGGTCATCTGAAATTGTGATATATTTTGTTTCCCTAAAAATAAATATACTGCTGGTAAATACATACCACATGCCCACCCAATTTCCATGGCTCACAAAGATAGGGGGAATCCTGTCTTCCCTGCGTACTCCACCCATGGTCAGTGGTTGAGGAGCTGTATCAGAACCACCTGTTGTGATTTAACATCTCAACCATGAATCATGGGTCGAGGGTATGGAGTGAGATACCAAAAAGACTCAAATGTAATGCAATGCACCAAGGAATCGTACCCAAGGTGCACAGACACAAACCGAATCACACGAACGAAAATCATTCCGGAGAGATTTGTGGTTGTTTTTGGCGCATCTGTTAAGGTATTCTTTACTTGATTACGGTTTTCAAACGAATGGCGATTTGTCCGAAAACTAATGCACAGGACTACAAAACGTGCCAGACATTCAAACGCAAAGGAACTTGTTAGTTCAAACATTTCAAGCATTTGGTGGGTCAACTGCAAGTTGACATCACAAAACCTCAATGTGTGTGTTTTGGGGGGTCTGGTAATTGTTTCCCCTGGGTACTTAGAATTCAAGAAAGCTAAATTCTCACTGCATATTAGTAGAGAAACATTGGCAAGAATTTCTTAGTCTGTTGCCCAATGTTTTTCTTTCAAGAACTGGGTTTATTTCCTAATCATAAAGACCGATTGTCTCAACTTTCCAAGAAAGTTGCCAAATGTGGCACTCATGGAGGAAAGCCAGGGCCCCAGGGGACATACATGACACCCTCCATGTGGCTGCATGATAAGGACTTTGGCCCTAGGACCAATAGCTTTTTAGTAGACGCCATGTGGAAAGCGTTGGCTTTCCTTAGGACAATGTGTAGGCTCATGTCACCATTATCCAGAAACCATCACTCTAGACATCAAGTCTGACCACAAGAGAGTACCTGCCACCCTCTGGTGGTCCCCAAATATGTCTAGGGTTATATGCTTCATGGTGCAGTACTTATGGACTTCCACCGGTCATGATATAAAGCTGCCACACAATGATCCTTTAAACATCTATAAATAATTTTGTCACAAACTATATTTAATGCGTAGATCGTCTTGATGCCTTGAAGAAAATTCAATTAGACCATTCCAGTCTAATCTGCAGAGCATGCAGCGGTGACAATCCAACAGGTTGAATGAGGTGGTTAAGAAGATTAAAACGTAGCCACTAAGAAAAGTCGGAGAGTGTCCCGATGTTCGTGTGGATCTCCAACGACACCCAACTTATCTCAAAGACGAGGTGTTTGTCTAAAATTCCACAGATTCAATTAACATCCGGCAAAACATATTTTTACGGCATACTCACACAAAACACTTCCTGCATATTTACGTCATAATCATCCATCGCCCAACAGTAATTGTCACTTATAATGTATAGAGATACCAGATTCCCAGACAAGATGTTACAGGAAATAATTTCTAAGAACAGGTGTGATCTCCAAATGTATCTAGGTGTTTCTGTTTTGAAGAGCCTCGTTATTAGCACCGAGAGCACAAAATAATATGGCTGTATAAAACATAAATGTGCCTAAAGGAATTTGCTGAATTTTTTAGTAGTTGTTTTATTGTTCCAAATAATACCAGAATTCATTTGGTTGGTCTAAAATAAACTTTGAGAAGCACTTTGTTCTTGTATCGTCTCAACCAGTAGCCCGATCTTCAACAGGTTCCCTCTCTTAGCAAAGTCTCCATCTGACACTATTAAACCTTTCCCTGACTACGTAGGCTTTTGAAAAGAGGGATTTGATGAGGGGTTATTGGCAATACCTGGAGTGTGTAGAGGACATCCAAGTAGCGGATTCACCGTTTGTCCAACCACGGTTGACCAAGTCTCGATCCAAGACGTCATCCCAGCCTGGCAAGACAATTAATAAATACTCTTATCTATAAATTTGAGTTCAAATATGTCATTGTTTAATAAAAGCTACACAATCCTTTACAGCATTATACATACAACTGGAGACATTTACATTGGTGGGTGCAGCAAGAGATTCGACCCTCATGCTTTCCCACCAAAATCAACCAGACTCATCCTCATCTTCCATTACATTTTTGACAATACCAACCAAATTTTTTGCTTTCTTACCATAACCATACAGTATATGCTTCACTGTCCTATTTCATTACCTTTTAAATTAGACTTTTGTTTGACCTTGAATTAGGATCTAGACAACTGGCCAAGTTATCAGACTTCCGTTGCCTGCATTGACCAATTTAATGGCCGTTTTAATGATCCATAAAATTCTCGTTAGTAATATTATTCTTCTATTAAAGAAAATTTTTAGTCATGTTTTATTGGCTGCTTTCACGGTGCTACAGTATTTTGATATTTAATAGTTATGGGTCCATTCAGAAAAATAATACAACTTCCGATATAAGAAAGGCAACATGATATTCTTGTCCTTTTTTTGGGTTTATTCAACGTACGTCTTCAGAAAGTCATCAGACTCCAAGGTGCTTCAAACTGTGATGAGCTAATTACAATTTTTAATACACAATTGCACAATCAAAGCAGACAATCAAATCACTAGGACACGTGGATCATTAGAAATCTGCAATGTTTCGACCAGACACACCCGTCTCAAGTCCAAAAAAAAAAACAGGAAATCAATTATATGCAAATTGGTCTTCAGTTGTGACATATATAAAGCTCATCTGTATATAAACACAGAAAAATCTTGAGACACATCAGAACAGCTTCATTTCGTGAATTTTTGAAGATTGTCTATAGATCTCAACCAGAAAGCACCATGTCTGGAGCCAAGGGACAGAAGAAATGCCCAGATCCATGCCAAGACCCTTGTCCACCAAAATGTCCACCACAGCAATGCCAGGACCGTAAGTAGAATTTATTTGACTTGAGAGTTTCGGATTCTAATTTCTTAAATCAAGGGTGTCCAACCTTGGCTCACCAGCTTCAGAACTAAATTTCCCACAAGGCTCTGTTGTACTAGTGAGTGGTTGATCATCACGGGAGATGCATTTCCGAAAGGACGAGGTTGAACACCCTTGGTTTAAGCAGGAAGATTCTGTCCCATAATAGTATGATTATTTTCATTTCTTGCATGTTCAGTGCTATCGGTGGAGATCATTGGGTTATCTTGTCCACATCTCTTAATGATCGGAAAAATTTCCACCACCTTTACCGATTATCCCAAAGTAGCCGTTTCCTCTGATACAATATTTATTTTAGCATTTGTTCCCAACCCCATGCATTGATCGAAAACCACTGATCTTCTGTCATGGTGGGCAGTTTCCAAAACGTACATTTTTTGAAGGTGCCCAATCTTTATAGGCTTATTATCCTAGTCCAGTGGTTGCCAACTGCGGTCCTCAAGTACCCCCAACAGTTCAGGTTTTCCAGATAGCTCAAGCACAGCACTGGTGATGTGATTTGCTGCTCAATGATTGCAGGATTCAGTCTGCATTTCCCCAAGGCAATCCTCAAAACCTGGCCTGTTAGGGGTACTTGAGGACCGCGGTTGGGAACCATTGTCCTAGTCTATAGAAAAGATATGGGTTGACAAAACCTGACTTGAGGGAGAAATTCTTTAGCAGATCTTTTGATATGCTTCACATAATGTTATTTTTTTGCTACATGTTAAGTTGGAGAATTGGGGGAAAATTTTCACATATTAGAGCAACAAAGCCAAGTTTACGACCTCAGAGGAAATGATCTCCTTTGCTCAAGACAAGAAAAATCAAGTTTTCCAACAATATAGAACAAATACCAATCATACAATAGTGGTTTATTTGTACAATGAGATCACATGTTCTTTATAGCTTTACTATTATACACAACACCACAGACGATAGACAATATGGCGCCATGAGACGATATGACAACATGATCTTTTTTTTGGGATTTTTTTTTCTTCTTCTCTCCTTCCATCCTTTCTTTCCTACAACTTTCTCTTTCCATCCTTCCTGTCCCTCATGTTTCACGTCTGCTGCTTTGTCCCTAGGTTCTCCTGTTGTTCCTTGTATTATTGAAAACAATTTGCCGAAGAGGACTATGGTTCCTCACTCCCTCTTGTGAACTGCTGAGCCACATGGCCCACATACCCACATGGCTTCATTTAAGTATTAAAAAAAAATCACTCCTGCAAGTCACAAATTAAGGAAATTTTACCAAAATATACAGAAAATTAAAAGAAACCCTGGCATGGAAAATTCAGATGGTGAACTTGTGGTTTTGCTCCACCTTCTACTGAACAGAGAGGAAACCAGTAGACTTCTTTGGGTACATTTACAATAAAGTTCAATTTATGTCTACTGATATAGATTGGACGGTGTTAGTATTAAAAAAACCCCGAAAACAAATGATAATATCACTTGTAACACCTATAGAGGGGTCAACAACTTTTTATAATATTTTTTAAGATACTGATTTTATCAATGTGTCAAAAAATGTAGGAAAACGTAGTGAAAATAGTATGAAATAATAAATTATATTTTCACATAATAATTATTTTTCTTTCTTTCACAGCATGCGACCCATGCCCCAAGCCAGTCCCTCAATGCCAAGGTAGGCCTGATTCCTGTGGTTTATCGCATCTTATTGTACTTGCTATTTCCAGCGAGAGTTTGTCTTAAAGGAATCTAATAGGGATGTGCATGGCTGAAAAAATTGTTTTGTTTAGTTTCGTTACGTTTTCAAATAATTTCATTTTCGGAATTTCGTAACTAATTTCGTTTCGTATTTCGTTTCGTTTTTTGTATCGATTTCGTATCGATTCAAATTTTATATATCAATTCGATAGTTGATATC
Source organism: Leptobrachium leishanense (assembly GCA_009667805.1). Lineage (NCBI taxonomy): Eukaryota > Metazoa > Chordata > Amphibia > Anura > Megophryidae > Leptobrachium > Leptobrachium leishanense. The sequence goes on from CM019068.1 coordinate 156,383,263, forward strand.
AATTCAAGTTTTGGATCACTAAATAAAACCCCAATTAATCAAATTTTGCTGTTAAAAGAAAAGCTAGGGTTAAATTTTAAGCTGTGTCACAGATTTAGTATTTGAGTCAAATTAAACAGTGAAACTAAATTAATTTGTTTTATAAAGTCCTTTGCTGACTATTACTTGTATTTTAAGTTAAGATCAATTCGATAGTTGTTATCAATTTGATAGTTCATTTCAAATTTGATAGTTGATATCAATTTGATAGTTCATTTCAAATTCGATAGTTGATATCAGTTATTCAAATTTTTCTTTTATGATGATGACACCGTGTAAAACGAAATAAATTTGTTATATACCGTTTCGTTTAGTTTCGAATTCGTATCGTATCGATTCGTTATTCGGAACTACGAATTATCAAATTTCGTTACAAATTCCGAATTTTTCTGAAATGAATGCACATCTCTAGAATCTAATAAGTGTTCATTTACATGACCACGACAAGCACGGATCTCCGGTAGAAAATAAATTATCTGTGTAATCCGTCCCGACTAGAGATCAGTCCCATGATGTGTAGTACGAGGCAGCTGAATAGTCATACATGTGAGCTCAGTTAAAACATAGGGAAGACCTATGTCCTATGTCCCCTACTAGTCGGAAGGACCCCTCATGTGAAACTCCCAAAGTCAACGGAAAGTTTGATGGAAACTCTACTGCATCGACCCACTTCTGATAATAGCGGTATCTACAGATGTTGACTTGTCCAACAAATCCCATCCAACGTCAATAGAGACTTGGATTGCCACAGCGTCTGTCTTCCAAATTAAACAAGACACTGAAGCCGAGTTGAGCTCTAGACATGTAAACGTTGAGGCTTGGCATCTGGCCATACAATGGCTATTCCACTCAACATGATGCTAAACAATAAATTCAAACTCAGTTTTATTCGTAGTTTGCTATAAATTCAGCAGACATGGGAAAGTAATGTTGGCTGAAGCTCCATGTCCTTCAATGTCAACCTTCTGCACACCCAGAAGGAAGCAATGTGAAAACTCTAAATACATAAGGCCTTATCACATGGATCTCGCTAAAACGGGGAAGCTAAGGGGATTAATTAGCGTTCGCTAATTTCCCCTTTGCGCCCCTGTTTTCCCAGTGTATTACGGGGCAGGCGCTGAGTCCAGCAGCCTGCCACGTAGCGGCCTCTAGGCTCGCGGATGCTCTGGCAGCGCTAGAGTACTCAGTAACTAGCGTTAGGACCTCGTGACCCTAACGCTAGGTAATCTTTGCTTGCACTTTGCGCTTCCCATATTAAGTATAGGGAGCACAAAGTAAGTAAGAATGCGCTAATACCGCTTCGCTAATGGGTTTCTTAACCTGTTAGCGATTCAGAAGTGATCTGTGTGGAGCGCTATCACTCTTTTAAGCTAGCGCTAACGCTCATTTATGTGAGCGCAGTTCATGTTGGGTTTCTACGGTAACTTCAACGATATGTAAAAAAATATCAAGGAAAAGTCCTCTTTTAGGTCCTCTAATTACATTGTTTCCATTCTTTATCCAGATCCATGTAAACCAGATCCATGTAAACCAGCTCCATGTAAACCAGCTCCACAGCAGTGCCAGCAGGACAAAAAGTGTGTGAAGAAGTGAAGAAGGAAGTTTGGAATGGTGGAAGTCATCCTCTGCTTGACCAAGAGACATCCCATCTACCCTGATCCCTTAATTTAATCACATTGTTCATGATAACCTAAAATGTAATTTATGGATTATCACTGAGCCAAAGAAACATGATTAAAATCTCAAGCATCTATTATTTGTGTTTTTTTATTATTATCATCAGTAGTTTGATCATCTGAAGAGACATCAGTGGGCCACAGTTAGGGCCTTCAAAACAAAGGTTGCATATGTCTACCATGGCGTAGGGGGTTTAGGGCTAGGTTTAGGTTTAGGGGGTTAGGGAGTAGGGCAGGGGTCAAGTCCTGGGAAAAAAAGTGAGGGAACTCACCCACGAATTCCACAACCCCTATTACCTGAAGAAAAAATATATATAATCACGAGTATAGCCGGACGAGCCGGTGATACCATTTTTATTGGGTTAGCATTACATTTAAAAGACAAGCTTTCAAGAGTGTAAACTGGAAACTATACTGATCAGTGAAAGGTATCACTACGTACAGGTATACTCGCGATTTTGGCAACTGGACTAACGCGTTTTATATATAATCTATATATATATCCAGGCACAGACCCCCCAGAATTATATACACAGCACTGGACCCCCAGAATAATATACACGGCACTGGTTATATGGATATATTTTCCCAGTTCACATGGATATAATTGCCCCAGCTCTCATGGATAATGCCCCCAGCTCTCATGGATACTGCCCCCAGGTCTCATGGATAATGCCCCCAGGTCTCATGGATATTGCCCCCAGGTCTCATGGATAATGCCCCCAGGTCTCATGGATATATGCTCCCAGGTCTCATGGATAATGCCCCCAGGTCTCATGGATATTGCCCCCAGGTCTCATGGATAATGCCCCCAGGTCTCATGGATATATGCTCCCAGGTCTCATGGATAATGCCCCCAGGTCTCATGGATATTGCCCCCAGGTCTCATGGATATTGCCCCCAGCTCATGGATAATGCCCCCAGCTCTTGGATATTGCCCAAGCTCATGGATATGCCCCCAGCTCATGGATAATGCCCCCAGCTCATGGATTTGCCCCAGCTCATGGATAATGTCCCCCAGCTCATGGATATTGCCCCAGCTCATGGATATTGCCCCAGCTCATGGATAATGCCCCCAGCTCATGGATATTGCCCCCAGCTCATGGATATTGCCCCAGCTCATGGATAATGCCCCCAGCTCATGGATAATGCCCCCAGCTCATGGATATGCCCCCAGCTCATGGATACTGTCCCCCAGCTCATGGATACTGTCCCCCAGCTCATGGATACTGTCCCCCAGCTCATGGAAATGCCCCAGCTCATTGATATGCCCCCCAGCTCATGGAAATGCCCCAGCACATGGAAATGCCCCCAGCTCATGGAAATGCCCCAGCACGTGGATATGCCCCAGCACATGGATATGCCCCCAGCTCATGGAAATGCCCCAGTTCATGGATATGCCCCCCAGCTCATGGAAATGCCCCCCAGCTCATGGAAATGTCCCAGCTCATGGAAATGCCCCATCACATGGATATGCCCCCAGCTCATGGAATGGCCCCCAGCTCATGGATACTGCCCCCCAGCTCATGGATTTGCCCCCCCAGCTCATGGAAATGTCCCCCAGCTCATGGATTTGCCCCCCCAGCTCATGGAAATGTCCCCCAGCTCATGGATACTGCCCCCCCAGCTCACGGATATGCCCCCCAGCTCACGGAAATGTCCCCCAGCTCATGGATTTGCCCCCCAGCTCATGGATATGCCCCCCAGCTCATGGAAATGCCCCAGCTCATGGATATGCCCCCCAGCTCATGGAAATGTCCCCCAGCTCATGGATTTGCCCCCCCCAGCTCATGGAAATGTCCCCCAGCTCATGGAAATGTCCCCCAGCTCATGGAAATGTCCCCCAGCTCATGGATTTGCCCCCCCAGCTCATGGAAATGTCCCCAGCTCATGGATTTGCCCCCCAGCTCATGGAAATGTCCCCCAGCTCATCGATTTGCCCCCCCAGCTCATGGAAATGTCCCCCAGCTCATGGATAGTGCCCCCCCAGCTCATGGATAGTGCCCCAGCTCACCTCTCTGCGCCCGGCGGCCGCGTGCTTCCTGTTAGAACGGCCGCTGGCAGGAAGTGCAGCCGCTTGCCTGGGATCGATGAAACAGCCAGGCGAGCGGCTCCACTTCCTGTCAGCGGGTCGTTCTAACAGGAAGCACGCGGCCGCCGGCAATGTGCGGCGGCCGCCTGCTCCAGCCTTTCGGGCTCGGGCCACAGCAGGAACGCTGCGTTCCCGCAGCGTTCCCGCTGTGGGAGAAGTGCGGGAACGCAGTTCCCGCGCGTTCCCGCTCGACTCGAGCCCTGGAGTAGGGTTAGTGTTAGCCGTTGGGATTTTGGATGTCTGGAAGTTGGCTGTCAGGGAGTTGTCTGTGTAGGGAAGTTGGTCGTCAGGATTTTGGCATTAGGGAACCTGGTTGTAGGAATTTTGACACAAACCCCTGTTGCCTGGTTGCCTGGGTTTTGTTCATTCTACATAGACCTCATCTATATTTTTCTCATTAATATAGGCTTGTGCAGCTCTTATTTTATGCTGTGTCCTCATTTATTACATATAAACTGTATATAGTGCCAGACTTTTAATTTTCTGTTCACCGAAAACCACATAAGAAAAACCCAAAAAGTGGAGATGGGAACATTACAGGTCGGAAGCAGGAGCAATTCGCCAACCATCTGCACACGTCTATGGTCCTCTGGATACATGACCTTGAATATATGAATAATCCAATAATCAGTAAGGACATCATTACGAGATTCATGGACTTGTTTTTTAACCACTTCAATGCGGTGGACGCGCTCAGCACGTCCAACCGCATTGCTACTTCGCTGCGGAGGACGCGCTGAGCGCGTCCTCCCTTTGCAGCCCGCGATCAGCCGGTATTCCGGCTGATCGCTCGGCCCCCCGGAGTGGGCTGACATCATCGATGTCAGCCCAACCTCCGGGACCCCGGCGGGCACAATAGGCGTCATCGCGCATGCGCGATGACGTCTATTTCAGGCACCCGCCCCCCGCCATTGCAGGGAAGGTGCCTGAATGGGAGGGGGGGAGGTCCTTCGGACCTCTCCCCCTCCCCATCCGTGCATGCCAGCGGTTAAAGGCAGGTACCGCCTGGAAGGGCACAGCCTGCCCTTCCAAGCGGCGGCTGTCTTTAACCCCTAGGGGGCTGGATCGCGATATGGCGCCAACATGCGCCGTATCGCGGTCCCCTCCCGGAGCTGGCCGACATCTTGGATGTCGGCCAAGCTTCCGGGATATCCCCTAATGACTGGCGTCATCGCGCAGAGCGCGATGGCGCCAGTTTTCAAATTAACCCCTTGCTGCCACCTATAGTGGAGATAGGGGGTTCCAATGAACCCCCTATCTCCCGATCCGTGACAGCTAGGGGTTAATGTTTACTATCATTGGAACGGCCAGAGTGTGGCCGTTCCAATGATACCAAACATGACCATGTAAACTGTAAAAAAAAAAAAAAAAAAAATTAATTTTATTTTTTTTACATTTATTAGTGCAACAATATTGTTCCCATTTCAATTATAATGTGAACAATGATGCTGCACTAACGATTTTTTCTATGGGGGGCGTTTGCTAAAAAACACGTAATTTCCCCCCAAAAAAAGTAACGATTCCGCATTTCTAATTTTTTTAACAAGCGCACCACATAGAAAATATAACCGCAAACGATCGCATTTTAAAATGTGAAAAAAAACACTTTACACATTGTAAATTATTGAAAATTCAAATTTTATTGCATATTTTGTTATAATATACAGACATGACATAACGTATACATATAATAATGACATATTATGAATCTGCCGAGTCTGCCGGAAAGAACGATATATAATATGTCTGGGTCATATATTAAAATAAGGCTTAAAAACGCGTTTAAACATGATGAGCGAAACCGGTAAAAATGACCTCAGCACAGAGGCGGGAAAAGGCTCAGCAGCGAAAGGGTTAAACAGACCTGTTCCATAAATGGAATTTATACAAAACTAAGACAGGAAACCTGCAGTAATATGGGTAAAAAGAGTGGCAATGCGCTGAATTGTATCAACAGCCCTTCTTTTCAGTACTTTGTAACATTTCCTGACTTCTGAGACCTATAACACTATTAACCACTTGTACAATTTTATAACGAAGCTAGAAAGCGACACTCCTAAGACAGAAATACACTATAAATAATCCATTTTAATACCGTGCAGCGGGCCAGTTACTACAGCTTGTTCAAGACGTTAGATTATCCCCATGTTTCTAGGTTTACCATTCACATAATGAGAGAAAGACATCTATGGGCATAGAGACAGACATAAAAACAGAGACACAGTGACAGACACACAGAAACAGACATATTGAAAGAGTGAGACACACAAAGAGACATAGAAACAGAGACAGAGGCACAGTGACACACAGACACAAAGACACAGTGACAGACACACAGAAACAGACACAGTGAAAGAGTGAGACACACAAAGAGACATAGAAACAGAGACAGAGGCACAGTGACACACAGACACAAAGACACAGTGACAGACACACAGAAACAGACACAGTGAAAGAGTGAGACACACAAAGAGACATAGAAACAGAGACAGAGGCACAGTGACACACAGACACAAAGACACAGTGACAGACACACAGAAACAGACACAGTGAAAGAGTGAGACACACAAAGAGACATAGAAACAGAGACAGAGGCACAGTGACACACAGACACAAAGACACAGTGACAGACACACAGAAACAGACACAGTGAAAGAGTGAGACACACAAAGAGACATAGAAACAGAGACACAGAGACAAAGGCACAGTGATAACGTGAGACACACAAAGACATAGAAACAAAGACAGATGCATACACACAGAGACACAGTGACAGGGTGAGACACAGAGAGAGACAGAGGCACAGTGACACAGAGAGAGACTCACAGTGACTGACACACAAAGACACAGAGACAGTGACAGAAACGTAGTGACAGAGACACATTGAGAGAGAGACACAGAGACTGAACCACTGACAGAGACACATTGAGAGAGACACACAGAGCAAGACCGAACCAGAGACACAGCACAGTGACAGGTACACATAGACACACAGAATGATAGAAACAGGCACAGTGACACATAGACACAATGACACAGCAACAGACAGAGCGAAACACACAGAGATAAAGACATAGTGACACACAGACACAGTGAGAGAGAGAGAAACACTGACAGAGACACAGACACAGAGAATCACATACAGACACAGTGACAGACAAACAGAGACAGAGACACAGCAACAGACACAAAGAGCAAGACAAAGTGACAGAGACACAGAGAGACACAGTGACACAGCATTAGAAACACAGAGCGACACACAGAGAAAGAGACGCAGTGACAGAGACAGACACAGTGATACATAGAGAGACACAGTGACACAGCAATAGAAACACAGAGCGAGACACAGAGAAAGAGACACAATGACAGAGACACAGAGACACAGTGACACATAGAGAGACACAGTGACACAGCAATAGACACACAGAGCGAGACAGAGACAGAAACACAGTGACACAGAGAGACACAGTGACACAGCAATAGAAACACAGAGCAAAACACAGAGAAAGAGACATAGTGACGGAGACACAGAGACAGAGACACAGTGACAGAGACACAGAGACACAGTGACACATAGAGAGACACAGTGATACAGCAATAGAATCACAGAGCGAGACAGAGATAGAGAACACAGTGACAAACACACAGAACGACACACAGAGATACTAATCAGTTACCCAGAGTACATTTTAATGGAGGAAACATACCATCTGTCATGTATTATACAGTCACAGGTATTTATAAAGTTCCGCAGCGCTGTACAATGGGAGAGGCAGAATAACAAATGTCCATACAAGGTAAACACACAGAAAAGTAGAGAGAGGACCCTGCCCAAGAGCTTACAATCTAAGAGGAGAGGGGTGACACACTAGGTGAGGGTAATATCTGAGTATGTGAAGTAGTGGGGTGCATGGGGGGCTGTGGGCAAGATGGAGCAAGAAATGTAGTTCATGTGAGTGGAGTAGTGGGTGGAGAGGAGGCGGGGAATATTCAGGAAGTAGGAGCTGAAGAAACACCCATAGCTGAGGGGCGTCGCCAGAGAAGATGAAATGACAGAGTTTAAAGCAAGAAAATAAAAATAAATACACATTTTTAAAACTTTTATTGATTTATTCTAGTTTCTTTATAGGTATAAAAGTGTTTAAATGTCAATTTAAAAAAAAAATTATTTCTAGACCTTTAAGGGACAAAGCGACATTTTTTATATGGATTGGTGTAGAGTGAATCGAAATTTAAATTAAACCTCTGGGATCCCACGGCTAATTTGTGTCTGGAGTTGTCAGGGGGGCCTAGTAGCACAACACAATTGTAAAGGTGAACTAGAGACCTACGCCTCTACTCCTGTTTATTGCAGTGATCAGGGTTAACTGACAAGGTGCTGCTATTGACTCATTTTGTGGGACCTTGTGAATTGACAATTTTAATCTCATTTTAAAGCAGTAATTTACAAAATTATGTATAGATTGTTCTTGAAGTTTCCTGGTCTCATAAAAACTCTTATTCACCATGAGTGAGTTATCTTTCTCTCCGTAATCACACCCAATGGTTCATAAAGAGCAGGAATGTTACGAGGGCGCTGATGTATCCTACTGGGAGGTACTTTACTCGTTTGGTAAATAAAACATGTCTAATAATTAAAACATCCCCAATAAAATACTAACAAAATACACTTGTCAATTAAAATTATAATTATTTCAGAGTTGTGTGTCAGCTACTCCATTACTGTACGATTTAAAATGTTACACAACATTAAGCCCTGTGAAAAATGGAGGAGAGTGGAGGGTTTTCTTTTGGGGGGGTTAGAGCTTTTACTGACAAATATTCATTCTAGGGCAGTGATGGTGAACCTTGTCACCCCAGATTTTTTAGAACTACATGTCCCATGATGTTTAGTCACACATGAGGCTGGCTGAACTTCATGGGACATGTAGTTCACCAGAGACATCTGGTGAAACACCACTGATCTAAGGCAACTTTCCATCACCTCAAAGTATCAAATAGACTCAAAAAAATAATAAATTAGATGGATCTTTTGAGAAGGTCCCCCCTCGAACAAAGTTACAGTTACAAGTACCTATACAGCGCTAACAGATTCCGTAACACTTTACAATGGGGTAAGCACAAGCAAGAGACGTACATGATACAGGAGGAAAGGCAACCCTGCTCGTAGGATAACTGTCCAGGTAATACAACACTTTAAACCAATTGCTCAGGCAGACATCCGAAGAGCTTACAATCTAAGGGACAGTGATAACTGAAACAAATGGGAGCAGAGGGAAGGTGATACTGGTGGCCAGAAGCTTATCGTAGGGATTGCATGGGAAGGACCAGAAGCTTGGGCTTAGTAAGAGTAATTAGAGAGAGAAGTGGAGACAGCTGAAAAGGAGGCCTGAAATTAGGGACCGGCTCTTGGAGGGTTGATGAGGAGGGTGGGTTGGGACAGCAGAGGGAGACAGAGATGGAGGTCAGTCTGTGTGAGTATGCTCAATGCTTGTTGCAGGGTGCAGAGGGAGAGAGATCCATCTATTTATTCACCTGTGACAGAAATATTGCTGGGATGAAAGGTTCTAAATGCTAGATGGCATCCCTTATCTGGCACAATATCACACAGGGTCTGCATTATCAGCAAACAGGCAGAAAAAGGCCTTTGTGTCAGTAAATGTGCTGCAGACAGATCATAAAATGGTGAGATCTCCTGCTTATGGGGATTTGTAGCGATCATAATGAGATTATTAGAAATGCAGCTTCCAAATAATATTTGCATGGGGCAGGGTTTAGGTGTCACCTGCAGCCTTCAGCCCACAGCCATTGCCCAGTTTGCCTGATTGTCAGTCCTCTACTGCTGATGGCAAAGGTCATCACCTGCTACCAGAATTTGTCAGGATGCCCCAAAACCCCAATCACACAGGACGTGTCAAGAAGGGAAACAGGAACAAGGAAAACCCTAATCCAGTTCTTATTATGGCTAGGGGAAACATCTACGATCAGAGAACAAAGACGGCCAAGAGGTCAGAGAACATGCTGAAGTCAATGGTACTGGAGATCATTCAAGTGAGGAAACGTAGGGTGGTATCACAAAGTTGGTGCTAACTTAACCAGAGCTTTTGTAAATTTAACAACTCCATAGACTGTAATGGCTCTGGTAAGTTTACAACAGCTCTGGTTAAGTTAGCACCACCTTTGTGATACTGCCCAAAGTTGGGTCGGGACAACAAAGGTACATGTAAGCCAGAGTCAAGATGCGGAAGTAAAACAGAGAAAACTAGTGCAAGGAAGGTTCTAGAACAGAAACTACAACAGGGCAATCATCACTGACCAAGACCGAACATATGTAGTGTGGTCGGCGCCACTTCCACGTGCCATATTGTATGCAGCCTTCGAAACCAAAAAGACACTGTGGGAGAGGGGTCACTGTAGTGTCAATGGTCCAAACGATCAGAAGAAGTCATGGCTCCCAGGCCGTTTCGCGTCAGTGTTACTAGAAATATGGTGTGACCTTTGACTCCAAAGAATGCAAGTGACGCCGGATATGGCAAGCAGCGTCACATGGGGAGACAGGAAAGGTGACAGCGTTATCATGTTCTCGTAAAAACTCTTCTCAATGTAAAGACCAGCACAACTTAACAACTCATTGTAGAAGCCATCTCCCGTTGCTTTCAAGCTGTAGAAAATGTTTAGCTTTTAATGTAATTTTGGATTTTTTTTGATACTATTGGTATTAAATAGAGTCAGAAATAATGTGTATTTTTCTCCATTATATCGATGGATAAGGAGACGGTCAACCGTTAGTGACCTGAAGAAGAATCTCACGCCCTCCATTTCAAGGAAAGACAAGACATCCTCATTGTTTGCTTATCTTTTTCCCTCCCACAGGGGGAAAATCAACTGGTTTTCTCGTTTTGTTGGAAGGTGGAGATGAACCACAAGAGGACCACCCGACCTTTTTCCCAATAGGATTTCTCTTATTTTGGTAAATTTTGCTTAGTTAGGGAATTATGAGAGTCTATTTTTAATGACGAAAGTGACCACAAATCGACGGATGACATTTTTGCCATGAGTGGTTTATCGATCATCGTTGAAGCAAAACCACAAGTTCAGCCTTACGAACTTTTTTCGAGGTGGAGTTTCTCTTCTTCTCTTCAGATATTTTAGGGACTTTGGTTCAGTTTGTGAATTTTACAATAATTTTCAATAACATGGTTAGTTTAATACATGGTTTATACATGGAGTCACCAGTTTGGCCTCCTGATCACACATGTCCATTCTTGCTCTCCAGATCCCTGTAAGCCGGCTCCACAGCAGTGCCAGCAGGATGTCAAGTGCGTGAAGAAATGCTAAGGAAGAAGGATCCATGTGATGGGGCAAACCAGTTTTTCCGAACCGCTGTCCTCAGGTCCCCCTAACAGGGCAGGTTTTCCAGATATGTGAAGCACATCACAGGGGATATGATTTGCTGCTCAGTGATTGCAGGATTCAGTCTGCATTTCCCCAAGGTGATCCTTAAAACCTGGCCTGTTAGGGGTACTTGAGGACTGCTGTTGGGAACCACTGGTGTAAACCACCATCTGCTATATATATATATATCTTACCCACTTGGCTGCTAAGGACGTGCTCAGCGTGTCTAGCCAAGTGTTTCTCCTGAGCTATGGACACGCTGAGCGCGTCCTAGCACAGGAGGCAGTGATCGGCTGGTATTTCAGCCGATCGCTGCAGTCCCCCGATGCGGGCTGACATCTTGGATGTCAGCCCAGCCTCCGGGATCCCGGCGGGCAGGAATAGCGTCATGACGCCGGGCGCGATGACGTCTATTCCAGGCAACCCCTGCTAGTGCAGGGAAGGTACATGAAGGGGAGAGGGGACCTCTCTCCCTCCCCATCCGTACGGGGCAGCAAAAAAAGGCAGGCACCGCTTTGAAGGGCACAGCCTGCCCTTCCAAGCGGTGGCTGCCTTTAACCCTTTGGGGGCTGGATCGCAATTTGGCACCGATAGGCGCCGTATCGCGGTCCCCTCCCAGAGCTGGCCGACATCTTGGATGTCGGCCAAGCTTCCGGGATCTCCCCATGACGACTGGCGTCATTGCGTATAGCGTGATGACGTCAGTTCGGGAGTTAACCCCTAGCTGCCACCTATGGTGGATATAGAGGTTTCCAATTAACCCCCTATCTCCCGATTCGTGGAAGCTAAGGGTTAATGTTTAGCAGTGGCGTATCGTGGGGGGGGCAGGGGGGGCGTGGCCCCGGGCGCAGTTTTGTTAGAGGCGCATAATTTCTTTTGAAATTATGCACCCCTAAAACTTGTGGCCCGACTGACCCGCCGGGCCCTCAGGCGCCGCCCAAGGGCCCGCGGGTTGAGGGGACTCAGATGCCGGGCAGCGGGAGTGCCTGCCCGGTCCTAAACAGTGAGTTCGTCCTGTTTAAGGGGAGGCGGCTGCGTGCAGGCGCAGGTCACGTGGTCCGTCTAATCAGGTGGTACTGAGTCTCTGTACCACCTGACTGGCCGGACCACATGACCTGCGCACGCACGCAGCCGCCTCCCCTTCAACAGGATGGACTCGCACGCTGTTCAGGACCGGGGCGGGCAGGCACTCCTGCTGCCCGGGAGCTGGGGCAATATCCAGGTGAGAGCTGGGGCATATCCATGAGCTGGGGCATATCCATGAGCTGGGGCATATCCATGTGCTGGGGCAAATCCATGTGCTGGGGCAAATCCATGTGCTGGGGCAAATCCATGTGCTGGGGCAAATCCATGAGCTGGGGCATATCCATGTGCTGGGGCAAATCCATGTGCTGGGGGGCAAATCCATGTGCTCGGGCAAATCCATGAGCTGGGGCAAATCCATGAGCTGGGGCAAATCCATGTGCTGGGGCAAATCCATGTGCTGGGGGCAAATCCATGTGCTGGGGCAAATCCATGAGCTGGGGCAAATCCATGTGCTGGGGCAAATCCATGAGCTGGGGCAAATCCATGAGCTGTTGCAAATTCATGTGCTGGGGCAAATCCATGTGCTGGGGGGCAAATCCATGTGCTGGGGCAAATCCATGAGCTGGGGCAAATCCATGTGTTGGGGCAAATCCATGTGCTGGGGCAAATCCATGTGCTGGGGCAAATCCATGAGCTGGGGCAAATCCATGTGCTGGGGCAAATCCATGAGCTGGGGCAAATCCATGTGCTGGGGGCAAATCCATGAGCTGGGGCAAATCCATGAGCTGGGGCATATCCATGTGCTGGGGCAAATCCATGTGCTGGGGCAAATCCATGAGGTGCTGGGGCAAATCCGTGTGCTGGGGCAAATGTGTGAGCTGGGGCAAATCCATGAGCTGGGGCAAATCCATGTGTGAGCTGGGGCAAATCCATGTGTGAACTGGGGCAAATCCATGTGTGAACTGGGGCAAATCCATGTGTGAGCTGGGGCATATCCATGTGTGAGCTGGGGCAATATCGATAACGTGTCCACAGGTCGGGGGGGCGCACAATTCTTGGCTGGCCCCGGGCGCTGACAATCCACGCTACGCCACTGATGTTTAGTATCGTTGGAACGGCCAGAACATGGCCTTTCCAATGATTCCAAACATGACTATGTTAAAAGTAAACAAAAAAGTGTAAAAATAAAAATATAAATAAAAAATAGAAACATTTTTTAAAAAATTAAAAAGTGTTTTTTTTTGTTTTATTAATGCAGCAATATTGTTACCTTTTCAATTATAATGTGAACAATGATGCTGCACTAACTAATTTTTCTATGGGGGGCATTTGCTACAAATCACGTAATTACCCCCCACAAAATCTAACAAGCCCCCATTTCTAATTTTTGTAACAAGTGAACCCCATAGAAAATATAACCGCAAAGCCTCGCATGATAAAATGTGGAAAAAAACACTTTACACAATGTAGATTATTGAAAATTCTAATTTTATTGCATTTTTTGTTATAATATACAGACAGGACATGACGCATACATATAACAATGATATATTATGAATCTGCGGAGCCTGCTGGAAAGAACGATATATAACATGTCTGGGTCATTTAATAAAATGTGGCTTAATGATGAGCAAAAGCGGTAAAAATGAGCTCAGCACACAGCGGTGAAATGGCTCAGCAGCGACAGGATTAATCTAGAAACATAGAAAAAATGTCGGCAGATAAGAACCTTTCGGCCCATCTAGTCTGCCCAATTACATGGATACTTTACCTGGATTTATCTTTTGTTTAGGATAGCCTTATGCCTATCCCATGCCTGCTTAAATTCAATTACTGTTTTGGCCTCTACCACTTCAACTGGAAGACTGTTCCATGTATCCACCACCCTCTCAGTAAAATAATGCTTCCTGATGTTACTTTTAAACCTTTGCCCCTCTAATCTAAGACTATGTCCTCTTGTTTTGCTACTTTGTTTCCTTTTAAATATACTCCTTCCTCTACCTTGTGGATTCCCTTTACGTATTTAAATGTTTCTATCATATCTCCTCTGTCTCGTCTTTTTTCCAAGCTGTACATGTTAAGATCATTAAGCCTTTCCTGGTAACTTTTCTCCTTCAAGCCGTACACCATTTTAGTAGCCCTTCTCTGAACTCTCTCTAAGATGTCTATATCCTTCTGGAGATACGGTCTCCAGTACTGCACACAGTACTCCAAGCGAGGTCTCACCAGTGCTCTGTACAGTGGCATGAGCACTTCCCTTTTCCTACTGCTAATACCTCTCCCTACACAACCAAGCATTCTGCCAGCATTTCCTGCTGCTCTATTACACTGACTACTTACCCTTAGATCCTCTGAAATAATAACCCCTAAATCCCAACCCTCAGATGTATCAAATATTCTATATTCAGCCCTTGGGTTTTTACGTCCCAGGTGCATTATCTTGCACTTATCCACGTTAAAACTCAATTGCCACAACTCCGACCATTTTTTTAGTTTACCTAAATCATTTGTCATTTGGCTGATCCCTCCAGGAACGTCAACCCTGTTGCAAATCTTTGTGTCATCCGCAAAAAGACATACTTTTCCATTAATACCTTCTGCAATATCACTAATAAAAATATTAAAGAGAATGGGTCCAAGTACTGACCCCTGAGGTACCCCACTGGTAACAAGACCTTGCGCCGAATAAACTCCATTTACCACAACCCTCGGTTGCCTGTCACTCAGCCACTGCCTAATCCATTCAACAATATTGGAATCCAAGATCAAAGATTGCAATTTATTGATAAGCCTTCTATGCGGAACAGTATCAAAAGCCTTACTGAAATCTAAATAAGCAATGTCTACTGCACCACCTGTGTCTATTATTTTTGTTACCCAATCAAAAAAATCAATAAGATTAGTTTGGCATGATCTCCCTGAGGTAAACCCATGTTGTTTCTGATCCTGTAATCTATGTGTTTTTAGATGTTCAACAATCCTTTCCTTTAACATGGTTTCCATTAATTTCCATTAATTTCCCCACTGTATGGATACCTTTACTGTATGGATACATTGTGATACCTGGCCAACGTCAGTAATAATACAACTTGCCACTTATCAATTAAAACTCATTCTTAAGTGAATCAAGTGACATTTTATTCTTTCTCCGTGGTAAGATGGTCACACTGGAACCATATTTGGATAGAACACTTCCAAGAAAGCTGGGACCAATCATCGAGAATACAAGAGAGCGGTCCACCATATCAGTTGAGTAGGTCAAAGGGTTTTCCCAAAAATGGCAGCACGCCATTAATATCGCAAGTGGTTTGCACCTTCCACCATCAGGATATTCCTGAATATGTGCGTTCCCTGACAATCCAACAAAGTTATACAGGGTTATTCAAAGAGATCCGAATCGTTGGCGAAAGGTAACTGAACAGTGAAATTCAGCGTACGGTTACCTTTCCTGGCCATTCGGCTATCCAGAGAGCAGGCAATTCGCCAAATCCTGGCGAATTGCCTGCACATACGGTGCCTGTTTGGTGCCTGTTCGAGGGCAGTGAATTCCCCATAGAGAAGCAATGCTTCGGCTATTCAGAGAACACAAAACAGCAGTGAAAGGTTCCCGAAATGCCCTGCCATTCGGTGGTTTCATTCGGCAGATTTATTCAGGAGAATCCCATAGGCTTCAATGTTAAAAATATTCCCGTTTTAATTCAATATCTAATAAACCGTTGATTATAATATTCTGCAGTAAAAAGTCTATTTATTTATTTCTAGATTTGTTAGGATATTTTAGGCATTTTTTGGGATTTTTTTGCAAACATTTTTTTTCTTCTTTTTTTTTATCATTTTTTCTTTTTTCTGTATCAGACCTTTTTATTATCATTCGTTGGATTTTATATGTAAATTCCAGACATTTTCGTTCAGTAGTTTCTTTGCAAACAGCGTTTTCGCTTTTCAAACATTGAAGCGTACTGGTTTATTTATTTTTTTCAATCCATTCGTCTGCGGTGTCGGGTTTTTCCGGCGGCTGCTCTGCGCTGTGATCGGCTCCTGCTCGGGTTTCTCCGGCGTCTTCGGCGGGGTTAATCCAGATGTTTTTGCGGGTTTCGGCGTGCGTTCGCCGGGTTTTGCGGTGAGTGTTCGTCGGGTTTGCGGCAGCTTTTCCCTGCACTACGGCGGCCCTGTGGTGCTTGCTGAATACACCGCAGGGTGGCCGAAATGGGATCGCCGAATCAAGCCGAATTGAAGAGAATGAAAAGTCGCCGAATGTGCGGTGACTTTTCGATTCTCTTTGAATAACCCTGATAGTCAAAAAACTGGTCCGCAAAGAGCTTTTTGGGTTATTGATAGTTTTATCCATTCACAAATAGTCTACAAAATGTATAAAGGTTACTCGAATATCATACATACCTCCCTAAATCCAGCTATTATTCATATAAACACAACGACAACAAGCCGCGAAACATCAATGTCTAACCCAGGCTTCTCCTTGTATCCTCGAGTGAGGTTTCACAATAAATAATTAAGTAATAGTTTTGCTCGCCACGTGTATCCGACAATGTGATCGAGCAGCACCCAGCCCTAAAGGGAAAAGCAAACCATTGATGAAACAAATGGTGTCTCACCTGGAAAAAAAAAAACATTTCGACAACAATGGTGATGGAATTTAAAAGGAATGAGATAAAAATATATGTAACTAAACCAAAAATGTAAATATCAATATGTGAGTTAAAAAAAAAAAAAATCTGTATAATATACACGGTTATTCAAAGAGAATCGAAAAGTCACCGCACGTTCGGTGACTTTTCGTTCTCTTCAATTCGGTGCGATTTGGCGATCCCATTTCGGCGACCCTGCGGTGTATTCGGCAAGCACCACAGGGTCGTCGTAGTGCAGGGAAAAGCCACCGCGAACTCACCACAAAACCCAGCGAACGCACACTGAAACCCGCAAAAACATCTGGATTAACCCCGAGGGCACGCTCGAGAAACCCGAGAAGGAGCCAATCACAGCGCAGAGCAGCCGCCGGAAAAACCCGACATCGCAGACGAATGGGGTGAAAAACAAAAAAAGGTATGCTTGAATGTTTGCAAAGCGAAACGCTGTTTGCAAAGAGACTACTGAGCGAAAATGTCTGGAATTTACATATAAGATCCAATGAATGATAATAAAAATGGCTGTTACAGAAAATCGTGAACATTTTTTCGATAAAAAATACCTAAAAATGCCTAAAAGATCCTAAAAAAATCTATAAATAAAGAGACTCTTTACTGCAGAATAAAATAATAAACGGTTTATTAGATATTGGATTAAAACGGGAATATTTTTAGCATTGAAGCCTATGGGATTCGCCTTAATTAACCTGTCGAATGAAACCACCGAACAGCAGGGCAATTCGGCAATTTTTCACTGTTGGTTCTTGTTCTCTGAATAGACAAAGCATTGCTTCTCTATGGGGATTTCACTGCCCTCGAACAGGTACCGTATGTGCAGGCAATTCGCCAACATTTGGCGAACTGCCTGCTCTCTGAATAGCCGAATGGCAGGAAAGGTAACTGTACGCAGAATTTCAGCATTCGGTTACCTTTCGCCAGCAATTCGGATCTCTTTGAATAACCCTGTTAGATTATATACTGCATATATAGACACAGACATAATGACACAATCCCCCTACACACACACACACACACACACACACACACACACACACACACACACACACACAGAGGAATAGGTATATTTCAGATAATAAAATCCAAATACAGTGAAGTTAAGGAGACCCTGCCATGTATTCCATGTATGCATAACCTGCAAAAAAACAATAAATTAGATACAGAGAATCTGATCAGATGAATATAAACCAAAAACAACAACAAAAAATCACGGAACAATTAATTACTTAGGAAACAGGCGCATACTACTTCTGTTGCTGGATGCTGGAGACATTTGGCTGAGTGGATGGGGGAGGGCAGAGAGTCCATGTTTTCCACATAACGACACATAAGATTAGTAGCAAGTATCCGGTCTCTCGTAGGTTCCCAAATATTACCCTATTCTCTTTAGATGAGAGCAGAATCCCATCTGATAAACTTCAGTAACAGTACCAGACAAGGATGCCCACTCTCCCCTCACAATGGACAGGTCATCTGTGCTACAGTTGCAAGAAAAAGTATGTGAACCCTTTGGGATTGCGTGGAGTTTTGCATGAATTGGTCATAAAATGTGCTCTGATCTTCATCTAAGTCACAACAATTTAAAAAACACAGTCTGCTTAAAATAATACAACACAAACATTATATGTTTTCATGTTTTTATTGAACAGAACATGTAAACATTCACAGTGCAGTGTGGAAAAAGTATGTGAACCCCTAGCCTAATGACTTCTCCAAGAGCTAATTGGAGCCAGGAGTGAGCCAATCTTGAGTCCAATCAGTGTAATATTATTGGATGTGTTGCTGAAAGCTGTCCTACCCTTTAAAACACACACACCAGTTTTGGGTTTACTGGTTTCAAGAAGCACTGCCTGATGTGAACCATGCCTCGCAGAAAAGAGCTCTCAGAAGACCTACGATCAAGAATTGTTGACTTGCATGAAGCTAGAAAGGGTTACAAAAGTATCTCCAAAAGCCTTGATGTTCATGTGTCCACGGTAAGACAGACTGTCTACAAATGGAGAAAGTTCAGCACTGTTGCTACTCTCCCTAGGCGTGGTTGTCCTGTAAAAATGACTGCAAGAGCACAGCGCAGAATGCTTAATGAGGTAAAGAAGAATCCTAGAGTGTCAGCTAAAGACTTACAGAAATCTCTGGCACATGCCAATAAGGAAACATTAAACAAGAATGGAGTACATGGGAGGCCACCACAGAGGAAGCCATTACTGTCCAAAAAGAATATTGCAGCACGTTTGAAGTTTGAAAAAGAGCACCTGGATGTTCCACAGCACTACTGGCAAAATATTCTGTGGACAGATGAAACCAAAATTGAGTTGTTTGGAAAAAACACACAACACTATGTGTGGAGAAAAAAAGGCACAGCACACAACATCAAAACCTCATCCCCACTGTAAAACATGGCGGAGGGAGCATGAGGGTTTGGGGCTGCTTTGCTGTCTCAGGGCCTGGACGGATTGTTGTCATGGATGGAAAAATTAATTCCAGAGTTTATCAAGACATTTTGCAGGAAAACGTAAAACCATCTGTCCGCCAACTGAAGCTCCGCAGAGGATGGGTGATGCAACAGGACAATGACCCAAAGCATACAAGTAATTCAACAAAAGAATGGCTTCAACAAAACAAAATACGCCTTCTGGAGTGGCCCAGTCAGAGTCCTGACCTCAACCCGATTGAAATGCTGTGGCATGACCTTAAGTGAGCGATTCACACCAGACATCCCAAGAATATTGCTACACTGAAACAGTTTTGTGAAGAGGAGTGGTCCAAAATTACTCCAGATCGTTGTGCAGGTCTGATCTGCAACTACAGGAAAAGTTTGGTTAAGGTTATTGCTGCCAAAGGAGGGTCAACCAGTTATTAAGTCCAAAGGTTCACATACTTTTTCCACCCTGCTTTGTGAATGTTTACATGTTCTGTTCAATAAAAACATGAAAACATATAATGTTCGTGTTGTATTATTTTAAGCAGACTGTGTTTTTCAAATTGTTGTGACTTAGATGAAGATCAGAGCACATTTTATGACCAATTCATGCAAAACTCCACGTAATCCCAAAGGGTTCACATACTTTTTCTTGCAACTGTACTTCCCATTATATCACTCTTTTGGCTATCTTCCATTGCGAATTGGTCTGTAGACAAATGAGGTCAGGACACAGGTGGCTCAGCATTGAATAGGTGCAATATACTGGACATGTGGTGGGACTGTCAAAATGCACTGTTGGCAAAAGGTGTAGGTTTCCATACCTAATGTTGTATAGTTTCCCCATCTTACTTGTGGCCATGCCACCAGACCTTCTTTTGAAGGCTACAAGTTCCTCCATTTTTAAATCTGAAAGTCCACTAGGAATATATATTTTCGATGCTGATAGCTTGATTCTTTACCCTCTGGGGAACTAATGCACCCCCTCAAAATGTAGACAGTGGGCACCAAAGAGAACAATTGGACGTGTGGTCCATCTGAATCCTGAGGGTTGAAAGACTAGATGGGGAGAAATAGGCTGAGGAAAAAATGCAGTGTTTAAACTTGCACAACTCTACTTTTTTGTTATTTCTGTCCTGTTGTATTTTGTATCGCCTCCTCTGGTCTTATCCCTTGAGGAGACACTACTTAAGCTGTAGTCATTATCTATCGTGACAGTCTGAGGTGGATCTAGTGTCCTGTGTAAGCAGATTGTGGTGATCCTTCCAATGTCATTGTTGCTTTGTTCAATACGTCTTCCACACTTCTCCAATTCCTCGTTAGCCGATAATATAGTACACTTTCCTTATATCTATTTATGAAAAATGTAATAAAGGTTCTCAAAAATGAGATACCAGATAAGTTTTCCAGAAATACGTGATAACAAAATCTTTGATTGACCTTGGGTTGTGGTTGGGGAACCAGCATATACTCCAGATCATCTCCACCATAACAAAAGCCTTCCAACATACATTCTGTCAGATCCTTTTTAGTATATGCAAAGTTTCTCCTCATAACTTATCTGACCCTATTGAAGTCCACTGTGACAGTGAGAAGGTCAAATAATTATGGTCTCTATGAATTAAGTTATGGTGTTCAGACAATCCTAATTTGTTCACAAAATCACCAGGCTTTGGAATCCATAATTTGCCGAATGTGGTTCGGTTGTGTCAGATGTCCACTGTCCTCATGTACCCCCAACAGGCCAGGTTTTGAGGATCACCTTGGGGAAAAGAAGACTGAATCCTGCAATCACTGAGCACCAAATCATATCACCTGCGCTGTGCTTCGGATATCTGGAAAACCTGACCTGCATGGGGGTTCTTGAGGACCGTGGTTGGGAACCACTGGCCTAGCATGTTTGAATGGGTCTACTTTCTGCCAGCAGCAGGTGTCTTCAAAGCAAAACAATGTGCCTTCTGGCACTTGTTGTAAAACCACCATTTGTTGACAGCATAATTGCACCTCCCTGATGTAAGTACTAAGAAAGTACCATGATGCCATAACCACAAGCTGACCGAGCTTTCTGCTGCGATTGGGCTGGTTGCGGCAGGGCCTTCTGACCCCACTCATGACCGACCTTGTCTCAGAGTTCTTATTCAGAAACTCTCAATCCACGATCTTCAATTCCTCTTTGAAAGACAGATCATTGTTTCTGATGTGGAAATTGTACATTTTAAACAGAAATGTGAGATTTTGAAGTGGATTCTGAGTTGTTGGCCAACATGATCTACAGTCCCAGAAGTCCTTGAACAATTAGAACTAAAACTCTCTTTTCTTGTATCTGTAAGTGAAACATCTAGATAAAAGACTCAAAACCAGTTTCCAGGTAAAACTAAAGCTTTTATTAGGTAATGGCTCATAAAGTATAGTCACCAAATGCAAGACCCAGTGGAACCTTCTGAAGCCATTTTAATGCATTGAATAAATAAAGATGGATTTTGGGGATTTCCATAATCGACAATGTGATAATTTATGATTTTATTTTTTGCAGGACAATCTTCTATTATTCTTGAAATAACGATGGGTTGAAGCTCTTGGTCATCACTTCTTCACGCATTTCTGTTGCTGTGGGCACTGTGGGGTTGGCTTGCAGGGTTCTTCAAAAGGAAATAAAAACATAGGAATTAACAAACTGTAAATACATTCAATGGATTTAAAGAAAACCTTTAGGATTGATTGATCGATGTTAAGACAGTCTATATCGGACTTGTGTTTCTCGCCTTGCTCATCTATAATGCACCAGTTTACGTCCACTTGAGCTCCCCTCCCTCCACCCCTTGGGAGTCATGACTGTGACTTAGTAGTCCCAGAGTGCGTCCTTCTTGCAAGTTTTTTTGTGTGTTGTTATGTGGTGGACCTCAACACGAGACAAACAAGCTTGACGATTCTTTAAGGGTAACTGCTTCTGGATTCTGGCTTTTTATGTATGTAATTATTTACTATAAATATGTGTATAACATGAAAAAGCTATAGCGCACTAAAGTGTTGTTCTTTGCTTTGCCGATCAGGGTCTATGAGGTACAGGTGGCTAAGCAGCCATAATTACCTTGAGGAGGAGGACATTTTTGCACCGGTTCGGGACACACAGGTTTGCAAACTGAAATAAAACAAGCACATGTTAGTCGATAGATTATATTGGGGTATTACAAGTCCCATGTAAAAGTCTTTCCTATCTTCACAATTTGAAATTGTCATTTGCCAAAATTTTACCAAAACATTAGATCAAAATGGCTGCCCGAAATTTCCAGAATACAATACCAGGACCAAATCTTGACTGGGCTGTCAAGCTAACTATCTCTCTGGCCTTTTCTAAGGCTGTGTGGGTCAGTGGGATGATGGAAAGTTCCCCTGGTCAGATGATGACTTGCTGACCCATGGATAGCCCAGAGACACCCTTGACCACAGATTCTTTATTCTAACACATATATTTATACCTTTTATGCATCTTCTGGCAATAAAAAGATAATATAAATATTGTCAAGCATCATCCAATGGGACAACGGTATAGAAGGGCAGGTCAAGGCTATGATTGATTTCATACTGGGTACAGGTGGCTAAGAAGTCATAATTACCTTGAGGAGGAGGACATTTTTGCACTGGTTCGGGACACACAGGTTTGCAAGCTGAAATAAAACAAGCACATGTTACCTCATGGTTATGGATTATATTGGGACATTACAAGGTTTAAAATCTTTTCCACCTAAGCCATTTGAATTGTCATTTGTCAACATTTTACCAAAACACTAGATCAAAATGGCTGCCTAAAAGTCCCAGAATACAACGGAATATCAGGAACAAGCCTGGACTGGCCTGTCATGCAAAATATCTCTCTGCCCAATCCGATGGAGTGATCAAAAGATCAGTCAAATGAAGACTTTCTGAGCCTTGTCTCTCCCAGAGCCACCAGTGACCACATTAGAACCACCGGCCGTAACGTCACTTGGCAGAGTGCGATCACCTCAAACTACATCTTTCCTAAAAATAGTAGAAATAATAATAACATTTAGGTAATAACCTTCATATAAATATATGGTGAGATTGCAAAAATTATCTGGAATAATGTCAAATGGTAGATGTCAAATAGACTATCAGGAACTGGTGTGAGACATACAAGATGTAGAACCATTTGAAAAGTCCGTACATTGAGAAACCTTCTGATTTTGTCAGTTTATTAAGGTGACCATCACCAGGATGACCCTTGGATTATTTAAAGGGCACCGGTCATGTCAACCACAAGTTGGGCTCATTTGACAGGGAATTACTACCTACATATATGCTAGCGTTTTTTCAGTGACAGCTGTGAGTCGAATAGCTATTCTACTGGACTGTCCTCTGGTCACTCCAGACATCCGATTGAGTGACGACGAGCTGAGTAATAAGTCAGTGCATCGACGTCTCCAAAGAAATATGAGACCTTTTATTGGCCTGGAGGTAATGTCACATAAATTGGGCAATACTCTACTTTCTAGGGCAGTGTTTCCCAACTCGGTCCTCAGGTCCTCCTAACAGGACAGATTTCAAAGATTACTTTGGGGAAATGCAGACTGAATCCTGCAATCACCGAGCATCAAATCCTATCACCTGTGATGTGCTTCAGATATCTGCAAACCTGGCCTGATAGAGGAATGTGAGCACCAAGGTGGGGAATGACTGCTCTAGGGTGTAGAGTAAAAAGGGAAGGGCATATTAAAAGATGAAAAAGAAGTCAGCCAATTAATTCTTCCAATAAATGAAAAGTTATAAATATTCTGCAATACGACCTCAGGTCATTCTCTTGGGGAAGGAATGTCCCGACCTGTCAGACAGTCAATCATTATTAGAGAAGGAACTTACGCTTATGGCATTGCTGGGGTGGAGGACACGGCTCAGGCTCTTGGCATTTCTTCTGTTGTCCTTTGACTCCAGACATTTTTCTTTGGTAGTTTTTGGCAAAGTAGATCTCAGGAAGAGATGAAGTGAAATAGTCAGCTGTGCTGGTCCGTCTGAGCCGAGCTCTTTTATATCCAGGAGAGAGACGAGATGTTGTGCAATCCAGCAATTACTGGCGCAGTCACCACCATTACTCAGAGACACTGGGAGTTGATAAACACATGTTTTATTAGTAATATACAATCAATTTTGGTGATACCCGTACGTTTGTGAAAAATGCTTCCTTTTTCCTCATTCCTAACAAATAACTGGGTGACAAGTGGCTCGAGATGATGAAGATGATTCATTTTTAGGATCTTTTGATATTAGAAACATGAGATATACAAATATATGAAGCCTTCTAGAACCTTCTTGGTTCCCAAGTTATACTTTTTACCCCATTATTCAAAAATAATGAAGAACCCCAGATTTAGGTTTGGTGTAAACAGGACGAGAAGAATACTGGTAATAAATAGGGATGAGCTGTTCGGTTCGATCGGTTTGGAGTTCGATTCGAACATCGCCTGTTCACATGTTCGCGAACTACGAACATTTCCGCGTGTTCGCCGCATGTTCGCCCACAATGCACCACCATGGACAACAATGCACTTTTCCACTGGCCTGAAGCTTGTAATTGGCTATAGCCTTCCACCTGACCGCAGGTCAGGTGCAAGACAGTTTCAAGACTATGCCAATCACGGCTCAGAGTCCTGATTGGCCAAATTTTGTCCATTCATTAGCTCACAGAGCTAAGTCCCGCAGCACACTATATAAGGCTTCACACAGCGCTTCAGCACGTGTTTGAGAGGAGATTTTTGTTTTGTTAGTGTGTGTTCTCACTGCCAGTCTGCGACCAGCTACTGGGGGGGGGTCTAATTTCTACAATATTTCTGGGAATTGTTCTAATCCGTGTGTTCTCACTGCCACCAAGTATTTTGGGGGGCCATTCATTTCTAAAAAATATCTGGGAATTGTTGTAATCTTTGTGTTCTCACTGCCAGCAGCAATTGTGGGGGTCTCATTTCTACAAAATATCTGTGAATTGTGGTAATCTGTGTGTTCTCACTGCCACCCATAAGGGGGTCTCACTAATTTATAGGAGGTTTCTGGGAATTGTAATCTGTGTCTTCTTACTGCCAGCTATCAGGGGGTCCCACATACTTCTAGCAGATTTCTGCGAATTGTAATCTGTGTCTTGTCACTGTTGCCAGCTATCAGGGGGTCCTATCAGGGGGTCTCACTGACTTGTAGGTGGTTTCTGGGAATTGTAATTTGTGTCTTGTCACTGCCACCCATCAGGGGGTCTCACTGATTTATAGGAGGTTTCTGGGAATTGTAATCTGTGTCTTGTCACTGGCTGCCAGCTATCAGGGTGTCTCACTGAGTTATACCAGAGTTCTGGAAAACTTTAATCTTTATACCAGAGTTGAATCAGAGTTCTGCAGCATATCTCCAATTTTTATAACAGAGTTGAATCAGAGTTCTGTATATATTTAATCTATATATTACTCACCATGTCAGAAAGACCAAAAAGGACAGGCAGACGCTCCCAGGCACAGATAAGAGGGCAAGTAGCCTCTATGTCGGGAGGCTGTGCTTCTGGTCATCGTGGACATGGTGCATCCTCTGCAGGGGCACGCTTGTCCTTTCTAACTGGTGCTGGCCGTCTTAAGCAGCAGCAACATACAGAGGATTTGGTGGATTGGCTAACCAGGCCATCCTCATCCTCCAAGTCCTCTGCCAGCCAGGCTTGTAGTGCTTTACAGTCCACCTCAGCTGCCAAAGCATCTAATGCAGCCTCCATGTCCACAGCTACTCCTGCCTTAGCCTCACTATCACACACAGGGGGTGATGACAATGATGATGAGGTCACTGACTCCACCTGGGTGCCTGATCGAACAGAGGAGTCAAGTGAGGAGGAGGCACAACAAACACGAGGCACAACATCCTCTATGACCAACCGTAGCACTAGCCAGTCCAAGGCATCAGATGTCAGAGCTGCTCAGGTGCAGAGCGCTGTTGTCTCAAAGCACACATCATCCATGAACTCTGCTGTCTGGGAGTTCTTTAAGAACTGTACAGCAGACCGCACCGTTGCTATTCGTAATCTATGTCATATGAGGCTCAAGCGTGGGAAAGACACCGGATGCTTCGGTACCACGTGCTTGAGGCGACATATGACCACCTGCGACGCATCCCGTTGGCGCAAAACTTTTCGTAGGTCCTCCTCACCTATCTCTACCCCCACTATATGTCCTGCCATGTCATTGATTCCAACCTCCACTGACAGGGATGATGCTACAGTAATGGATGTACCAGGTCCTTCCTCACACTGTGACAGCATCCCATCAGCTGAAGATTTACGCAGTCAGATTACGTTGCCCCAGCTGTTGCAGCGTAAGAAAAACTATAGTCCCAACCATCTCCAAGCACAGCGTCTAAATGCCAGCTTAGCAAAATTACTCGCATTGCAGCTGCTGCCTTTCCAGCTGGTGGACTCTGCTCCCTTCCGTGAATTTGCTGAATGTGCTGTACCACAGTGGAATGTTCCAAAACACCATTACTTTTCATAGAAGGCCATTCCAGCACTATACCAGCACATGGAAGACAATGTTATCGAGTCACTGGGAAAGGCAGTGAGCAGCAAGGTGCATGTGACTTTAGACACATGGTCCAGCAAGCATGGACAGGGCCGTTACATTTCCTTCACGGCACACTGGGTAACTCTGATTGCAGCTGGGAGGGATCCAAGACGGGGCTCTCTGCTGGAGGTTGTTCATCCACCACGCCTCCAGAAAGCTGCTTGAATGAGGTCTGTCTGCTCCACCACCACCTCTCCCTCTTCCTCCTCCTCCTCCTCCTCCTCCTTTTCTGTCTCTGGAGAAGTGGCAGTTAAACCGAATTTAAGTGGCAGGGGCTACGCAATGGCTCAAGCAAAAAGATGCCATAATTTGCTAAAGCTGGCTTGTTTAGGGGACAGGTGCCACACCGGGCCAGAAATTCTGTCAGCTCTGCAGGGGCAGGTGCAGAGATGGTTAACACCACGCCAGCTTGAGCTGGGAATGGTCATCTGTGATAATGGCAGCAACCTTCTCTCCGCCCTACGCCTGGGTAAGTTGACGCATGTACCATGCCTAGCACACGTCCTAAATCTGGTGGTACAGCGTTTCCTAAACAGGTCCCAGGGCTGGCAGAGTTTCTCAGCCAGGCCAGAAAAGTCTGCAGCCACTTCAGATGGTCATTCCCAGCAAGTGTTCGCCTGGCAGATATTCAAAGAGAATTCCACCTTCCCACAAACCGTCTGATCTGTGACATGCCCACCAGGTGGAACTCGACATTAGCAATGCTGCAGCGTCTGCACAAGCAGCAGAGGGCTATCAACGAGTACCTGTGTGAGTATGGCACAAGGATAGGTTCAGGTCAACTTGTTTCCCCCCCACAGTGGCTGATGATCAAGGATGCATGCACTGTACTGTCACCATTTGAGGAGGCAACAAGGATGGTGAGCAGGGACAGTGCATGCATGAGTGACACAATTCCTTTAGTGTTCCTGCTGGAGCACACTCTGCGGGGAATTATAGATGTGGCTCTAGAGGCAGAGCAGCGGGTTGAAGAGGAGGCCTTCCCTAGCTCTGAAGGCCCCAGTCTTTCCGCAGACAGCATTCCAGCGGGTCCTCCTTAGATCAGACAGGAGGAGGATGAGGAGGAGGAGGAATATTTAAGTAGTGGGGGGCATTGAAGGTGGGGATTCCTCAAGGGAGGGTTTTGTGTGCCCAGAAACACAAGGACTAGTATGTGGCTAGGAGGAGGAAGTGCACGATGGGGTCATCCTCCTCATTGAGCAGGAAGACACGGAAGCTAATGCCACCTCCAACCTACGCTGCATGGGCTCCCTTATCCTGAAAAGCCTGGTAAAGGACCCCAGGATTCGTGCTATCAAGGAGAGGGATTATTACTGGTTGGCAAGCCTTCTTGATCCACGATACAAGGGTAAAGTTGCAGAGCTCATCCTGCCCGCCCAGAGAGAGCACAGGATGAAAAACTTGAGGACGCTCTAAAGCGACGCTTGTATAACACCTTTCCAGGCACTGGTAGGTTACCAAATGATGACACAGGTGCTTCTAAAGGCTGCGGATGATCAGAGGAATAGTGATGAAGGCCGTGGCCGCTTGACTGATGCCTTTTTAAATTTTATAAAAGCCGTATAAGCCTGTTATGATCTGGGATGGCTTTGGTTGGTCAGGTCTAGGTTCAGCAACCTTATATGCCACAAAAAATGAACTAAGCTGACTCACTGAATATACTGAATGAGCAGATTTTTCCATCAATGGTTTTTTTTCTCACCCTGATGGCACAGCGGGCATATTCCAAGATGGAAATGCCAGGAGTCATCATTCTCATAATGTGCAAGATAGGTTCAGGGAGCATGAGACATCATTTTCACAGATGGATTGGCCACCGCACAGTCCAGACCTTAACCTCATTGAGAATCTTTGGGATAATGTGCTGGAGAAGACTTTACGCAGCGTTGCGACTCTTCCAACATCAATACAAGATCTTGGCCACAAATTAATGGGACTCATGATGGAAATAAATGCTGCGATGCCGCAGCGAATGTGTGCCGCAAACACAGCAAAAGGTGGTCCAACCACATATTCGGTTGGCTTATTTTTTTGGTCAGGCAGTGTATATTCTCAATTTTGACTTTATATCACGGTATATGGTCATGTAATGGCCTCAAGGATGACCTCAAAAATGGAATTACAATCAGTTGCATCAAGAAAAATCCAAAAATCACAAATTAGGCTGCGCCTTTTCCCCCAGGAGACTCGAAACAATGACTTATCCTGTTAATTAACTAAAATTATTTCCTTGTTTGCAAAAAAACGGTCTTGGTCGGTGTCCGAAGTCATCATTGTTGGATTAAGTGTAGCAACATGTTCAATATCGTCAAAAAGTCCATGACATTTATCCTCCATGGCCTGCTACGGTCCTTCGGACTACCGGGAGTGAGCTCGGAAGGTCATGGACTGGCCCCTGACAACCTTCCCCCTCCTTTCTTTAGATTATTTCTTTTTTGGTCCTAGCTTATTTTTTCTTCTTTTTCCTCTTGTTTCCCCTTCTCGTTGTGCTATTGAGACACCTTTTGCGGACCTCTCTGCCTTTTTGTTATTTTTCATTGATGATGATTCCTAGGTGTGCTCTGTTTACTTTTGTTCCTAGAAAGAAAAGAGGGGTGAAGCTCCCACCGGAAATGAGTGTCTATCCCACTCGCTAAATGTTGTGTATGGGGGTTTCTCTAAATACCCGAATTACAATTTAGACAGTAAAAAATACACCACAGCGCTTTAAGACCTGAGTCCATAAGGAAGTGGAGTAGACACACTATATGCCTATAGACAGTAGTCCTTATCTTCAGGAGTTAATCTTCTTTAAAATGCAGATGATGAGGTGTATGATTCTGGGGAGCCTACAACCGGCTCTCAGGAATATAGCGGACAGGGACTCATATTATGGCTCAAGCAAAATGAAGCCATACTGTGCTTGAGCTGGTTTGTTTAGGGGACAGGAGCCACACCGGGCCAGGAATTCTGTCAGCTCTGCAGGGCCAGGTGCAGAGATGGTTAACACCACGCCAGCTTCAGCTGGGAATGATCGTCTGTGATAGTGGCAGCAACCTTCTCTCCGCCCTACGCAAGGGTAAATTGACACATGTACCATGCCTAGCACACGTCCTAAATCTAGTGGTACAGCGTTTCCTAACCAAGTACCAAGGGCTGGCAGAGCTTCTCAGCCAGGCCAGAAAAGTCTGCAGCCACTTCAGACGGTCATTCTCAGCAAGCGTTCGCCTGGCAGAAATTCAAAGAGAATTCCACCTTCCCACAAACCGTCTGATCTGTGACATGCCCACCAGGTGGAACTCGACATTAGCAATGCTGCAGCATCTGCACAAGCAGCAGAGGGCCATCAATGAGTACCTGTGTGAGTATGGCACAAGAACAGGTTCAGGTCAACTTGTTATTTTTCCCCCCGCAGTGGCTGATGATCAAGGATGCATGCACTGTACTGTCAAACATTTGAGGAGGCAACGAGGATGGTGAGCAGGGACAGTGCATGCATCAGTGACACAATTCCTTTAGTGTTCCTGCTGGAGCACACTCTGCGGGGAATTATAGATGTGGCTCTAGAGGCAGAGCAGCTGTTTGAAGAGGAGGCCTTCCCTAGCTCTGAAGGCCCCAGTCTTTCCGCAGACAGCATTCCAGCGGGTCCTCCTTAGATCAGACAGGAGGAGGATGAGGAGGAGGAGGAATATTTAAGTAGTGGGGGCATTGAAGGTGGGGATTCCTCAAGGGAGGGTTTTGTGTGCCCATAAACACAAGGACTAGTATGTGGCTGGGAGGAGGAAGTGCACGATGGGGTCGTCCTCCTCGTTGAGCAGGAAGACTCCGAAGCTAATGCCACCTCCAACCTACGCTGCATGGGCTCCCTTATCCTGAAAAGCCTGGTAAAGGACCCCAGGATTCGTGCTTTCAAGAAGAGGGATCATTACTGGTTGGCAAGCCTTCTTGATCCACGATAAAGGGTAAAGTTGCAGAGCTCATCCTGCCCGCACAGAGGGAGCACAGGATGAAAAAACTTGAGGACGCTCTAGAGCGACACTTGTGTAACACCTTTCCAGGCACTGGTAGGTTACCAAGTGATGATACAGGTGCTTCTAAAGGCTGCGGATGATCAGAGGAATAGTGATGAAGGCCGGGGCCGCTTGACTGATGCCTTTTTAAAAATTTTTAGTCCACGATACCCAGGGACGTCAAATGTAGGCACCCATTGCCATCGTCTTCACCGTATGGTGCAGAACTACCTAGGGGCAAGGGCAGACCTGGATACCTTTCCAGTAGATGATCCACTGGCTTACTGGGTGTTGAGATTGGATCGCTGGCCAGAACTTAGCCAATATGCTATGCAGCTACTAGGTTGCCCTTCATCCAGCGTGCTTTCTGAAAGGACATTCAGTGCCGCTGGAGATTTTGACACAGACAAAAGAGTGCGTCTGTCCACCGACTCTGTAGACCGGCTGACATTTATAAAAATGAATCAGTCCTGGATCAGCAGCTATCAATCCCCTGATGCTGATGTAAAATAATAAATCGAGGATCTCTTCTGCATTCACTAAACCTCCACCACTGAACTCTTCCACAATACCACAAAAGGGTTACGGTGTGAAGGCACTTGCTGCCATGAAAGGCACAATATTTGGCTGCACTGACGCCTGTACCAGATGTATATAATTAAATTTTTTTGAACCGCTGGGTCCAACCCTGCACTCTTCCACAATACCACAGAGGGGTTACGGTGTGACGGCACTGTTGCCGACACTAAAGGCCCAATTTTAAAGCACCTATTGTTACTTTCATCCAAAGCCTGCATAAGTTTCACCATAATGTAGCCAAAAAATCACTAAACATGTTCTGCGTGTCCTAAAAGGTCTCCTCTTTTCATACAGGCTGCCGCCCCAAGCAGTTGTTTATGAATAGATTAAAGGAAAAGCGTTTACCGTCATTTGAAACGTAATTTTTTTGTTTTTAAATGTTTCTATACATCCTACAAATCCATGACTTCACAGGGAAGGTTATGGGGACCTCCTAGGCACGATATTTTAAGAAATTTTTCGTTTTTATTTTTACCCCTTTTTTCATGGAAAACTCCCTGTCCCTTTAAAAACTTTTTTTTTTTACTTTTTGTCCTTGTTTCCTGTCCCCCAGGGCACTACCCAGACCCCCATACACCTTTTATGGCAAATATCTTGCATATATGCCCTCTTGGAGGGCACTCTAAAAATCGAACTTTCGAGTCCCATTAACTTTCATTGAGTTCGG
This sequence comes from Leptobrachium leishanense, assembly GCA_009667805.1. Classification (NCBI taxonomy): domain Eukaryota; kingdom Metazoa; phylum Chordata; class Amphibia; order Anura; family Megophryidae; genus Leptobrachium; species Leptobrachium leishanense. The sequence goes on from CM019068.1 coordinate 156,415,398, forward strand.
TTCGTGTTCGAGTTCGAACTCGAACTTTCGAAAATTGTTCGAGTACGAATGCGAACCGAACACGGGGGTGTTCGGCTCATCCCTAGTAATATAATCATCACACTATCTGGCCAAAAAAAGCCACAACCGGCCGTATAAGCCTGTTATGATCTGGGATGGCGTTGGTTGGTCAGGTCTAGGTTCAGCAACCTTATATGCCACAAAATGTGAACTAAGCTGACTCACTGAATATACTGAATGAGCAGATTTTTCCATCAATGGGTTTTTTTCTCCCCTGATGGCACAGCGGGCATATTCCAAGATGGAAATACCAGGAGTTATCATTCTCATAATGTGTAAGATAGGTTCAGGGAGCATGAGACATCATTTTCACACGTGGATTGGCCACCGCACAGTCCAGACCTTAACCTCATTGAGAATCTTTGGAATAATGTGCTGGAGAAGACTTTACGCAGCGCCGCAACTCTTTCAACATCAATACAAGATCTTGGCCACAAATTAATGGGACTCATTATGGAAATAAATGCTGCGATGCCGCAGCGAATGTGTGCCGCAATCACAGCAAAAGGTGGTCCAACCACATATTCGGTTGGCTTACTTTTTGGTCAGGCAGTGTATATTCTCAATTTTGACTTTATATCATGGTATATGGTCATGTATTGGCCTCAAGGATGACCTCAAAAATGGAATTACAATCAGTTGCATCAAGAAAAATACAAAAATCACAAATTAGGCTGCGCCTTTTCCCCCAGGAGACTCGAAACAATGATTTATCCTCTTAATTAACTAAAATTATTTCCTTGTTTGCAAAAAAACGGTCTTGGTCGGTGTCCGAAGTCATCATCGTTGGATTGTGTGTAGCAACACGTTCAATATCGTCAAAAATTCCATGACATTTATCCTCCATGGCCTCCTACGGTCCTTCGGACTACCGGGAGTGAGCTCGGAAGGTCATGGACTGGCCCCTGACACCCCTCCCCCTTTCTTTAGATTATTTCTTTTTTGGTCCTAGCTTATTTTTTCTTCTTTTTCCTCTTGTTTCCCCTTCTCGTTGTGCTATTGAGACGCCTTTTGCGGACCTCTCTGCCTTTTTGTTATTTTTCATTGATGATGATTCCTAGGTGTGCTCTGTTTACTTTTGTTCCTAGAAAGAAAAGAGGGGTGAAGCTCCCACCGGAAATGAGTGTCTATCCCACTCGCTAAATGTTGTATATGGGGGGTTTCTCTAAATACCCGAATTACAATTTAGACAGTAAAAAATACAACACAGCGCTTTAAGACCTGAGTCCATAAGGAAGTGGAGTAGACACAATATATGCCTATAGACAGTAGTCCTTATCTTCAGGAGTTAATCTTCTTTAAAATGCAGATGATGAGGTGTATGATTCTGGGGAGCCTACAACCAGCTCTCAGGAATATAGAGGACAGGGACTCATATTAGGTGCCCATATATATTCTTATTTTCCCAGTATAGAATTTTGGTTCCGCGTTCCAGGGTGGCACGCAGAGCTTCTAGGCATGCGCAAAATGGCGGGCGACACACTAATACACCTGATGTAAATCATGGCAATTTTTAACTGTTTAATTAATTATGGATTATACAGTATATAAAGGCAGCAGCAAGAAACAGACATGTAATCTCCAGCTGAGGAAGCCATTGATGGCGAAACGCGTCCTGGTAGATATGATTTGTCTATTTTGAACAAAATAAATGTTTTTATTTTCAATTCAACTGCTGTCTGCCTTTATGACTCTGTAAAGAAGGTTTGGGGAACACCTTACGATTCCCTGCGCGTATTGTGACGGAGCCAATAGAGGCTCAACCATTTGTGAGTTTGAATTTGGCTCTCTCCTTTCTAAACCACGATATTATCTGTGATTTACCGCACCAAGAGGTGCTTCTTTTGGTTCTTGTCCATTTCTGCAGCACTCTCTCTTTTTGATTACATTGGAGAAGTGGATAGAAGGGTATATGGGCACCTAATATGAGTCCCAGTCCGCTATATTCCTGAGAGCCGGTTGTAGGCTCCCCAGAATCATACACCTCATCATCTGCATTTTAAAGAAGATTAACTCCTGACGATAAGGACTACTGTCTATAGGCATATAGTGTGTCTACTCCACTTCCTTATGGACTCAGGTCTTAAAGCGCTGTGTTGTATTTTTTACTGTCTACTTTTGTTCCTGTTCACCATTTGTTGACCTGAGACGACTCTGAGACTTTACCTGCTGGTCCTGTGCAGCCTACCTTTCATCTCTTCCTCACAGCTTGCCGCATTGCTGACATGCTCTAAAAATAAAATGGTAAATTAAAAAATTAAATAATTAAAATACCATCTCCCATGGTATAGATCATCCGATTTGTCAATGTGTTGTGAAATCTTTACACCTTTAAAGATCACAGATACCTTAAGAATGACGTAAATTTAAAACTAAGCTCTAGAACGCGTCGGATTCACTATAGAGACATCGACAGTCACCTCAGGCGGCTTCAATTCCGCAGAAACAGGTGGAGAAGGAAACATTTCCACAGTTTCTCTTCATAGGGTAGAATTAATTTGGTTAAAAATTTGTTTTCTAACACACCGTCCGGACAAGAAGTATAAACGGGTGGTGGGGGGGTTGGTGGTACCTGACCTTTTTATGTACTGTAAGGCCAACCATGTTGCAGCGATGATGGAATGTTTTCGGTATGATCTCAGCATTGGGTGGGTATGGAGT